>CAXKVI010000001.1:117763987-118010786 GCA_964058755.1 Campiglossa producta
AGGATTGGCATCTCTGAGTAAATATTTCAATGAGAGCATGTTGATTCCATTTCGATCCACTCCGCTCAGTTTGAGAAACGTTTGAAAATCTGCCGTTCTCAATTTGAAAATCAGGGAAAATCCCATATTAAAAATGAGCCTTTTAGATTGAGAACGCTATTCAACGGGCATTTCGCCTCAAATTGAAAATGAACGTTTGAGATTTGAGAAGATGGTTGGTTCTCAAATGCATCTCAAATTGAGATTAGCTAAAGATGTTTGTTGGGATTAAATAAACCCGTACTAAATTAACACTAAATAGTGTGCAGTTAACTACGTTTTAATTTTTTGATTCTGCTAAAAAAATTTGAATGTGTGCTTAACCCTAAGTACCACATCTCGATAATTAAAAAAAAAAAAACTGTAATAAATTAAATGAACCCGTATTATTATTAATAAATTAGCACTAAATAGTGTGCAGTTAACTACGTTTTCATTTTTTGATTGTGCTAAAAAAGGTTGAATGTGTGCTTAACCCTAAGCTACCACATATCGATAATTTAAAAAAAAAAAACAACTGTAATAAATTAAATGAACCCGTACTAAATTAGGACTAAATATTGTGCAGTTAGGTTGGGTTAGGTTCAAGTGGGTGCCGCAGAGGCACACTTAGGCCAGTTTGAAAGGCCCGTCGTGATACCACCAACACAAGGAAAGTCAGTCCCGGGACCCGGCCATATGGAAAACCCTGAGTTGTTGGGATTTTCCACATAGCAGAATCCCGGGACTAACCCTCCCAAACCGACACCGTTACTCCTCCTCGAACCACTTAGATGACTTTATGAAGGCCATCGAGTCCTTAATGTCCAGTTCCACGATCTGACTTAGGCTATCCAGGAAACGTCCCTTATTTTGGCGGCGATAGGTTGGCGAAATCAGTTGAAATTTTGCCTGAATTAGTAGCTAATTTATTGCTAATTAATTGCCAAAAGAAAAAATTTATAGCTCTTCAATTTTTTTTTTATGACATTTTTCGCCAAAATAAGACTGAAGTTAGCGAAACGATCAGCGAAAAATTATCGGATCAAGTTGAAATTTTGCATGAATTAGTAGCTAATTTATTGCTAATTAATTGCCAAAAGAAAAAATTTATAGCTCTTCAAATTTTTTTTTATGACATTTTTCGCCAAAATAAGACTGAAGATAGCGAAACGAATAGTCGAAAAATTGTCCGATCAAGTTGAAATTTTCCTTGAATTAGTAGCTAATTTATTGCTAATTAATTGCCAAAAGAAAAAATTTATAGCTCTTCAAATTTTTTTTTTATGACATTTTTCGCCAAAATAAGACTGAAGTTAGCGAAACGAATAGTCGAAAAATTGTCCGATCAAGTTGAAATTTTGCCTGAATTAGTAGCTAATTTATTGCTAATTAATTCCCAAAAGAAAAAATTTATAGCTCTTCAAATTTTTTTTTTATGACATTTTTCGCCAAAATAAGACTGAAGTTAGCGAAACGAATAGTCGAAAAATTGTCCGATCAAGTTGAAATTTTGCCTGAATTAGTAGCTAATTTATTGCTAATTAATTGCCAAAAGAAAAAATTTATAGCTCTTCAAATTTTTTTTTTATGACATTTTTCGCCAAAATAAGACTGAAGTTAGCGAAACGAATAGTCGAAAAATTGTCCGATCAAGTTAAAATTTTGCCTGAATTAGTAGCTAATTTATTGCTAATTAATTGCCAAAAGAAAAAATTTATAGCTCTTCAAATTTTTTTTATGACATTTTTCGCCAAAATAAGACTGAAGTTAGCGAAACGAATAGTCGAAAAATTGTCCGATCAAGTTGAAATTTTGCCTGAATTAGTAGCTAATTTATTGCTAATTAATTGCCAAAAGAAAAAATTTATAGCTCTTCAAATTTTTTTTATGACATTTTTCGCCAAAATAAGACTGAAGTTAGCGAAACGAATAGTCGAAAAATTGTCCGATCAAGTTGAAATTTTGCCTGAATTAGTAGCTAATTTATTGCTAATTAATTGCCAAAAGAAAAAATTTATAGCTCTTCAAATTTTTTTTTTATGACATTTTTCGCCAAAATAAGACTGAAGTTAGCGAAACGAATAGTCGAAAAATTGTCCGATCAAGTTAAAATTTTGCCTGAATTAGTAGCTAATTTATTGCTAATTAATTGCCAAAAGAAAAAATTTATAGCTCTTCAAATTATTTTTTATGACATTTTTCGCCAAAATAAGACTGAAGTTAGCGAAACGAATAGTCGAAAAATTGTCCGATCAAGTTGAAATTTTGCCTGAATTAGTAGCTAATTTATTGCTAATTAATTGCCAAAAGAAAAAATTTATAGCTCTTCAAATTATTTTTTATGACATTTTTCGCCAAAATAAGACTGAAGTTAGCGAAACGAATAGTCGAAAAATTGTCCGATCAAGTTGAAATTTTGCCTGAATTAGTAGCTAATTTATTGCTAATTAATTGCCAAAAGAAAAAATTTATAGCTCTTCAAATTTTTTTTATGACATTTTTCGCCAAAATAAGACTGAAGTTAGCGAAACGAATAGTCGAAAAATTGTCCGATCAAGTTGAAATTTTGCCTGAATTAGTAGCTAATTTATTGCTAATTAATTGCCAAAAGAAAAAATTTATAGCTCTTCAAATTTTTTTTTATGACATTTTTCGCCAAAATAAGACTGAAGTTAGCGAAACGAATAGTCGAAAAATTGTCCGATCAAGTTGAAATTTTGCCTGAATTAGTAGCTAATTTATTGCTAATTAGTTGCCAAAAGAAAAAATTTATAGCTCTTCAATTTTTTTTTTATGACATTTTTCGCCAAAATAAGACTGAAGTTAGCGAAACGAATAGTCGAAAAATTGTCAGATCAAGTTGAAATTTTGCATGAATTAGTAGCTAATTTATTGCTAATTAATTGCCAAAAGAAAAAATTTATAGCTCTTCAAATTTTTTTATATGACATTTTTTTTTTGCCAAAAGAAAAAATTTCAACTTGATCTGACAATTTTTCAATTATTCGTTTCGCTAACTTCAGTCTTATTTTGGCGAAAAATGTCATAAAAAAAAATTTGAAGAGCTATAAATTTTTTCTTTTGGCAATTAATTAGCAATAAATTAGCTACTAATTCATGCAAAATTTCAACTTGATCCGACAATTTTTCGCTGATCGTTTCGCTAACTTCAGTCTTATTTTGGCGAAAAATGTCATAAAAAAAAAATTTGAAGAGCTATAAATTTTTTCTTTTGGCAATTAATTAGCAATAAATTAGCTACTAATTCATGCAAAATTTCAACTTGATCCGACAATTTTTCGCTGATCGTTTCGCTAACTTCAGTCTTATTTTGGCGAAAAATGTCATAAAAAAAAATTTGAAGAGCTATAAATTTTTTCTTTTGGCAATTAATTAGCAATAAATTAGCTACTAATTCAGGCAAAATTTCAACTTGATCCGACGATTTTTCGCTGATCGTTTCGCTAACTTCAGTCTTATTTTGGCGAAAAATGTCATAAAAAAAAAAATTGAAGAGCTATAAATTTTTTCTTTTGGCAATTAATTAGCAATAAATTAGCTACTAATTCAGGCAAAATTTCAACTGATTTCGCCAACCTATCGCCGCCAAAATAAGGGACGTATCCAGGAAGGGAACTCCCAAAAAGTGCGTTCTTGCGCCGCTTAAAGGCGGGCAGATGCAGATGAGGTGCTTCACCGTTCCCTCTTCCTCATCATCTTTGCAGCTCCTACAGCATCGTCCGTAGGACACACCTAGCCTTTCTGCGTGCCTACTAGTGTCCGACCGAAACTGGAATTTTAGGGCGAAGCCGAAGCCGAATATTCGGCATAATCCGAAAACCGAAGCCGAATACCAAAATAAGCAAAGAGATTTTTTTATTTCATAACAATTCATTATTTTTGTTTCTTCAATAAACAAAACACCTTACAAAAATACATACATACTTGTAAACAAAAATAAAAAAAATCTGTCTTTATGTTAATAGCATTTTAACAATTAATAAAAAAAGTATAAAAATGTTGCATTTTCTAGAGATACTTTAAGAAAAAACAGCTGACTACAGTCTGAACCAAGTAATCGAAAGTGATGACACTTTAAACGAATTGGTCGACATACTTGTACAATTAAGGTGACGATATTGAATTATTTCGCGCAAGTTATCGTTCGAAATCTTAGGCCTGTTCAATAACACAAAAATATTACTGATAGCTGCGATTTTCTGTCGCTTATAAAAAATCAACAACTCGTAAAAATCAGTCATTTTTTTGTTATTAAACACATCTATTATTCGGCCTTTTCAGCCGAAGCCGAATAAAAAATACTAGCCGAATAGGCCGAATACCGAAACTTGGCCGAATATTCGGTGGGACACTAGTGCCTACCTATAAGGCAGTGCCCAGTTAATACGCCTATTAATATGGAGATTTCTCTTCTCCTTAGGGCACAAATATGTCTTGATCTTTTATGATCCCATTTCGACCAGGTTTCTTTGGATATCCGGCATCATGGTGATCGCGGGCATCTTTCGTTGGGTTGGCGGAGTGTGTACTCTTTTAGCATTAGTTTGCATGTAGCAAATGGCATACCTAAGCGCTCTTTATCCCGAAGAACCTGCTTGGTCGTGCCCTGCCTCGCAAGTTCGTCTGCCCTACAATTTCCCTCAATGTCCCTATGCCCCGGGACCCATGTTAGGTTCACGCGGTTCTGTTGGACCATCTCTTGTAGAGATCGACGACAGCTGAGCGTCAGTTCAGAGTTGAACGAGTAAGAGCCAAGGGATTTGCGGCCATCAAAATTGGTTGTCGCTGAGAATAAAAATATCCTGTCCGATCAGGTAGTCTGAAGGAGAGCTCAAGGTTCAGATCCTTTGAATAATCCCGTCCTCCAACTCTGCCGGCTTACTTGGAGACATCGGTATAAATGGAAGTGCCGCCATGAGTGGCGGGACTCCGATCCGTGCTCTCCCAATCTTCCCTGCGGGGAATGTTTATTTTAAAACCGCTATCTCCGACTGTTGTGGTTGTTGTTGTTGTAACGATGTGTAACACCCATCTGCCTTTGGTCAAACACAGTTGAAACTGCTAGTTTCCTTGGACTCCCGTTAGCAGATATTGATGACAATTTAGGCTAAGGAAAAATACGCGTTGGGCAGGCAAGGAAACTAGCAGTTTCAATTGGGTTGGACCAAAGGGAGATGGGTGTTAGAAGAGTGGGCTCCGTAGAGCAAGTGAATAAGTGGTTGGTATTATCCGACTGTTGTGGTCGCACAACGATCTGTGCTCAGCGGAAGAAAGCTATAGGATCCCAAAATACTGGCGTGTCCAGTTTCCCTTAGACGCAGAGCCGATGCTGCTGCTACCCGGTGCCCTACCAGATAGAGTGGCAAAATGCCAAGATGGCCTGGAGTGCTTCATTGGGCGTTGTTCGTAACGCTCCGCTTATGCAGATCATGCAGGATCTGTGTACTTTACCTAGCAGATTAAGGTTTGTTGCCTTGCTCAGCGCAGGCCACCATACCACATACCATTGGTCGAATGATTGCAGTGTAGATCCATGCATATTTTGGGGCTGAGCCCCCATTTATTCCAATGGCTCTTTTGCACGTGTATGGTGCAATACACGCTTTCTTCTGGCGCTGAAGAACATTCTCCTTCCTGGTTAGTTTCCTATCCAGAACTGTGCCTAAGAACTTGGCGTTGTCAGCCAAGTTCAGGAGCACATCATTCAGTTTTGGTAGTATTAACGGTGGTATCTTATAGCGGTTGGTGAAAAGGACCAGTTCTACTTTTCCCGGGGTGATGATCAGTCCGCAGCGCGAGCACCATGAGGAAACCTACATGCTACTTGCATCAAGTCGCACAGGGTTTGTGGGAATTTGCCCCCATATACAATACACGGAGGGAAATATATGGATGGAACATCCATAATTATTGATATCACATTAAATAAAAATTGATAATTCTGTCCCATCAATGAATATGGATGTTTCATCAATGCTTTTTTGATAAATCACTATTGAAATGGTATCCATATAAACTATTGATAAATTCTAAATAGTTTAAAAAAACAAAATTTTATATAAATTTAACATCTGGTTTCAGTAAGATTCGAACCCTGCTCCTCTGGCACATTAGCCCAGTATTCTACCATTCGGCTACGGCATTTTATAAAATTTTTAGAAAAATGTTCAATCATAAGTAATTCAAAAAATTTAGAATTAAAAAAAAAACGCTCCAACAAGTTGTAATATTGTTAGAAAATCCATAGTAAAAATTGTTGAACTATTATGATTATGCGTCCCAGAAAAATTTACATTTCACCAATATATATTAATGCGCTGTCTCTACCATTATTACTATGCAGTAAATATGGATATGGATATACCGACAATAGAAATTCATATCACGACCATATATATTGACGTGCCGTTCAAATATATTAGCATTCTTTCCATAAATATAGAAAATAGTACATAATTTCGAAATGGTTGACATGTCATTTTACTTTTTATGGGGAGCAAATAATATTTGATAACTCGCTCATTCTGAATGAATATTGCATCAAACTCGTCGCTATCAATAGCGATATTGTCACAACATTCAATGCATTTCCCTCAGTGTAGCTAATTCGTCTGCATATGCCACTAACTTCTCAAGGTGCAAACATGCACCGTTTGTTGACTAACAAAAATTTTTTTCCAACATGCGTCCTGTGAGTTTTGTACTATTGTACACACATACACAGTAACACACACAAAATCTAGTAATTTTTAAATGGCTGTAATTATTTTAATACATGGTTTAGATAATCGCACACGGTTTGACGTTTAAGAAGCTTCAACTTTAAAAATATGTAAAGGTTTTTTGGAAAAAAGTTCCAAAATTATGACAAAATTCCGGGCGAAAAAAATAGGCACCCTTAAGGGTTAAGTTTCAGCGATGATTTTTTGCAAAGCTTTTTTCTCATCAATTACTAACTTCTTTGGGGGTATTACCCAAAAAAAAAAAAAACATTTTTTTATTTGAATCACCCGAATTTACATTTATGTATAAAAACCTGTTTATATAGGTGTTTATAGAATCAAAGCTTATGTTGTTGAAGGTTCCTTCAATATCTAAAAAGGTCACGAGACAGTACTCCTTTTGACACAGCGATTTTTCAATAACAGAAACTATGCTGTGAAGCGGCCTGTAGTCCTTGGGCTCGTTACGAGACGCCTTCCCCGGCTTAGGAATAAACACTACCGTAGCACTTCTCCAGGAGCACGGAATGTAGCGAAGATCCAGGCAGGCTGTATAGAGAAATACCAGCCATTTGGCTGATATCTCCAGCGTGTTTATGAGTTTTGCGGGAATAATCCCGTCTTGCCCGGCAGCCTTGAACGGTTCGAAGCTTTTGACCGCCCACCTAACCTTTTCCTCCATGATGGGTATGTATACAGCCAGGTTTGTTGTAGGTGCTAAGGGTTCCTCATGCAAGTTCCCTGGGAAGTGCATATTCAAGAGCAGCTCTAGGGTTTCCCCCTCCGTGCTGGTCCAGGATCCGTCAGGTTTGCGCAAATAGCTTGTGGCTGTTTGAGTTTTTGAGTGCAGAAATTTCTCCACGATACTCCCTTCGCCTGCCTCAGAGCTTTTTTGTAGGCTCTAAGTTTAACTTTATATTCGAGCCATTGAGTCTCCGTGCCAAGGCTTAAATTGTGTCCTACATGATTTGCGGAGCGAGTTCAGGTCGTAGGACCACCAATGCGGCCTATGTTTACCGCGTGGATTTGGCACTGGGCAAGCCTGCTCTAGGGCATTCGAGAGCACCGTTGTAAAGATCTTTACCAGATCCTCAAACTCCCCTACTGATGAGGGGACTTGTGAGCGCAGTGCTGGTAGGTCCCTGGATAATATTTCATTGTGTAGCTGCCAGTTAGTGTTACGTGGGTTGCGTTTCATAACCGGCTACTCAACAGAAAAGTCTACAACTAGTTCTATGTACCGGTGGTCGGATAAAGAATGTTCATCGAGAATACGCCATTTTCTGACCCACTCATAAGCGCCTTCGCTGCAGATAGTGAGATCTATGACCTCCCTGCGGGTTTTAGTAATAAACGTAGGTTCGTTACCCACGTTGTAAACTACCAGGTAGTTGTTAACAAATAGTCAAACAAGGACTCTCCTCTAGCATTGATATCGGAGTGTCCCCACTGGACGTGATGAGCATTAGCGTCAGTTCCGATAATAAGATGACCCATGGAAAAATTTGCCACCAGGTCTTTTACCTCCCTCTATGGAGGAGGTTCTTCGGCGTCGTAGGACATATAGACCGACGCCATCGTCAGGCTGGTACTGTCGACTGTTAAACTGGCAGCTGTAACGTCACCATTGGTATAGTTGGGCAAGAGAAAGGCGTTCAGCTCAGACTTGACTGAAATACAGTCTCTAATGCAGTGTTCCATGCTCAGTTTTAAATGCTGCGTTTACCATTTTCGGACATACATTTCGAAGATGCGTTCACGCTGCCGCATTTCTTATGTTTTTAGCTGACGGTTGCAGGTTATGAGCTTGTTTACAAAAAGTCGAACTTTTTTTATACATTTGGTCTGTTTACATTGTTTCACAAGCATCACTTTAACTTTCACTTTCACTTTTTTTAATTTTATTTGAACACACGCTCGCGAATTTGCTAGTTTTTCAACAAAATAAATTTTTCAATTGTTAACGAATGGCAGAGAATGGAACAATGTCAATAAAAAGTCACTAGTGATGGAACTTTTATAAGTTCGAAACGATTATTTCGTAGCAGAATACAGGGTGTACATTAGAGCACCCGCCGAATATATGAAAAAGACCAACATATCTGTATGTTCGCTCTCCGCGCATTTTCGGATAGCTTGAGCAAAAAAAATAAGATCTGCATTACAAAAAGTGGCCCCTAGTGGAAAAATCCCAGGCCCCTGGGACCTAAAGGTCAAAAATGGGGTAAAAAAGATACTAACAGAATACTAGTTCTAACTCTTTATTATGTGGTCCTATGTAAAAAATGCATATAAGCAATATGCTTCAAAATTAATCAGGGAATATTTCTTGGGCAACAAATTTTTACCACTGATGCAATTTGTTGCACTTTTGTGCAATTGAATGCAAAATTTTGTAAAAAGCATTTTTTGAAGCGCTTTTTTTGGTATTTCTAAGAACGTGAATTATATGAGCTTGGTAACGTTGAATGAAGAATTGAATGCACTTTAACCCATACTAAACATTTTTTTAAATATTTATTTTTGTAGTTGGGAAAATCAAAAGAATAAAATTTTTTTTGTTATATTATTGTAAAAAACAGTAGAATTGATAGTGTGGCTTGAAGGACCTTGGGAAGTTTCGAACATTTTATATAATTTGGAGATTCGTGAATAATTTTGGATTAACACTTTTGACCACTGATGCACTTTATTGCATTTTAATGCCGTTGAGTTCAAATTTGATAGGAATAATTTTTTAAATCTTTTTATTTTTATAACCTAATATTACCATAATTATATAATGCTGAAGTCATTAAATAAAAAAATGTATACATTTTAACCCATTTCAGCCATTTTTTTTTTAAATATCGCAGCAAAAAATTTATCAGTTCCGAATATTAAACAAAGTGTAAAAAATACAATACAGAACAAGCTTGCTTTTAGCTTTATAGAAGGTTAACACTGTATTCGCATATATGAAAAAATTACTTAGTTATTTTTTTATTGTCGCCAACAATAGGTACATTAGAGTTGGTCGATTTGTAGGGAAGGGAAAAAAGTGAAAAATCGCCATCGCGGAAACTGTTCTAAGGATCATTTTAAGTAACTTTGCTGAAGAAACTATTGGTCTTAAGTTGGGCTGGAACCCCCGGAAATCGCGTTGAAGTTTCATAGTTAGGTAATGAAAATATTTGTATGCGACCTATCACGCTGTGTGACAGTGAGCATTAAATTTTTACGGTACATGCCCTAAGTTGTAGCTCTAGTCAAGCACACAAAAACTACACAGCGAGAATTTCAAATACATGGTCAACATCTGGAAATAGGGGGCAAAATCTCAATATCTGAAACTTTAACAAGTAGATGTCTGTACATTGCAGATATTCCAAAAAAATTGATACCGTGAATGATTATTAAGCCAATAGAATCCAAATCAACCGTTTTTCGAATTTTAGTCCGTCTGTCTGTCTGCTTGTCTGTCTAAATGTTTGTAGTCGCATCACTCGAAAACTGCTGAATGGAATTAAAAGAATCATTCGTCATTTATTAGTAGAGGCTCAACTTAAATGCATCAAACAATGAAATGTTGCTTAAAATGACCCCAAAAACAGTTTACGCGATGGCGATTTTTCACTTTTTAAATCGACCCACTCTAAGGTACCTACTTCTTTTTCGAAACAATTTTAAACGAGAAAATTACAGTCCAACATTTTTATTAGAAGATCCAGCTATTTGGGAACAAAGTTTGAACTTCCTTTCGGCCAAAAAAATTATTACAAATCTATTGGTTGTAAATGACATTGCCGAAAGAGGGGTCTCACTTATAACACGGTTCAATGCATTAGGAGCAACAAAACAGTTCATCCTCCATACGATGGAAAATTATTATAAGCCTTTGCCATTGACACAATACTCTAAGTTGAAATTCCTAGAATATTTGAACAACAACTATCCCTAAATTTCTGCCAGACCCTAGTTGCAAAACATAACTAACTTATAACTTGCAACATTACTTTTATTTAAGTTTTTTCTTTAATAACACTTGCAGTTTTCACTATTTTAATTTTAACTAAATCCTGTTACCAAGGATTGAATTGAATTCGAAATATACATACATATGAAGTAACAAAAAAAATAAATTCTAATTCAAATTTTTTTTTTTTTTAATTTTAATTGCTGTATGTACGAAAACTCCTTCGCGTAAGTATACTTTTCCTGTGCTGTTAGCGATTGTAGCCCAAGCTAAAAGCAAGCTTGTTCAGTATTGTATTTTTATGTCCGTCAAGTTAGCACTACAACTTTGAAAAAATTAATATTACAATATGGGATTGATTCCCGCTTTTTAACCGTAAACACACCGTGAAATCCAAAAAATTACCGTTTTCCATTTTTTAAAAATAACCCCTAGTAATGCTAACTTGACAGTCAAGTTAGCACTACCACCCTCGAAAACAATTTAATTCGATTCTAAATTTCAAATCAATTGCGCAGATAATTCTCGTTTAATAACCGTAATTAAGTAGTGCTAATGAAAAAATTGAAAAATTTTTTCTCGATTTTTTTTTTTTAAATAACCCCTAGTGTTGCTAACTTGACGGTCAAGTTAGCACTACCACCCTCGAAAACAATTTAGTTCGACTCTGAAATTAAAATCAATTGCGCAGATAATTCCCGTTTAATAACCGTAATTAAGTAGTGCTAATGAAAAAATTGAAAAATTTTTTCTCGATTTTTTTTTTTTAAATAACCCCTAGTAATGCTAACATGACGGTCAAGTTAGCACTAACACCCTCGAAAACAATTTAATTCGATTCTAAAATTAAAATCAATTGCGCAGATAATTCCCGTTTAATAACCGTAATTAAATAGTGCTAATGAAAAAAATGGAAACATTTTTTTCTCGATTTTTTTTAAAAATAACCCCTAGTAATGCTAACGTGACGGTCAAGTTAGCACTACCACCCTCGAAAACAATTTAATTCGACTCTAAAATTAAAATCAATTGCGCATATAATTCCCGTTTAATAACCGTAATTAAATAGTGCTAATGAAAAAATGGAAAAATTTTTTTCTCGATTTTTTTTAAAAATAACCCCTAGTAATGCTAACGTGACGGTCAAGTTAGCACTACCACCCTCGAAAACAATTTAGTTCGACTCTAAAATTAAAATCAATTGCGCATATAATTCCCGTTTAATAACCGCAATGAAGTAGTGCTAATGAAAAAAAGTCAAAATTTTTTTCTCGATTTTTTTTTTAAATAACCCCTAGTAATGCTAACTTGACGGTGAAGTTAGCACTACCACCCTCGAAAACAATTTAGTTCGACTCTAAAATTAAAATCAATTGCGCATAGAATTTCCGTTTAATAACTGTAATTAAGTAGTGCTAATGAAAAAAATTGAAAAATTTTTTTTCTCGATTTTTTTTAAAAATAACCCCTAGTAATGCTAACTTGACGGTCAAGTTAGCACTACCACCCTCGAAAACAATTTAATTCGATTCTACATTTAAAATCAATTGCGCAGATAATTCCCGTTTAATAACTGTAATTAAGTAGTGCTAATGAAAAAAATTTAAAAATTTTTTTTCTCGATTTTTTTTAAAAATAAGCCCTAGTAATGCTAAGTTGACGGTCAAGTTAGCACTACCACCCTCGAAAACAATTTAGTTCGACTCTAAAATTAAAATCAATTGCGCATATAATTCCCGTTTAATAACTGTAATTAAATAGTGCTAATGAAAAAAATTGAAAAATTTTTTTTCTCGATTTTTTTTTAAAAATAACCCCTAGTAATGCTAACTTGACGGTCAAGTTAGCACTACCACCCTCGAAAACAATTCAATTCGATTCTAAATTTAAAATCATTTGCGCAGATAATTCCCGTTTAATAACCGTAATTAAGTAGTGCTAATGAAAAAAATTGAAAAATTTTTTCTCGATTTTTTTTTTTTTAAAATAACCCCTAGTAATGCTAACTTGACGGTCAAGTTAGCACTACCACCCTCGAAAACAAATCAATTCGATTCTAAATTTAAAATCATTTGCGCAGATAATTCCCGTTTAATAACCGTAATTAAGTAGTGCTAATGAAAAAAAATTGAAAAATTTTTTCTCGATTTTTTTTTTTTTAAATAACCCCTAGTAATGCTAACTTGACGGTCAAGTTAGCACTACCACCCTCGAAAACAATTCAATTCGATTCTAAATTTAAAATCATTTGCGCAGATAATTCCCGTTTAATAACCGTAATTAAGTAGTGCTAATGAAAAAAATTGAAAAATTTTTTCTCGATTTTTTTTTTTAAAATAAGCCCTAGTAATACTAACTTGACGGTCAAGTTAGCACTACCACCCTCGAAAACAATTCAATTCGATTCTAAATTTAAAATCATTTGCGCAGATAATTCCCGTTTAATAACCGTAATTATTGAAAAAAATTTTCTCGATTTTTTTTTTTAAATAACCCCTAGTAATGCTAACTTGACGGTCAAGTTAGCACTACCACCCTCGAAAACAATTTAATTCGATTCTAAATTTAAAATCAATTGCGCAGATAATTCCCGTTTAATAACCGTAATTAAGTAGTGCTAATGAAAAAAATCGAAAATTTTTTTTCTCGATTTTTTTAAAAATAACCCCTAGTAATGCTAACTTGACGGTCAAGTTAGCACTACCCCCCTCGAAAACAATTCAATTCGACTCTAAAATTAAAATCAATTGCGCATATAATTCCCGTTTAATAACTGTAATTAAGTAGTGCTAATGAAAAAAATTGAAAATTTTTTTTTCTCGATTTTTTTTTTTTAAATAACCCCTAGTAATGCTAACTTGACGGTCAAGTTAGCACTACCACCCTCGAAAACAATTTAATTCGATTCTACATTTAAAATCAATTGCGCATATAATTCCCGTTTAATAACTGTAATTAAGTAGTGCTAATGAAAAAAATTGAAAAAATTTTTTTCTCGATTTTTTTTTTAAAATAACCCCTAGTAATGCTAACTTGACGGTCAAGTTAGCACTACCACCCTCGAAAACAATTTAATTCGATTCTACATTTAAAATCAATTGCGCAGATAATTCCCGTTTAATAACCGTAATTAAGTAGTGCTAATGAAAAAAATCGAAAAATTTTTTCTCTCGATTTTTTTTTTTAAATAAGCCCTAGTAATGCTAACTTGACGGTCAAGTTAGCACTACTACCCTCGAAAACAATTTAATTCGATTCTACATTTAAAATCAATTGCGCATATAATTCCCGTTTAATAACCGTAATTAAGTAGTGCTAATGAAAAAAATTGAAAAATTTTTTCTAGATTTTTTTTTTTAAATAAGCCCTAGTAATGCTAACTTCACGGCCAAGTTAGCACTACCACCCTCGAAAACAATTCAATTCGACTCTAAAATTAAAATCAATTGCGCATATAATTCCCGTTTAATAACTGTAATTAAGTAGTGCTAATGAAAAAAATTGAAAATTTTTTTTTCTCGATTTTTTTTAAAAATAACCCCTAGTAATGCTAACTTGACGGTCAAGTTAGCACTACCACCCTCGAAAACAATTTAATTCGATTCTACATTTAAAATCAATTGCGCAGATAATTCCCGTTTAATAACTGTAATTAAGTAGTGCTAATGAAAAAAATCGATAAAATTTTTTTCTCGATTTTTTTTAAAAATAGCCCCTAGTAATGCTAAGTTTTGCCACTCGATCTGGAAGGGTACCGGGCAGCAGCAGCATCGGCTGTGCGTCTAAGGGAAACGTCCGTCTGGGGCGCAAGCACTATTGGACACTCCTGTATTCTAAGATCTTACAGCTTTCTCCCTCTGAGCACAGATCGGTGTGCGACCACAACAGTCGGAGATTGTTGTTTTAGAATAAACATTCCCAGCAGGGAAGACTGGGAGAACATAGATCGGTGTCCCGTTACTAATGGCGGCACTTGTATATACACCGACGGCTCGAAGTTAGACGGCAGAGTCGGAGGAGGGGTTTACTCAAGGGATTTGGACCTAGAACTCTCCTTTAGACTACCTGATCACTGCAGCGTCTTCCAGGCTGAAGTTTCTGCAATCATGGACGCCGTGACTTGGATAGGTGAATGTACCATCGGACAGGATATCTGTATTTTCAGCGACAGCCAAGCGGCCATCAAATCCCTTGGCTCTTACTCGTTCAACTCTGAACTGACGCTCAGCTGTCGTCGATCTCTTCAAGAGATGGCCCAACAGAACCGCGTGAACCTCACATGGGTCCCGGGACACAGGGACATTGAGGGAAACTGTAGGGCAGACGAACTTGCCAGGCAGGGCACGACCAAGCAGATTCTTCAAGATAAAGAGCGCATAGGTATGCCGTTTGCCACGTGCAAGCTAATGCTGAAGGAGCATACACTCCGCGAAGCCAACGAAAGATGGCTACAAGCCCCAGGGTGCCGGATATCCAAGCAAACCTGGCCAAAATGCGATCTTAAAAGATCTAGACACATATACGCCCTAAAAAGGAAGGAAATCTCCATATTAATAGGTGTTTTAACCGGGCACTGCCTTATTGGTAGGCACGCAGCAAGGCTAGGCGTTCCCTACCGACGATGCTGCAGGAGTTGCAAAGATGATGAGGAAGAGGAAACGGTGGAGCACCTCATCTGCAACTGCCCGGCCTTAAGCGGAGCGAGAAGGCGCTCTCTGGGAGTTCCCTTCCTGGTTAGCTTAAGCCAGGTCGCGGAGCTAGACATAAAGGACTTGATGGCCTTCATCAAGTTATCAAAATGGTTCGAGGAGGGGTAGCGGTGTCGGTTAGGAGTGTCAGTCCCGGGTTTCGGCTATATGGAGAGCCCCGACAGCACTGGGATTTTCCATACGGCCGGCCCCGGGATTGACTTTCCTAGTGTTTGGTGGTATCACAACGGGCCTTTTATTACTGGCCTAGGTGTGCCTTTGCGGCAGCCACTTCTACCTACCTACCTAATGCTAAGTTGACGGTCAAGTTAGTATTACTAGGGGTTATTTTAAAAAAAAAATCGAGAAAAAAAATTTTCAATTTTTTTCATTCATCATTCATCATCATTTATTGGCGCTTAACCGCCTAAGCGATTTTGGCCGTCGCCTATCAAAGCACGCCAGTCATTCCTTTTTAGCGATAACTGACGCCAATTGGAAACCCCAAGGGAGTTCAAGTCATCCTCCACCTGTTGTTTCCATCTCAGTCGAGGCCTCCCCCTTCCTCTGCTGCCGAATTCGGGTGACGATTGGAAAACCTTCTGGGCTGGAGCTTCTTTGTCCATTCGCATGACGTGACCCAGCCAGCGGAGCCTTTGGGCTTTAATTCGCTGGACTATGGTCAGATCTGCGTAAAGCTCGTACAGCTCATCGTTAAATCTCCTTCGATACTCGCCGTCGGCATCACGGGAAGGACCATAAATCTTCCGGAGAACTTTTCTCTCAAATACTCCAAGGGCCATCTCATCTTCTCTTGACATTGTCCATGAATCTGAGCCATACATCAGGACAGGTATGATGAGAGACTTATAGAGCGCGATCTTTGTTCTTCGAGAGAGGACTTTACTTCTCAATTGCCTACTCAGTCCAAAGTAGCACTTGTTCGCAAGAGTGATTCTCCGTTGGATTTCTAGACTGATATTATTTTCGGTGTTAATGCTGGTTCCCAAATAGACGAAGTCCCTCACAGTTTCAAATTTGTAACTATCAACAGTGACGTGGCTGCCAAGGCGCAGGTGCGCCGATTCTTTCTTTGGTGACAGCAAATACTTCGTCTTGTCCTCGTTGACCGCAAGACCCACTTTTTTCGCTTCTTTATCCAGCCCAGAGAAGGCAGCGCTTACGGCGCGGTTGTTAAGGCCAATGATATCAATATCATCGGCATACGCCAGCAATTGCACGCTCTTGTAAAAGATTGTACCATTGCGGTTTAGCTCTGCTGCTCGAATTATCTTCTCCAGCATCAGGTTGAAGAAATCGCACGAAAGGGAGTCGCCCTGTCTGAAGCCTCGTTTGGTTTCAAATGGCTCAGAGAGGTCCTTCCCGACTCTGACGGAACTGTTAGTATTGCTCAACGTCATTTGGCAAAGCCGTATAAGCTTTGCAGGGAAGTCAAATTCAGACATGGCGGCATACAGGCAACTCCTTTTTGCGCTGTCAAAAGCGGCTTTGAAATCGACAAAGAGATGGTGTGTGTCGATTCTTTTATCATGGGTCTTCTCCAGGATTTGGCGTATCGTGAAAATCTGGTCGATGGTAGACTTACCAGGTCTAAAGCCACACTGATAAGGTCCAATCAGCTTGTCTACGATGGGCTTCAGTCTTTCACACAATACGCTAGAAAGAACCTTATATGCGATATTAAGAAGGCTGATTCCGCGGTAGTTGGTGCGGTTAGCGGGATCGCCTTTCTTGTGGATTGGGCAGAGCACACTTAAATTCCAATCTGAAGGCATGCACTCGTCTGACCATATTCTGCATAAGAGCTGATGCATGCTTTTTACCAGCTCTTCGCCTCCGTGTTTGAACAGCTCGGCGGGTAGTCCGTCTTTTCCAGGCGCTTTGTTGTTTTTGAGCCGGGATATAGCTATCCTCACTTCATCATAGTCAGGTGGTGGGACGACTTTTCCATCGTCAGGGATTGGGTATCGGGTTCGACGTCTCCCTCGCAATTTAGCAGTGAGGAGAAGTGCTCCCTCCATAATTTAAGTACACTCTGTACGTCGGTTACCAGGTCGCCATTATTGTCCTTACAGGAACTTGCCCCGGTCTTAAAACCTTCCGTCATCCGCCGGATCTTTTCATAGAATTTTCGGGCATCATTCCTGTCAGCCAGCATCTCAAGCTCCTCACACTCACGCCTTTCGGCCTCACGTTTCTTTTTTCTGAAAAGGCGTCTCTCTTCCTTCTTTGCCTCACGATAGCGTTGCCATACACTGCGGGTTGCGCCCGTTCGCAACGTCTCCCTGTAGGCAGCGTCCTTTTTGTCCGAGGCAGTGCTGCATTCCTCATCGTACCAGTTGTTTTTGCGGGCTCGCTGGAACCCTATAGTGGCCTCAGCGGCGGTACGTAATGAGTGAGAGATATGCTTCCATTGCTCGGTTGCATCGTTAGGTCGAGGATTGCTCTCCGATAGCAGGTGTGAGAGTCGAGTGGAGAAATTGTCAGCTGTCTGTGTCGTGCGCAGCTTCTCGACGTCAAACTTTCCTTCCGTTACTGTGCGCACTTTCTTTGCTACACAGAGGCGTGTGCGTATCTTGGCTGCAACAAGATAATGGTCCGAGTCGATATTGGGACCACGAAGGGTACGCACGTCCAGAACGGTGGAGCTATGTCTGCCGTCGATCATGACATGATCAATCTGGTTTCTTGTTCTTTGATCAGGAGACAGCCATGTGGCTTGGTGTATTCGTTTATGCTGGAACCTGGTACTACTGATGACCATATTGCGAGCAGCGGCGAAATCAATCAACCTAGTGCCGTTGGGGGATGTTATATCATGGAGACTAAATTTTCCAACTGTTGGACCAAAGACTCCTTCCTTGCCCACCTTCGCATTAAAGTCGCCGAGCACGATTTTGATTACCCTGCGGGTTAGGGGTTTAGAATATGCCCGAGGTAGGCATACCGGTCGTAAGAGGCGACTAATATGCACATAGGTAATTGACGTGCTAACTCGATGGTTGATCTACGGATATGATGCCTCTCACCTCTCATTACCCATCTTCTCCTTCCTCATGGATGGAGGGATGCCATGACCTAGAAGGTTCCACTGGTCATACCAAATCGCTACCACAACAGTCGGGCAGTACCGCAAGGGAGCACCGCAGCGTACCGGGGTCATATCCGGCCAAGGACTGGCAACTTCGGCATCACTCCCCAAAACCTTCGGGGAGTGTTTTGTTGTTAACAACAACAACAACAACAGCACGATTTTGATATCATGTTGGGGGCAGCGATCATAAGTCTGTTCAAGTTTATCGTAGAAGGAGTCCTTCTCTGCGTCGTCCGTCTCCTCAGTCGGCGCATAGGCGCAGATAAATGTTATGTTGAAAAATTTCGCTTTGATGCGGATCGCAGCGAGACGCTCGTCCACGGGGGTGAACGCTAGTACTTGGCGGCGAAGTCTCTTTCCCACCACGAATCCTACACCACGCGCTTTGCCGCGTGTCTGGCCACTGTAGTATACGTCACAAGGTCCGATGGTCGTCTTTCCTTGTCCCGTCCATCGCATTTCCTGCAGGGCGGTGATGTCAGCCTTTGCGTTAACGAGGACATCAACCAGTCGGGCAGCGGTACCGTCCCTTGAAAGGGTCCGGACATTCCCGGTACATGCCCTAATATCCAAATCATTATGCCTTATTCGTTTTTTCATTAGCACTACTTAATTACAGTTATTAAACGGGAATTATATGCGCAATTGATTTTAATTTTAGAGTCGAACTAAATTGTTTTCGAGGGTGGTAGTGCTAACTTGACCGTCAACAGCTCCCTTAACCTAGCCCAACCTTTGTAGCCCAATCAAAAAAGGAAAGCGTACTAAATTGTCCAATATTTATTGCTAATTTAACACGCTTTGATTTAATTAATTACACTTGGGGTTTTAAAATTACCGAGGGTTTTAAAGTTAACCTAGCCCAACCATCAACAAAATTTGAGCCCAATCAAAAAAGGAAAGCGTACTAAATTGCCCAATATTTAATGCTAATTTAACACGCTTTCATTTAATTTATTACACTTCGGGTTTTAAAATTACCGAGGATTGGGCTAGCTTAACCTTAAGCCAGCCCAACCATGAAAAAATTTTCAGCCCAATCAAAAAAGGAAAACGCAGTTGTTTTCTCCTTATTTAATGCTAATTTAGTACGCTTTCATTTCATTTATTACACCTGGTATTTTAAAATTACCGAGGGTTTTAAAGTTAACCTAGTCCAACCATCAACAAAATTTTAGCCCAATCAAAAAAGGAAAGCGTACTAAATTGCCCTAATATTTAATGCTAATTTAATACGATTTGATTTAATTTATTACACTTGGGGTTTTAAAATTACCGAGAATTGGGCTAGCTTAACCTTAAGCTAGCCCAAACATCAAAAAAATTTCGGCCCAACCAAAAAAGGAAAACGCAGTTGTTTTCTCCTTATTTAATGCTAATTTAGTACGCTTTACTTTAATTTATTACACTTGGTATTTTTAAAATTACCCAGGGTTGGGCTAGCTTAAGGTTAAGCTAGCCCAACCATCAAAAAAATTTCAGCCCAATCAAAAAAGGAAAACGCAGTTGTTTTCTCCTTATTTAATGCTAATTTAATACGCTTTACTTTAATTTATTACACTTGGTTAAGGTTAAGCTAGCCCAACCATAAAAAAAATTTCAGCCCAATCAAAAAAGGAAAACGCAGTTGTTTTCTCCTTATTTAATGCTAATTTAGTACGCTTTACTTTAATTTATTACACTTGGTTTTTTTAAAATTACCCAGGGTTGGGCTAGCTTAACCTTAAGCTAGCCCAATTCTCGGTAATTTTAAAACCCCAAGTGTAATAAATTAAATCAAATCGTATTAAATTAGCATTAAATATTGGGCAATTAAGTACACTTTCCTTTTTTGATTGGGCTAAAATTTTGTTGATGGTTGGGCTAGCTTAACCTTAAGCTAGCCCAATTCTCGGTAATTTTAAAACCCCAAGTGTAATAAATTAAATCAAAGCGTATTAAATTAGCATTAAATAAGGAGAAAACAACTGCGTTTTCCTTTTTTGATTGGGCTGAATTTTTTTTGATGGTTGGGCTAGCTTAACCTTAAGCTAGCCCAACCCTGGGTAATTTTAAAAAAACCAAGTGTAATAAATTAAAGTAAAGCGTACTAAATTAGCATTAAATAAGGAGAAAACAACTGTGTTTTCCTTTTTTGGTTGGGCTGAAATTTTTTTGATGGTTGGGCTAGCTTAACCTTAAGCTAGCCCAACCCTGGGTAATTTTAAAAAAACCAAGTGTAATAAATTAAAGTAAAGCGTACTAAATTAGCATTAAATAAGGAGAAAACAACTGTGTTTTCCTTTTTTGGTTGGGCTGAAATTTTTTTGATGTTTGGGCTAGCTTAACCTTAAGCTAGCCCAACCCTGGGTAATTTTAAAAAAACCAAGTGTAATAAATTAAAGTAAAGCGTACTAAATTAGCATTAAATAAGGAGAAAACAACTGCGTTTTCCTTTTTTGATTGGGCTGACATTTTTTTGATGGTTGGGCTAGCTTAACCTTAAGCTAGCCCAACCCTGGGTAATTTTAAAAAAACCAAGTGTAATAAATTAAAGTAAAGCGTATTAAATTAGCATTAAATAAGGAGAAAACAACTGCGTTTTCCTTTTTTGGTTGGGCTGAAATTTTTTTGATGGTTGGGCTAGCTTAACCTTAAGCTTAACCTTAAGCTAGCCCAACCCTGGGTAATTTTAAAAAAACCAAGTGTAATAAATTAAAGTAAAGCGTACTAAATTAGCATTAAATAAGGAGAAAACAACTGCGTTTTCCTTTTTTGATTGGGCTGAAATAAATTAAAGTAAAGCGTACTAAATTAGCATTAAATAAGGAGAAAACAACTGCGTTTTCCTTTTTTGATGGGGCTGAAATTTTTTTGATGGTTGGGCTAGCTTAACCTTAAGCTAGCCCAATTCTCAACCTTAAGCTAGCCCAACCCTGGGTAATTTTAAAAAAACCAAGTGTAATAAATTAAAGTAAAGCGTACTAAATTAGCATTAAATAAGGAGAAAACAACTGCGTTTTCCTTTTTTGATTGGGCTGACATTTTTTTGATGGTTGGGCTAGCTTAAGGTTAAGCTAGCCCAATTCTCGGTAATTTTAAAACCCCAAGTGTAATAAATTAAATCAAATCGTATTAAATTAGCATTAAATATTGGGCAATTTAGTACGCTTTCATTTTTTGATTGGGCTAAAATTTTGTTGATGGTTGGACTAGGTTAGCTTTAAAACCCTCGGTAATTTTAAAATACCAGGTGTAATAAATGAAATGAAAGCGTACTAAATTAGCATTAAATAAGGAGAAAACAACTGCGTTTTCCTTTTTTGATTGGGCTGAAATTTTTTTCATGGTTGGGCTGGCTTAAGGTTAAGCTAGCCCAATCCTCGGTAATTTTAAAACCCGAAGTGTAATAAATTAAATGAAAGCGTGTTAAATTAGCATTAAATATTGGGCAATTTAGTACGCTTTCCTTTTTTGATTGGGCTACAAAGGTTGGGCTAGGTTAAGGGAGCTAATTTTGTTGATGGTTGGGCTAGGTTAACTTTAAAACCCTCGGTAATTTCAAAATACCAGGTGTAATAAATGAAATGAAAGCGTACTAAATTAGCATTAAATAAGGAGAAAACAACTGCGTTTTCCTTTTTTGATTGGGCTGAAATTTTTTTCATGGTTGGGCTGGCTTAAGGTTAAGCTAGCCCAATCCTCGGTAATTTTAAAACCCCAAGTGTAATAAATTAAATCAAAGCGTATTAAATTAGCAATAAATATTGGGCAATTTAGTACGCTTTCCTTTTTTGATTGGGCTACAAAGGTTGGGCTAGGTTAAGGGAGCTGCCATATGGCGTTATCTCGCATGGCTTTATTAGGTTTGAATGTGTTTCTCACATTTTCGGGCAACTGTCCCACTAGCTGCCGGGGCTTGCATGAGATGTTTGTGGGGTAAGTCCTTTAAATATATGTGGTAAATGAAAAAAAATAAATACTTATATGAAGGTATACTTATCAGGGGTATTTGTTTCCTTTAGGGGTCAACTACTAATAAATTAGCTAAAATTATGGGGGGTAGCTCAAAAGACGGGGTTTCGGCTCAGG
Organism: Campiglossa producta; assembly: GCA_964058755.1. Lineage (NCBI taxonomy): Eukaryota > Metazoa > Arthropoda > Insecta > Diptera > Tephritidae > Campiglossa > Campiglossa producta. Next base: position 117,786,581 of record CAXKVI010000001.1, read on the forward strand.
ATCACGAATCCGGAAGCGCTTTATTAATTTTTTGTTTTAGCGAAAAGTTATGGTCAAAAAACCGAAAAATGACCCGGGTCCGATACCAAAATTGGGGCGGAATCCATGGTATTTATGTGCGAAACACCTTTCTGAGTTGGCGGCCTTCGGCCGCGCTTATAAAAAATAACCCTGGGCTACGCCATCCCAAGTCCGGACGTGTGACATAACCGTGGATACCGCCACGGCGCGACTTTGTTTGCACGTTTTTAGGGACAGCCTAATAAAACTACAACAACCACATGAAAACTTGAAACTTTGGTTGCAAATACATCTTCAGAGAAGCAAAATATTAAAAAAGTGCTTCCGTATTCGTGATCCTAAGGCAAACCCCGTCTTTTGAGATATCTTCCATAATTTTAGCTAATTTATTAGCAGTTGACCCCCAAAGGAAACAAATATTTGTATATTTGTATATTTGATCATTAAGTCTTTGAATTTACAAATTCTTACAGACTAAGTACAAAATTAAATTAAGAGAAAAAACATCTTAAGTTTCTAATTAAAATTACATAAGGGCAGGTAAAATCAACACCAGTGGAACTGAAAAACATGTTTAACTCAGTACAGGCTCTCAAGAGAGGAGCATTCACTGCATAGTTAGTTCTAGCTAAGCCAATTTTCAAAGTAGAGAACTGTCGAAAATTTCTGCATGGGACATTGAATTGGATATTGCTCAGCAAGGATGGACAGTCCACCGTTCCAGATATTATACCAATTACAAACGAGCAGGCCAAGATCGACCTTCTACATTCCAGTGTGTTAAGTTCAATTAAAGCACATCTGGACTGATATGATGGTAAAGGGTCCACAAAGTTCAGAGATCGAAGGGCAAAACGGAGGAAAACTTTCTGGACACGCTCAATGCGGTTAGAGGGACCCACCTGGTAGGGCCTCCAGATGATAGCGGCATATTCCAATCGTGATCTAACAAAGGCACAATATAATGTCTTAAGAGTATGAGGGTTTGTAAAAGCAAAACAGTTTCTACGTATGAACGCAAACATAGCATAAGATCGTGTTATTACATAGTTAGTCTGACTAGTGAAATTAAATTTAGAGTCAAAAAACACCCCCAAATCCTTAATTTCATTAAGAGTGTTTAAAACATGACCACCGATACTATATTAATGGGTCAGTTACATAAAACTTTATTTTGGCTTTACCTCAAACTTTGACTTTGACAGAAAAGTTCAGTATACGTATTTAAACCAAGCATGGCAAATTGGAGACCTCAAAGTTGAAGCGAGGTTGAAATTTGGCAAACTCTTAAATTTTGCTTGCTTTGCTTGCTTTGACAATCAGATGTTGATGACTTTGCTTCAATTAGAGAATAAAATGTTGGAGAAAATAATAATTAATTCATTTTTTCTCTATTAAATTAATAAATTAACTAAAACACTACAAATGCAAAGAAAAAAATAACGAAAACAAATGTATAAAAGAGAAGCGTCAAGGCGTTCATTGTAGCATACCTCTGAAGTTGGGCGCAAAGTTTTGAGGTAGCAAATGTCAGGCGAGGTTAACAAAGCTTTATGTATTCGACCCTTAAGAACCTATGGTATTGGCTGATTTTGAAAAGGTTACATGAAAACACTTTTGTATGTTTAAAGTCAAACGATTTGAACTGCACCAGTTTTCAACCCTTAGAAGGTCTGATTGTAGACGTTCAGAGTCACGAAGACTCTTAACGACTGCGAATATTTTTAAGTCATCAGCACAGTGATGCCACATTTTTTTCCTCCAAAATCCCTATAAATGAAATAAAACTCTCTAGATTACCCTACGCGTTAAAAAAAAGATACCTACAAAAATCCATACATTTTTTTCCTTGCGGAAATATTAAAAACCGCATAGCTATATATTACAATTTTTTTATAGGACAATGCTTATACAGAAATGATCAAAAATAGGTATTTTTTCAGATACTTTTATTAGCTTCAACAAACTTGAACGAGTTTTTATACATAAATGTATATTCGGGTGATTCAAATAAAAAACAAATGTTTGTTTTTTTTTTTGTATAACCCCCCAAAAAGTTAGTAATTGATGAGAAAATAAGATTTGCAAAAGATCATTGCTGTAACTTAACCCTAAAGCCTCAATTACATAAAACTTTATATCAACTTTACCTCGGACTTTGACTTTGACAGATAAGTTCAATGTACGTGTTTCAACGAAACATGGCAAATAGAAAACCTCAAAGTTGAAGCAAGGTTGAAATTTGGCAAACTCTCAAATTTTGCTTGCTTTGCTAGCTTTGACAATCAGATGTTGTTGACTATGCTTTAATTTAAGAATTAAAATTTGGAGAAAACAAATGTATAAAAGAGAAGCGTCAAAGCGTTCATTGTAGCATACCTCTGAAGTTGAGCGCAAAGTTTTGAAGTTGCAAATGTCAGGCGAGGTTAACAAAGCTTTATGTAATTGCCCCTTTAGGGGTGCCTATGTTTTTCGCCCTTTGTATGGGGAAAAAGGCATTTTTAAAGTGAATTTTGTCATAATTTTAGAATTTTTTTCAAAAAAATCTTTACTTATTCTTAAAGTTGAAGCTTCTTAAACGTCAAACCGTGTGCGATTATCTTAATTATGTATTAAAATAATTAAAGCCATTTAAAAATTACTGGATTTTGTATGTGTGTGCAATAGTACAAAACTCACAGGACGCATGTTGGCAACAAACGGTGCATTTTTACACCTTGAATGTTTTCCATGTAAAAAAAACCCTACATTTCGTGATATATGTAAAAGCCGACCTTTTACCCTACGCACACATTTTTTAGCCAAAAAGACCTACAAATAGGGATAAAACCCTACGTGTGGCAACACTGCATCAGCATACAATAGGTATTCCGCGAAAGAGAAACATGAACCAATGTCATTTATAAATAGTATAAAGAAGAGGGGGGCCAAGGATACTACCCTGTGGGATACCAGAAGATGCTATGAAAGAACGGGATTTGACGTTATCCAAGTCAACAACGCAAGGCCTATTAGTAAGGTACGATTCAATCCACAACAAAAACGTGGAATGAAAACCAAACGAAGCAAGTTTCTGCAGGAGTAACCGATGAGACACTTTATCAAATGCTTTCGAAAAGTCTGTGTAAATCGTGAGAGATGCAGTATTCAATGAAAACAGTCAAATTGCTAACGGTGGAGCGATTAGGAACGAAACCATGCTGATTGTTCGTAATTAAGCCTTTTGCGGCAAAATATAATTTATCATTGACTATAATCTCAAAAAGTTTGGATACAGATGAGAGCTTCGATATCGGTCTATAATTACGGACATCATTTTTATTCCCACTTTTAAATATGGGAGAGACTGAAGTCAGCTTCCAGTCATCCACAAAAGTACCCGAAGCAAGTGAGAGATTAAAGATATCGGTTAAGGGCTCAGCCAAACAAACACAGTTTTTCCGTTCAAGACATCCGTAACAGATACATGTAGGGAGCCAAAATTAATCGCGTGTTCAAGATTTGAAGAGGAATTCAAATAACCCTTATCATCTGGTTCAAAATTAGAATAAAAAAAATCAGCAAATAGATTCGCTGAATCTACCGCAACTATTTGCAACAATATCGTTATAAAAAACATTATTAGGTACTGTTGAGCAAGATTTTTTCGATTGCACAAAACGCCAAAAAGCCCGAGGGTTCAAATTTATGTTATCCTCAAAACTCAATATATAGTTACGATACAAGAACTTATTCAGACAGTTGAACGCTTTTAAATGCTGCTGAAATTTAGCATAGTGATTAGGATCAGCCGTACGATTGTACTTTTTCTTAAACTTATTTTTCAGATTCCTAAGGTGCCTTAACCTCTTGGTATGCCAGGGAGTTTAAATGTTTGTTTCTTATGAGCTGGGATATGATTTAAACATATATCAAAAACCTTATTTTTAAATTCATGAAAACAAGATGTAACATCACTACCCCGTAAAACATTACACCAATCAATACTTTGTAATCTGTCATTTAGCAAAAACAAGTCACAAGCGTTATAATTAAAATTAGTTCTAGGCTTCTTAGAAATTTCATAAAATTCATAGAATTCCAATTCAAGAAGAAGAGGAACATGATGCCTGTCAGACCGCAGGATTGGTGTAATGCTTTCACACAAATTGAAGTTAACATTGGTTGTAATAAACACTAAATCTAAAATTCTGTTAAGACTATTACAAAAACCATTAATTTAAACTAAGTCGCAGCTTAGAAAGCTGTCTATAACGTGAATTTCGGCTGAAGAGTTTACGTTTGGAGCCATATAAGGAACCGAGTTTTCGGCTGGAATCTAATTCAAATTACATAAGTTAAAATCCCCGGTCTACGACCTCCTCTACCATTCCCTCAAAGCAGATTTTCCCAAAACGTGCTGCACTCTCGGAAAGTTTTCCCCTTAACCATATCTATTCGAGTAGCTAAAACAATTACAATTACTTACCTTGAAAAATGTCGTTGTTCTCTTGGATTTACTCGAATAGCGTATTAACTTGAAGTATTATTTATATGTCAATATGGAAAACGAGGTGGTGGGCATGGACGGGTTTTTTTTTAAATCGCCTTTCAACTTAAAAAATTGGATATGCAACTTTACGTTAAAATAGCCGATTTAATTTAAATAAAGTCATACATTTAACAAATCTTACACAATTCTTAACAAAAACACAGAAACTGGTATAGGCACACGATAGCAAGCGGTTTGATTGTTAAAGACAGTAAATCCTAAGCTAGTATTAGGTCTGTGGATGCTTTTAATAAATGCCACTATATCAAAAAATCAGGATGTCTTGGTACCTGAGCACAAATTACTTTTTACTTAACATTGTTAATTTTACTTATTTAGCCATTTCAATTTTAGTGCAATACAAAATAAACTGACAGTTTGTGCAAGAATGTTAGTGCCATTTTGCTGCATTTCTTGGAATTTATGCTTTCATCGCATTACTTCACGTATGCAGACATCAGGCATCACCGTTAACATTTTGCCGACACTTTTCCTTTCATTGGACGTTTGGATACTGCTTTTTGAACTATCAGTTATTTTGTGAAGGGATTTTATCACTTTATTTAAAAATAAAATAAAGTGAAATGAAGCAGCACTATTTCTGTTCTGATAACTTTTTTCGCTTCTTCCTTTATACACAAATTGTGAGGTTAATAACAATTCCAAATGTTGTGTGAGACGGAAGATGAAGTTGGGTAGTTCATGAACTAATGCATGATGTCACACATTACATCCATACTGGCACGATCCATGTTGTTAAATCCGTACTGAAAGTTTATCATGATATTGTGGCGAATGTTCTCAAGAATCGCTCATCTCCCATCACTAGCGTCACTACCACAACTACAGCTGTTTAGATACATGGCGTGAGAGCGACAGAGGGAGAGGCAGCTCGCGTGTTTGCGAATGTGGCACAAAGAGGAGATGACGATAGATAAACGCTTCGAGAACACTGTTGCACGAATAAACCAGAAAGGTGTAGACATTTCTAGGTTGTGAAGCTGCTGTCTGCTAGGGTATATAAACCGCGCAAAGACAACGCAAATCAATCAGTTTATTTTCAAGTGTTGTACAGTGAAGTACTGAACAGTGAGTTAACCCGCGATATTGTACTACGGTTTTTAGTAGTAAATAAAGCGTACTATTTATTAAGCAGAATCGGAGTGTTTTATTTAACGTACAGTGATCGAACTCAGGGAAAATAATCAAGGAATCATCGAATTCGTCACAATTGGTGTCAGAAGCGGTATTGTTAAATAAATACAAGGACATTGAAAAGAATAACAAGGACATTGAAAAGGATAACAAGGACGTTGAAAAGGATAACAAGAACATTGAAAACGATAACACGGACATTGAAAAGGTAACAAGGACATTGCAAGGATATGGCAAAGTTTAATGACTTGAAGATCCAACAACTCAAAAACGAGTTGGAGAAACGTGGAATGGTAACAACAGGCAATAAGCCAGAGCTACAATCACGTCTACGCGAGGCTATGGAAGCGGAAGGAATCAACGTTGACGATTATGTTTTTCAGCTTTCGGAAGAGGGAGCGACGAAAATAGAAGAGCAAAAGGATACTCCGGGTTCAGTGGCAAATGTGGACACAGACTCTTTATTGGCTGCCTTGGCTCAAATGTCAAACAACATAACATCAAGCATGTCATCAAAGTTGGAAGAACAGAAGACACACATGGCATCTCAGTTAGAAGAACAGAAGGTATACATGGCGTCACAGATCAAGGAAGAGTTGATGGAACAGGAAACACGCATAACGTTAAAACTAGAGGCACAAGAGCAAAGAGTCTCATCGCAGATAGAAGTTGTCAGTGGACGACAGGATAAGATCGAAGCCGAGGTGGATGCGTTAAAATCTCGTATCCAGGAGTTGCAGCTGAATCGTCCATCTGTTTCAACAAGCACACCCAAGGTAAAAACCCCATCCTTTGACGGTTCTGTTCCTTTCCAGGTATTTAAGCTACAATTTGAGAAGACAGCAGCTGTGAACAACTGGGGCGCTGAGGACAAAGTCGCTGCTTTATTTGTGGCATTGAAAGGACCTGCAGCCGAAATCTTACAGACTATTCCGGACGCTGAAAGAAACAACTATGAAGCGTTGATGGGAGCCGTTGAAAGACGTTACGGCAGCGAGCATAGGAGACAGATACATCAAATAGAGCTACAGAATCGCTTCCAGAAGACTAATGAGACATTGCAGGAGTTTGCATCAGATATCGAGAGGTTAGCCCATCTGGCAAACGCAGACGCACCAGTGGAATACATCGAAAGGGTAAAAATCCAAAACTTCATAAATGGAATACGTGATGTGGAGACAAAGCGAGCCACATATGCCAATCCAAAGAGATCATTTGCGGAGACGGTATCACATGCTCTAACACAAGAAACAGCCTCGCTTTTGAGTAAACCCACGTACAAAGCTCACCGTGTGGAAGTGGAGACGCCAGACTGGGCCGAAAAAATTGACAAAATCCTAGAAGCACTAAACGGGAAGCAACAGAAAAATGAAGGGGTTATTAAGTGCTTCAAGTGCGGAAAACCTGGTCATATTGCACGTTATTGTGGATCTGGATCTAGCTCCAATAATTCCAGTAATGCAAGCGGACGTAAGCGCAAGGCTGAAAGAGATGAGCAAGTCTCCCAATCCAACCAACCGTTAAACTAAAGAGAGTCAGCCGCAAGGGGCGTAGGCTGGCTCCCACAATTGGATGCCCCATAATCTCTGTCTCACAGATCGGAAGGAAGTCGAGTAATGTTACTGTTGGAGGACTCGTGGACGGAAAAGAGCGTTTACTGACTATTGATACGGGCGCATCTCATTCCATCATTCGATCTGATTTAGTCAACAAAGAAGTGAGGCCATTACATGGAGCAAAATTGCGCACGGCGACTGGTGAGGACACTCAAGTCCAAGGAGAAATAACATGTGAAATCGGAATTGGAAATGTCACCGTACTGCACAATTTTATAGTGGCAGATATTGTTGATGAGATCATAGTTGGTGTGGATTTCTTAAGCAACCAAGGCATTAAGATCGACATGCAAAACAAGACCATGAGCTATAAGAACATGGATGTGCCACTCAAATTTGGTTACGAGAACAAGTACATCAGTAAGCGGGTACTCGTGGAAGATAGTCAACAAATTCCACCGAAGTCGGAGGCAGTCGTTTGGGCAAGGATTGATGGAGATTATGGGACAAACAAATTGTGGGTTGTCGAGGCAGCAAACAGTTCAAAGACGGATATACTAGTAGGAAAAACACTGGCTATGACAAAACAAGATGGACGTATACCGGTAAGAGTACTAAATGAGTTTCGATCGCCGATCAAGCTTTCCAAAGGAGCTATATTGGGACAATGTCAGGAGGTGGAGGTGATTATAAACTGTGAACAGCTCCAGGGAAATGTCTCTACCAGCAACATTAATCTATCAGATAATATCACGGCGTGGACGCAAGAGCTCGAAGAAGACCACCAGAATAAGGCAAACCAACTTCTACTAAAGTACTCTACCATATTTGACAAGGATGGCTCCAAACCAGGACGGACCAATGTAGTGAAGCATCACATTGATACCGGTGATGCGAGACCAATCCGCCAAGCTCCTCGAAGTGTTCCATTGGCCAAACGCCAAGTGGTAGGAGAAATTATACAAGAAATGAGTGACAGCGGCGTGATCGAACAATCAGCTAGTCCATGGAGCTCACCGGTAGTGCTAGTGAAGAAAAAGGATGGAAAAATGCGGTTCTGTGTGGATTACCGGAAGCTGAACGACGTAACGAAAAAGGACAGCTATCCACTACCAAGAATTGACGATACTCTGGATTCACTATCTGGTACGAAATGGTTCTCTACACTGGACTTAAAAAGCGGCTATTGGCAAGTGGAGGTAAAAGATGAGGATAAGGAAAAGACAGCCTTCAGCATTGGAGAGGGGCTGTGGCAATTTACGGTAATGCCCTTTGGACTATGTAACGCTCCAGCTACTTTTGAGAGACTCATGGATCAAGTATTGAAAGGACTGCATTGGAAAACATGTTTGGTGTACCTGGATGACATCATCGTGCTGGGAAAAAGCTTTGAGGAACACCTTAATAACTTGGAGGAAGTTTTCCAAAGGATAGCTGGCGCCGGTCTGAAATTAAGTCCCAAAAAGTGTGCATTGTTCAAGAAGGAAGTAAGTTACTTAGGTCACAAGGTTACTACGGAGGGAATTTGCACTGCTAAAGAGAAGATCGAAGCAGTAAAGGATTGGCCAAGACCGAAAAATTTACATGAGCTACGAAGTTTCCTCGGACTGTGCACGTATTATCGTCGATTTGTACCGAATTTCGCCAGCGTAGCCAGTAGCCTTCATGAGTTGACCAGGAAGAATATGTCATTTGATTGGAAGAAGGAACATGAAGTGGCTTTCCAAACTTTGAAGGAACGGCTGTGCACTGCCCCAATGTTAGCGTATCCAATCCCAGGCTCAACATTTATTTTGGATACAGACGCGAGCGGTTACGCGATTGGAGGGGTTTTGTCACAGATTGTCGATGGGCAGGAGAAGGTAGTGGCGTACTATAGCCGCACAATTGGGAAGCCCGAAAGGAACTATTGTGTAACACGGAGAGAACTACTGGCATTGGTGGAGTGCATCAAGCATTTCCACAAGTATCTCTATGGACAGCGATTTCACGTCAGGACAGACCATGCAGCCTTGAAATGGCTCTTGCAGTTCCGTAATCCAGAAGGTCAATTGGCACGGTGGATAGAGCGACTACAAAGTTATGACTTTTCCATAGAGCATCGCAAAGGCAGCAACCACGGCAATGCTGATGCAATGTCCCGGCGACCATGTAACCTAGAATGCAAGCATTGTTCGAAAGCTGAGGCCAAGGAAGATGTTATAGATGTGCGGCTAATGACTATAACATCTACGGACGAATGGAACATGGATCAACTAAGGAAGCATCAGCTAGAGGACCCCGATCTGGTACGTGTGATGCAAGGAATCGAGCAAAACGAACGACCAACAAGAGAGGAGATGTCAGCAGAGAGTCCTGTTGCCAAGTCATATTGGGCACAGTGGAACAGTCTGAAATTGGTATCCGGTTGCTTACATAGAGTATGGGAAAGCGAAGATGGTCAATGCGCTCGGAAGCTGGTAGTTGTCCCAAGGAAGAAAATCTCTGATGTTTTGAATGAGCTACATAATGGCCCAAGTGGAGGTCATCTCGGAGTCACGAAAACGTTGGAGAAAGTCAAGCAGAGATTCTATTGGGTTGGTTGCCGGCAGTCGATCGCGGAGTGGATTGCCAACTGTGAGGTGTGCATCAAAGCAAAGGGTCCGAAGTCGAGAAGTCATGGACAGATGAAGCAGTACAACACAGGTGCACCGTTTGAGAGGATTGCCATGGATGTAGCTGGCCCATTTCCTACTAGCAAACTCGGGAACAAGTACGTATTAGTTGTTATGGACTATTTCAGCAAATGGCCAGAAGTTTACCCGATTCCAAATCAAGAGGCAGAAACCATTGCAGAGGTGTTCACTAACAATTGGATAGCGAGGTTTGGTGTACCGATGGAGTTACATTCCGACCAAGGCAGGAATTTCGAATCAGTTGTATTCCAAGAAATGTGCAAGACATTGGGTATTCGGAAAACGCGAACAACTGCACTGCATCCTCAGTCAGATGGCATGGTGGAACGTTTCAATCGAACCTTGGAAGAGCACATGAGGAAAGTAGTGGATAAGTTCCAGAGAGATTGGGACACGCACATCTCCTTGTTCCTGATGGCATATCGCTCGGCAATACATGAAACAACGGGTCAGACTCCAGCAAAAGTAATTTTTGGGAATGATCTTCGGTTGCCAGCTGACTTGAAGTTTGGGATAAATGCTGATGAAGGAATAAATGCCAGGAAATCCACTAGCATCTTGGAAGAAGAAATGAGAGAAATACACGATCTTGTAAGACAACGGACGAAGATCATGAGTGATAAGATGAAATCCAGATACGACAAAGCCATCAACTCGGAAGGTTTTAAAGAAGGGGATTTAGTGCTGTTATACAACCCACAACGAAAGAAAGGTTTGTCCCCAAAACTGCAATGTAACTGGGAAGGCCCATATAAAGTAATAAAGCGGATAAATGATGTTGTCTACCGCATACAAACTGTTGGAAGACCACGAAACAAAATGAAGGTGGTTCATCTGGAGAGGCTAGCCACGTTTGGATCGGGAAATGTGTCTGATCGGGACGATCAGACTTAGGTGGAGGGCAGTGTGGCGAATGTTCTCAAGAATCGCTCATCTCCCATCACTAGCGTCACTACCACAACTACAGCTGTTTAGATACATGGCGTGAGAGCGACAGAGGGAGAGGCAGCTCGCGTGTTTGCGAATGTGGCACAAAGAGGAGATGACGATAGATAAACGCTTCGAGAACACTGTTGCACGAATAAACCAGAAAGGTGTAGACATTTCTAGGTTGTGAAGCTGCTGTCTGCTAGGGTATATAAACCGCGCAAAGACAACGCAAATCAATCAGTTTATTTTCAAGTGTTGTACAGTGAAGTACTGAACAGTGAGTTAACCCGCGATATTGTACTACGGTTTTTAGTAGTAAATAAAGCGTACTATTTATTAAGCAGAATCGGAGTGTTTTATTTAACGTACAGTGATCGAACTCAGGGAAAATAATCAAGGAATCATCGAATTCGTCACAATATTGAGGTGAATGTTCTCAAGAATCGCTCATCTCCCAACTCTAGCGTATTTCCATCACTAGCGTCACAACCTCAACTACAGCTGTTTAGATACATGACATGAGAGCGACAGAGGGAGAGGCAGCTCGCGTGTTTGCGAATGTGGCACAAAGAGGAGATGACGATATATAAACGCTTCGTGAACACTGTTGCACGAATAAACCAGAAATGTGTAGACATTTCTAGGTTGTGAAGCTGCTGTCTGCTAGGGTATATAAACCGCGCAAAGACAACGCAAATCTATCAGTTTGTTTTGAAGTGTTGTACAGTGAAGTACTGAACAGTGAATTAACCCGCGATATTGTACTACGGTTTTTAGTACTGAATAAAGCGTACTACTTATTAAGCAGAATCGGAGTGTTTTATTTAACGTACAGTGATCGAACTCAGGGAAAATAATCAAGGAATAATCGAATTCGTCACAATTGGTGTCAGAAGCGGTATTGTTAAATAAATTCAAGGACATTGGAAAGGATAACAAGGACATTGAAAAGGATAACAAGGACATGGAAAAGGATAACAAGGACATTGAAAAGGATAACAAGGACATGGCAAAGTTGAATGAGTTGAAGATCCAGCAACTCAAAAACGAGTTAGAACGACGTGGATTGGCAACAACGGGCAATAAAGCAGAGCTACAATCACGGTTGCGAGAGGCTATGGAAGCAGAGGGAATCAACGCCGACGACCACGTTTTTCAGCTTGCGGATGAGGCGACGAAAATAGAAGAGCAAAAGGATTCTCCGGATTCAGTGGAAAATGTGGACACAAACTCTTTATTGGCTGCCTTGGCTCAGATGTCAAACAACATAACATCAAGCATGGCATCTCAGTTGGAACAACAAGAGACACGCATGACATCAAAGTTGGAACAACAAGAGACACGCATGACATCAAAGTTGGAACAACAAGAGACACGCATGACATCAAAGTTGAAACAACAAGATATACGCTTGGCATCTCAGTGGGAGGAAACGAAGACGCACATGGCATCTCAAATATTGCAGTTGTCTACACAGCTGGAGGAACAGGAAGCACGTATGTCCTCAAAACTAGAGGCGCGCTTGGACGAGAAACTAATGCAGTTTGAGGAGAAAGTCGAAGCCGAGGTGGATGCGTTAAGAAGTCGTATCCAGGAGTTGCAGCTGAATCGTCCAAGTGTTTCCACAAGCGTACCCAAGGTAAAAACCCCATCATTTGACGCTGAAGATAAAGTCGCTGCACTCTTCGTAGCATTGAAAGGACCGGCAGCCGAAATCTTACAGACTATTCCTGATGGCGAACGAAACAACTATGAAGCATTGATGGGTGCTGTGGAGAGACGTTATGGTAGCGAGCATCGGAAGCAGATTTACCAAATAGAGCTACAAAATCGATGCCAGAAGCCCAATGAGACCTTACAAGAATTTGCATCGGACATCGAGAGGTTAGCGCACCTAGCAAACGCGGATGCACCTGTAGAGTACATGGAGAGGGTAAAGATACAAAGTTTCATAAATGGAATACGTGATGTGGAGACGAAGCGGGCCACATATGCAAATCCAAAGACATCATTTGCGGAGACGGTATCACATGCTCTAACTCAAGAAACAGCATCACTTTTGTGCAAACCAGCGTACAAAGCTCATCGTGTGGAAGTAGAACGACAAGAATGGGTGGACGCAATCCTAGAAGCAGTGAACGGAAAGCAACAGAAAAATGAAGCGGCCATTAAATGCTTTAAGTGCGGAAAATCTGGTCATATTGCACGTTATTGTGGATCTGGATCTAGCACCAATAATTCCAGTAATGCCAGCGGACGTAAGCGCAAGGCTGAAGGAGATGAGCAAGTCTCCCAATCCAACCAACCGTTAAACTAAAGAGAGTCAGCCGCAAGGGGCGTAGGCTGGCTCCCGCAATTGGATGCCCCATAATCTCTGTCTCACAGATCGGAAGGAAGTCGAGTAATGTTACTGTTGGAGGACTCGTGGACGGAAAGCAGCGTTTACTGACTATTGATACGGGCGCATCTCATTCCATCATTCGATCTGATTTAGTCAACAAAGGAGTGAGGCCATTACATGGAGCAAAATTGCGTACGGCGACTGGTGAGGACACCCAAGTCCAAGGAGAAGTAACATGTGAAATCGCAATTGGAAATGTCACCGTACTGCACAATTTTATAGTGGCAGATATTGTTGATGAGATCATAGTTGGTGTGGATTTCTTAAGCAACCAAGGCATCAAGATCGACATGCAAAATAGGACTATGAGCTATAAGAACATGGATGTGCCACTCAATTTTGGTTACGAGAACAAGTACATCAGTAAGCGGGTCCTCGTGCAAGAAAGCCAACAAATTCCACCGAAGTCGGAGGCGATCGTTTGGGCAAGGATTGATGGAGATTATGGGACAAACAAATTGTGGGTTGTCGAGGCAGCAAACAAATCAAAGACGGATATACTAGTAGGAAAAACACTGGCTATGACAAAACAAGATGGACGTATACCGGTAAGAGTACTAAATGAGTTTCGATCGCCAATCAAGCTTTCCAAAGGAGCCATATTGGGACAATGTCAGGAGGTGGAGGTGATTATAAACTGTGAACAGCTCCAGGAAAATGTCTCTACCAGCAACATTAATCTATCAGATAATATCACGGCGTGGACGCAAGAGCTCGAAGAAGACCATCAGAATAAGGCAAAACAACTTCTACTAAAGTACTCTACCATATTTGACAAGGATGGCTCCAAACCAGGTCGGACCAATGTAGTGAAGCATCACATTAATACCGGTGACGCCAGACCAATCCGCCAAGCTCCTCGAAGTGTTCCATTGGCCAAACGGCAAGTGGTAAGAGAAATTATACAAGAAATGAGTGACAGCGGCGTGATCGAACCATCAGCTAGTCCATGGAGCTCACCGGTAGTGCTAGTGAAGAGAAAGATGGAAAAATGCGGTTCTGTGTGAAGAGAACTACTGGCATTGGTGGAGTGAATCAAACATTTCCACAAGTATCTCTATGGACAGCGATTCCACGTCAGGACAGACCATGCAGCGTTGAAATGGTTTTTGCAGTTCCGTAATCCGGAAGGTCAATTGGCACGGTGGATAGAGCGACTACAAAGTTATGACTTTTCCATAGAGCATCGCAAAGGCAGCAACCACGGCAATGCTGATGCAATGTCCCGGCGACCATGTAACCTAGAATGCAAGCATTGTTCGAAAGCTGAGGCCAAGGAAGATGTTATAGATGTGCGGCTGATGACTATAACATCTACGGACGAATGGAACATGGATCAACTAAGGAAGCATCAGCTAGAGGACCCAGATCTGGTACGTGTGATGCAAGGAATCGAGCAAAACGAACGACTAACAAGAGAGGAGATGTCAGCAGAGAATCCTGTTGCCAAGTCATATTGGGCACAGTGGAACAGTCTGAAATTGGTATCCGGTTGCTTACATAGAGTATGGAAAAGCGAAGATGGTCAATGCGTTCGGAAGCTGGTAGTTGTCCCAAGGAAGAAAATCTCTGATGTTTTGAATGAGCTACATAATGGCCCAAGTGGAGGTCATCTCGGAGTCACGAAAACGTTGGAGAAAGTCAAGCAGAGATTCTATTGGGTTGGTTGCCGGCAGTCGATCGCGGAGTGGATTGCCAACTGTGAGGTATGCATCAAAGCAAAGGGTCCGAAGTCGAGAAGTCATGGACAGATGAAGCAGTACAACACATGTGCACCGTTTGAGAGGATTGCCATGGATGTAGCTGGTCCATTTCCTACTAGCAAACTCGGGAACAAGTACGTATTAGTTGTTATGGACTATTTCAGCAAATGGCCAGAAGTTGACCCAATTCCAAATCAAGAGGCAGAAACCATTGCAGAGGTGTTCACTAACAATTGGATAGCGAGGTTTGGTGTACCGATGGAGTTACATTCTGACCAAGGCAGGAATTTCGAATCAGTCGTATTCCAAGAAATGTGCAAGATATTGGGTATTCGGAAAACTCGAACAACTGCATTGCATCCTCAGTCAGATGGCATGGTGGAACGTTTCAATCGAACCTTGGAAGAGCACATGAGGAAAGTAGTGGATAAGTTCCAGAAAGATTGGGATACGCACATCTCCTTGTTCCTGATGGCATATCGCTCGGCAATACATGAAACAACGGGTCAGACTCCGGCAAAAGTAATTTTTGGGAATGATCTGCGGTTGCCAGCTGACTTGAAGTTTGGGATAAATGCTGATGAAGGAATAAATGCCAGGAAATCCACTAGCATCTTGGAAGAAGAAATGAGAGAAGTACACGATCTTGTTGATGTGTGCAGGATGTTAAACAACGCCATTGCTTTTCTGTTATTCGGTGCTGGCGACATTTTAATATGTGCAGGATGTAAACAAACCGACATTTTAATGTGTGTTGTCAAAAGAAGAGTTCACACTTGGTATTGATACACAATGACCACAACTACAGCTGTTTACATACATGACGTGAGAGCGAGAGAGGAAGAGGTAGCTCACGTGTTTGCGAATGTAGCACAAAGAGGAGATGACGATAGATAAACGCTTCGAGAACACTGTTGCACGAATAAACCAGAAATGTGTAGACATTTCTAGGTTGTGAAGCTGCTGTCTGCTCGGGTATATAAACCGCGCAAAGACAACGCAAATCAGTCAGTTTATTTTGAAGTGTTGTACAGTGAATTAACCCGCGATATTGTACTACGGTTTTTAGTACTGAATAAAGCGTACTACTTATTAAGCAGAATCGGAGTGTTTTATTTAACGTACAGTGATCGAACTCAGGGAAAATAATCAAGGAATCATCGAATTCGTCACAATTGGTGTCAGAAGCGGTATTGTTAAATAAATACAAGGACATTGAAAAGGATAACAAGGACATTGAAAAGGATAACAAGAACATTGAAAAGGATAACACGGACATTGAAAAGGATAGATAGGACATTGTAAAGGTAACAAGGACATTGCAAGGATATGGCAAAGTTAAACGACTTGAAGATCCAACAACTCAAAAACGAGTTGGAGAAACGTGGAATTGTAACAACAGGCAATAAGCCAGAGCTACAATCACGTCTACGACAAAGCAATGGAAACGGAAGGGTTCCTGGAAGGAGATTTAGTATTCCTATACGGGCCACAACGGAGGAAAAGTGTGTCTCCCAAAGTTCAGTGCAACTGGGAAGGACCATACAGAGTTGTGAAACGGATCAGCGACGTTGTTTACCGCATACAGGCTGTTGGAATGCTACGGAACAAAATTAAAGTGGTTCCCCTGGAGAGACTAGCAAAGTTCGGATCGGGAAATGTGTCTGATCGGGACGATCAGACTTAGGTGGAGGGCAGTGTGGCGAATGTTATCAAGAATCGCTCATCTTCCAGCACTAGTGTATTTCCACCACTAGCGTCACTACCACAACTACAGCTGTTTACATACATGACGTGAGAGCGAGAGAGGGAGAGGTAGCTCACGTGTTTGCGAATGTAGCACAAAGAGGAGATGACGATAGATAAACGCTTCGAGAACACTGTTGCACGAATAAACCAGAAATGTGTAGACATTTCTAGGTTGTGAAGCTGCTGTCAGCTCGGGTATATAAACCGCGCAAAGACAACGCAAATCAGTCAGTTTATTTTGAAGTGTTGTACAGTGAAGTACTGAACAGTGAATTAACCCGCGATATTGTACTACGGTTTTTAGTAGTGAATAAAGCGTACTATTTATTAAGCAGAATCTCAGTGTTTTATTTAACGTACAGTGAACGAACTCAAGGAAAATAATCAAGGAACAATATTGTGACGAATTCGATGATTCCTTGATTATTTTCCTTGAGTTCATTCACTGTACGTTAAATAAAACACTGAGATTCTTGTTAATAAATAGTACGCTTTATTCACTACTAAAAACCGTAATACAATATCGCGGGTTAATTCACTGTTCAGTACTTCACTGTACAAAACTTGAAAATAGACTGATTGATGTGCGTTGGCTTCTGCGCCTTTATATACCCTTGCGGACTACAGCTTCAGCACCTAGAAATGTCTACACATTTCTGGGTTATTCGTGCTACACTGATCTCGAAGCGTTTATCTATCGTCATCTCCTCTTTGTGCCACATTCGCAAATATGCGAGCTGCTTCTCCCTCTCTAGCTCTCACATCATGTACCTAAACAGCTGTAGTTATCGTAGTGACGCTAGTGGTGGAAGATGAGCGATTCTTGAGAATATTCGCCACAATATAAGTACTACAGGCATAACCTTTGTGTATCAGCACTGGTAAACAATGGGTATACCCTTTCTTTTGATTTTTTTTGTGGTATTTGCTTCCTTTAGGGGTCAACTGCTAATAAAAAAAATAAAAAAACGTATTGCGGCGATATACCAACAGGTTATCAGAAAACCTCTAACGAGATTTTTGTGCTGAGCTTCTCTTCCAATTTGTGGTGTGCTCCTTTTTAAATTTTTGCTACAATTGGTGGAATAGTTTGCCAAACCACTGCCGAGGGGCGACCCCGTTTAGAAAATGATTTTTCTAAATAATTTTTTGATGTTGGTTTGACCGGGAGTCGATACCAGGGCACTTGGTGTAGTAGGCACAGCACGCTAGCGCTACACCACTGCGGTCGCCGTGCTTCTCTAAGATATTTGCAAACAAAGTTGCAAGTTTTCATGAGGTTGTTGTAATTTTATTAGGCTGTACCTAAAAACGTGCGAAAAAATTCGTACCGTGGCGAAAGCCCCCATTTTTTTCTCGGACCGGGGCAATTTTCGGTTGTTTGACTGTTGACTCGGTTTTTGCGGCGGTGCACCACTTACCGCGTGAGGGTTCGCTGCCGCTATACCAAAGGTCCTCCAACTGCAGTAACACTACGAAAATCTTTACCCAAAATGCCATCGGATGGAATATTAAAGTCTTCATTTACTATGTGCAAAGTATGTTTAATAGAAAAGTTGGAAAATTTTAAATTTACAGTAATTTTACCCAAAGTTGAAACAGAATTAGAAGTGACGCCGGTAATGTTAATAATATCGTTTGTATTAAAAGGAATATTTCTGTCTATGCTTGAGATTTTTACTAAAGAAATGTCTGCTTGTGTGTCTACTAAAAAAGAACAAAATTTTTGTGACTCGTTAAGTTGTAATTCAATGAAATCTGAGTAATTTAAATTTAAACAATAAATGGCTTTTGGTGAAGTAAAATTGCTTAATCGCTGTATTCGTCCTCCCCCAGTGTTCGCTCCTGAGGGGCACTCGCGTTTAAAGCGCGGACATTAGCATTCCTACCTCTGCCATTTGATGCCCTAGAATTGTTACTTCTATTGTTACTATTGTTGTTACCAGAATTACTATTGTGGTTGTTAGAATTATTATTTCTCCTACTATTATTATTGCCATATCTAAAATTGTTACCTCTGTTATTGTTATATCTACCTGCATTGCTATTAAAACGATTATAACTGTTATTGTACCGACTATTGAAATTGTTACCTCTAAATCCTCCACGAAAACTACTTGCCCTATTCCACCGCGAGTGAAACGCTAGCACTTGACGCTCTTTAACCTCATTGTTGCGTTCGACTATCATTTTTGCAACTACGTCCTTTGAATCACTGAAGGTAGTTGACGCTAAAATCGATTTAACCAATTCTGAACGAGTGTTCAGTCTACAAACGTTAACTGTTTGTTCTACGGCAATTTCGTGCGCTTTTGTTTGGGTCATCCCTTCAATGATCAAAGAACGTTCTAATGAGTCGGACACATCTTCAAGACGTTTAGCAAATTCCGCATAGTTATTGTTTACAACATGTAAAGACGCGATTTTGCCGATTTCGAGTTGTCGGGTTTGATTCTATTTCGTAACGCGGCTTTAATTTGACTAACGGAATTTACCTCGGTAGGAATTGCTTCACGCGCTTTGCCCTCAAGTTTGGATTTCAAAAATGCTATAAAAGTTGTAGTTAAATTTTCATCAGTTAAATCTTCAATTAATGAAACTTTGTCAATAAATGATTCAAGTGCCAGCGGATCACCGCTATAGTTTTCTCTGATAATAGTAGCACACATGCTAATAAAAGACTTCTTTTGCTCAGGTGTCGCCATATTTTGATCGTTTAGATCTGAATTAATAGAAGAAATTGAAGCAATATTTTGATCGTTTAGATCCGTGTTAATAGAAGAAACTAAGGCGATTACACTGTTTAACTCGTTAATATTTGAATTTAAATTAGAAGAAGTTGAAGCTTGAATTGCGGGAGGTGAATCTCCGAATCCTCTGAAGTCAGCAGAAAGTGATAATTTGGTTTTCTGTTTTTTCGCTGTTTTAACCGACGATGAACGTCCAGAGTCTGACTCAGAATCTGAAACTACTATTTCGGTATCTTTTGAACTTCCAGAGTCGGATTCTGACATATGTATATGTATATTGAAATTTAAAAAAAAATTGAATATGTATGAAGTTTAATTTGGAAGGAAAAATCCGAAAATCTATGAGAATATTTAGAAAAAAATCGAAAATTTATGATGAAAATATTTAGAAGATTAATTTAGCGCAATGTGGTAAATCTGATAAGGCAAAAATAATAGAAGTGGATTGAAAATGAATGAACTGATATATATTATGTCGGTATATGACCGCAAGCACATTTAAAATTCAATTAAATACAAAAACAAATGTTTATCCAATTTATGAAATTGTCCCACTGTACGTATGTACATATGGTATCCACTGTAATCCGCTGAAATTCATGCAAAAATTTGGGATATAGCATGCAATTGGAACTAGGGGATCATGCAATTCTAAACAAAGCAATATTTTTTCAATTGTATTTTTGTATTAAAGTGAATTTTTACAGAATTTACAACGAAAGTGTAGTTTAAATTAACAAGGTAATTAAATTACAAATGTAGTATTTTAATTTAATTAGCGAGTTAATTATTTGACGATTATGTGATCTGAATTTAGTTAGTTAGGAAAAAATGGCAAAAAATCTATTTCAATTACAGCTATTGTTCTATTTTTGAAAAGTTATACAAATGAAAAATTTTGTGTTTACTGAGCTATGGAAACGGACGCACCGTTTTAATCAAAATGTAATATGTATGGTTGTTGTACGGAACCACCGTTGGGGTACAAGCGGACGCACCGCTGTAAGTCAAAATGTAATATGGTTGTTCACGGAACCACCGTTTGTTCAAAAAAAATCTCAAAATGTGTATGTGTTTAAGTTAAAAAGAAAAGAAAATGTGTATATGTATGTGCAATTGAAAAAAACCCTATGGAAAAAAAATTACATATACATATACTAAAAACTAAATGCTGCAACTGCTACGCTGCTACCACCGCTGCACTGCTACACCGCTGCCGCTGCTGCTGCTGCGGCTGTCTCGCTCGCTGATGATGGTTACTTAGCAGTTTTTTCCGTGGCGTGAGTACCGTTGATGGAGTTTTGCCGTGACGTGTGTTAGTGTGCCGTTATGCTGTGCGAATTGGTCCAACTGTATTATCTCTGTTTTAGTTATGTTCTTGTGTATTAGTTTTGTTGTATTAGTTCCCGTTATTTAAATTTCGCTTTTTATCTCCGTTAAATTCGGTTTTTAGGTTAGATTTTTGTATTATTTCAATGATTTGAGTTTATCTCTGTAAAATTTAGTTTGTTTGTTAGTTTTCCGTATTATTTTAATTAATTTATTTTATTATCTCTGTTAAATTTAGAACGTTTTAGCTTTTTGTATTACTTCAAATGATTTCCTTATTATTTCTGTTAAATTAGGTCGAATTTCTTTTAGCTTCTCGTATTATTTTCATCATCATCATTTATTGGCGCTTAACCGCCTAAGCGATTTTGGCCGTTTCGTATCAAAGCACGCCAGTCATTCCTTTTTAGCGATAACCGACGCCAGTTGGAAACCCCAAGGGAGTTCAAGTCATCCTCCACCTGTTGTTTCCATCTCAGTCGAGGCCTCCCCTTCCTCTGCTGCCGAATTCAGGCGACGATAGGAAAACCTTCTGTGCTGGAGCTTCTTTGTCCATTCGCATAACATGGCCCTGCCAGCGGAGTCTTTGGGCTTTAATTCGCTGGACTATGGTCAGATCTGCGTAGAGCTCGTACAGCTCATCGTTAATACTCGCCGTTGGCATCACGGGAAGGACCATAAATCTTCCGGAGAACTTTTCTCTCAAATACTCCAAGGGCCATCTCATCTTCTCTTGACATTGTCCATGAATCTGAGCCATACATCAGGACAGGTATGATGAGAGACTTATAGAGCGTGATCTTTGTTCTTCGAGAGAGGACTTTACTTCTCAATTGCCTACTCAGTCCAAAGTAGCACTTGTTGGCAAGAGTGATTCTCCGCTGGATTTCTAGACTGATATTATTTTCGGTGTTGATACTGGTTCCCAAATAGACGAAGTCCCTCACAGTTTCAAATTGTGTTTCAAGGTGCGCCGATTCTTTCTTTGATGACAGCAAATACTTCGTCTTGTCCTCGTTCACGGCAAGACCCACTTTTTTCGCTTCCTTATCCAGTCCAGAGAAGGCAGCGCTTACGGCGCGGTTGTTAAGGCCAATGATATCAATATCATCGGCATACGCCAGCAATTGCACGCTCTTGTAAAAGATTGTACCATTGCGGTTTAGCTCTGCTGCTCGAATTATCTTCTCCAGCATCAGATTGAAGAAATCGCACGAATTATTCGTCGTATTATTTTACAAACTCGTTTATTAACTCTGTTAAATTTAATATGTTGTTAGATATTTGTATTATTTTGTATTATTTTGGAAAAATCTCTTTATCTCCGCTTAATTTACTGCGTTTTTTAGTTTGTTGTATTATTTTCAATAAATTTGTTATTATCTCCGTTAAATTTAGATGGTACTTTAGTTTCCTTTATTATTCTCAATAATTTCTCTATTATCTCTGTTAAGTTTAGTTCGTAGTTTTAGTTTTCTATATTATTTTCCATATTTTACTTTTATTATCTCCGTTGCGATTAGTTTTTCGATTTAATTTATCATATTATATCCGCTTTTATTAAACGCGTTTATTAAGTGAGGTTAAGTTGAAAAACTTTTTTTTCTCATTTTTCGTTCAAATTTTATATTATTTCCGTTTTTAAATAATTGTAGTTAAATTTTTATATTATTTCTTTTTAGGTAGTTAGGTTTTAATTAAATTTTTATATTATTTGCACACACTAAACACTTCGCCACGAGGTACTCACCCACCGCCATTGTCATATCTGCTGAGGCTCCTGCCCCACGGTCGCCATGTTGACCTCTTGTTCGCGGCGGTGCACCACTTACCGCGTGAGGGTTCGCTGCCGCTATACCAAAGGTGCTCCAACTGCAGTAACACTAATTTCCTGCGCCTTACCGTCACCAAGCGGGATTAATTAATTAAATAAAGCTTTCTTTTATTATTTTAAAAATACTTTAATTTTTCTTTATTTAATTTACACCGTTTAAAATTTACTTTTTAGTTTTCACGTCTGGTCAATAAGTCGAATCGCGAATGAATGGTCGTCCAATAATGATGGCTGACAGGAACGCGATGTCCATGATAACCGACAGTTTCATGACCATGTCGTTCCTGTCAGTCATCAATTGTCTCTTTTCTTCGCACGCCCTACAGGTGTATGGCACCTGTTGTGCGATGACGTTTCACACCCTTTTAGCAAAGTCTACAACCTTTGCTAGTTCAGGGTGTGTTGGGTGATCACTAAACAGGTGGCATGTCCTGTAGGAACGCAATGACTAGACTAACCATCAACTAACCTTACATCATCCTTTTAGGGAAAAGAAGAATTTAGCAAGGTGATCAGTCTTGATAGATCATTCTTGCCCATATTCTTAATTTAAAGTTGTTCGAATGAACGAATGCTATACATTTGGGTGTTCCTCCCCTTTTTATACCTTTCATGAACATGAAATGGTATTATAACTTTGGTCCGATGTTTGTAAGTATGAGAAGAAGAAGAGATAGACCCATCAATAAGTATACCGAAATGATCAGGATGACGAGATGAGTTGATTTAGCCATGTCCGTCTGTCCGTCTGTCTGTCTGTCTGTCTGTCTGTCTGTCTGTTTGAACGCAAACTAGTCCCTCAGTTTTTGAGATATCTGGCTGAAATTTTGTATGCGGCCACCATTTTTCAATATAGGAATCATTTGTCGGAACCAGCAAGATCGGACCGATATTACATATAGCTCCCATACAATTGATTGTTCCGATAAACCGATTTTGGGCTATAACTCCTTTAATTTAAGAGCTAGGAACGTGAAATGTTGTTAGTGTTACTATTTTTATATGTGAAATATCGATGTTGAAAATCATCGAGATGGGATAAAGATTTCATATAGCCCCCATACAATCGATTGTTCCGATAAACGGATTTTGGTAGATAACTCCTTTAATTTATGAGCTAGGAACGTGAAATTTTGTAAGTATAGCTATTTTTATATGTGAAATATCGATGTTGAAAATCATCGAGATGGGATAAATATTTCACATAGCTCCCATACAATCGATTATTCCGACAAACGGATTTTGGGCTATAACTCCTGTAATTAAACACGTAGGAACGTGAAATTTTGGACGTATTGCTATTTTTATATCCGAAATATCGATGTTGAAAATCATCGAGATGGGATAAATATTTCACATAGCCCACATACAATCGATTGTTCCAATAAACGGATTTTGGTAGATAACTTAAGTAATTAGATAAGTAGGAAAGTGAAATTTCGTAACTATTTCTCTTTTAGAATGTGGCATGTCGATGTTAAAAATCAATGAGATTGGACCAATATAACACATCGCCCCCATATAATCGATAGTTCCGAAAATTTCGGTATGAGCTAAAATTAAATTGACACAGGCTGTACTGGGGATCGAACAGTGAAAATCGTGACGCTTATTCATGAAAGGTATTTAGAGACAGGAAAAGGATTTAGAAGACAGCTTTCCTTACTTGTTATTAATTCGTTCGTTCGACCAACTTTTACTAACACTTAAAATGTAAAAACGCTTAACTATTATTTATTTATAGTATTTGTTAAATATTACAGATTTGAAAATAATAGCTATAGAAATTATTTGTGCCTTTGTTTTCTTTTTTTTTTGTGTTTGTACAATGTTTTCGTTTTGTTTTGTTTCTTTCTAAGTACATTTGATATGAGAAAAAAAAGATTTTCTTTTTTTTTTGTGATTTTGCTACTAATTACGTGACGAAATAAAATAATTTTTTTTTTGTAAGCCTTCTTGGCTGTATAACAAAATGCTTATATGTATTTTATTTTAATTATGCGATAATTAATAATAGTAAATTTTTGTTTGAAAAATAATATTTTTTTTTTTTGTATTTTCAAAACATTTTTAATGTGGATTTTTGCCTTTATGGCTATGTAACAAAACGCTTATCTTTATAAGTATGAATTTAGGAAAAAAAAATTTTTTTTTTGATTTTTACAAATAAAAAGATTAGATAAAAGTTTTTTTTCAGTTTGAGAAAAATATATGCTAATTTACTTTACAAAGTCTATTTTTATGTACAGTTTTTTCTTTATTATTTAATTCATCAAAAGTAGTTACGTTAAGTTCATCAATTTTCTTTATAACAAATGGACCTTGATACATATTTTCGTGTTTGTGTCTTGGTTCCTTTTGTAAAAGAACTTTATCGCCTATCTTAATAACTAACGGTCGAGCCGTCTTATCATAAAAATGCTTAGTTTGTAGTTTGTTTTTATTTATTAGATTTTGTGCCATTTTGTGTGTGTTTTGCATTCGAAATTTTATTTCCTTAGCATAGTTTTCGACATTATAAATTGGATCAATTTTGTCTTTTGTTAATTCATTTGGCAAAATTGCCTTTTTTGCAAATACTAATTGATATGGAGAAAATTGATTGTCAAAAACTGTGCTTGTTGTAGTATTGTGTAAAAATGTAAAATATTTTAAGTAAGTATCCCAATCTGAATGGGTATCATTCAAATGTGCACGTAAGTGTTCATTAAAGACTCTATGATTACGTTCAATTGTACCAACAGTTTCGGGATGGTATGCAGTTGAAAAATCATGTTTTACATTCAACAGTTGGGTTATTTCAGCAATTAATTCATTTTTAAATTCTGTGCCCAAATGATTTTATGGATTTCATTACACCGTAAGTTAAGATAAAGCCTTCAAAAATTGCAGATGCAATTGTTTTTGCAGACTTATCTGGTATAGCTACTGTTACTAAATATTTTGTCATGTCACAAATCATGGTTAGTGCGAACTTATTACCATATTTGGACTCAGGTAGGGGTCCTATAGTATCAATAACTAATACATCAAAAGGTTTACAAGGTGTTGGAGTTATTACAAGATTTTCTTTTGTTTTTGGTTGTGGGTTTAATTAAATTAACTTTTTATTTAAAATATTATCCACATTTATTGAACTAAGTCAATATATATCCAGTTACAAGCTCTAATATTTTTATAATGAAAATTTTTTGAAAACCATAACTCAAAATTGAAAATTAAAATACAGACACAAATATTCCAATATATAAAATGCAAAGTGTTAGAATAGTAAATTCTATCAAAGTACTTAAAGCTATGAGCTAAATATAATATGAGCTCCCTACACCTAAAATACTCCCACTTCAAGAAAAATTAATATCAAGTAAATTAAATGTTACTCTCTTTTTATTATGTATATTTTGAGTGTTAGTATTGGTATTGTTTATGTGTGTTGTTTCAATGACTGCTGGTTTTAATCTGTCTATGGGAATGATTTTAATATTGCCATCAATTTCAAGTTTAAAATATTTTTTATCTTTTTCCACAATTTTGTAAGGCCCTTCGTATGGTTGTTGTAATGACTTCTTATTTATAACACGAACGAAAACAAATTTACAATCTTTCAAGTTTTTCGGAACAAAAATACCATTCGAATTTTGATGATGTTCAATATTCGATTTAACATTCCTAAAACTTTCTTTCAAGCCACCTAAAACATCTGTACAAGTTATATTGTCATTAGTTGATACAACAAGCTCTCCAGGTAATCTTAAATTTTGACCGTAAACCATCTCAGCTGGTGTTGCCGAAAGGTCTTCTTTATAAGTCGACCGCAAACCCAAAAGTATTATTGGTAACTCTTCATACCAATCTCTGGTCCCATTTCTAGCTAGAATTGATGATTTTAATTGCCTATGAAAACGTTCTACCATTCCGTTAGCTTGTGGGTGATAGGGAGAAGTTGTAAATTGGTGACTGCCAAGGAGTTTAGTTAATTCTGAAAATAAATGTGATGTGAACTGAGCGCCTTGATCTGTCGTTATTCCTAGTGGAACTCCAAAACGTGAGACATATTCATTAACAAATTTTTTAACAATAGTTGGTGCAGAAATATCACTTAAAGCATATGCCTCTGGCCAACGAGTAAATCTGTCAATTATAGTAAAAATATAACGAAATCCCCTAGAAACAGGTAAAGGTCCTACAATATCTAAATGAACGTGTTCAAATCTACCTTTAGGAATTGGAATTTTGACAATTGGTGATTTAGTATGACGGTAAATTTTTGACTTTTGACAACTGATACATTCTTTTGACCATAAGTTAATCTGTTTGTTCATATTCGGCCAAAAATATTTTTTAACTATTAACCTACGTGTAGCTTTAGTACCTGGATGTGCTATTCCATGTAACATATCGAAAATAGTTTTTCTTAAAGTATGTGGTACAAATGGCCTGGGATTTTCCCCCGAAATTTCACACCAAATATTAAAGTTAAGTAAGGGAATTTTGATTAATTTAAGATTATTAAAATTTTGATTATTTATTAGTTCATTCAATTCACTATCTGTTTGTTGATCTTTTTGCAAAATTTTGAAATTTAACTCGGAATTTTGAATTGCATCTACTTCGAAAGCTCTAGACAATGTATCAGCTACTATATTATCTTTTCCTTTGATATATTGTATATCACTAGTAAACTGCGCAATGAATTCGAGATGCCTTGTTTGTCTTGGACTACGTTCCGTTTTGGAATTTAAAGCAAAAGTTAACGGTTTGTGATCTGTATATACAGTAAACTGACGTCCTTCCAGAAGGTACCGAAAATGCTTAATATTTAGATATATGGCTAACAACTCTCTATCAAACGCGCTGTACTTTGTTTCTGACGGAGAAAGCTTTTTAGAATAGAAACCGAGTGGTTCTGATTTGCCGTTAAAATGTTGTTGTATGACACCACCAATTGTTTGAGATGCATCAACATGTAAAGAAAGTTTCGCATCTTTATTAAAATGGTTTAATAATATCTTAGATGCAAACCTTTCTTTAATACATTCAAAAGCTTTGGCTGATGTGTCGTCCCAAATTAATGTTTTATCGCGCTTTTTATTTGTTTTATTGATTAAATTGTATATACTATTTGTGTGTTCTGCAAGATTTGAAATGTACCTATGGTAATAGTTTACCATTCCAATGAATTTTTGAGCCTGTGTTACGGATTTTGGGCGTTCAAAGCTACGAATGGCTGTTATTTTCTCATCTGATGGCCTTATTCCAGACCCAGAAATATTGTGTCCCAAAAAATCAATATTGCTAGCACCGAAGATACATTTATTAGGTTTAATATTTAAACCGTACTCTGACAAACGCTCGAAAAGAATGTGTAGATGTCCGAAATGTTCCTCTTCATTTTCGCTAGCTATAAGTAAATCATCTACATATGCAAAGACAAAATCTAGACCGTTAATTACTTCATTTATAAACCTTTGAAAGGTTTGTGCTGAATTTCTCAACCCAAAAGGCATACGTAGGAACTCAAACATGCCAAAAGGTGTTGTTATAGCCGTTTTGTAAATATCTTCTTTGGCCATTGGTATCTGATGATACGCTTTTACTAAATCAATTTTGGAAAATACGTGTTTATTTCGAAGATTCATATTGAAATCATGAATATGAGGCAAAGGATATCGGTCAGGTACAGTTACTACATTCAATCTACGAAAATCACCACAAGGACGCCAATCATTTACGTCCTTTTTCGGTACTAAATGAAGAGGAGAAGCCACAGAAGAATTTGATGGTCTACAAATACCAGTTTTCAATAAAAAATCAAATTCGGTTTTTGCTACTTTAAATTTGATCGGATCTAAGCGCCTGGGCTTAGAAAAAGGAAGGTTTCCTTCAGTAGCTAATCTGTGCACAGTGGAATGCTTAACCGGTTTAGAGTAATCTGGTTCAGCAATAAGAGATGGAAAACTTTTTAATAATTTTGTATACTGATTATCAACTGAGAATATTTTCGGAAGCGAAATATTGCAAATGCATGAGATTGTATTGACAGAAAGATTTGTTAACGGGTCAATTAAACGTTTATTCTTGATATCGATAAGTAGGCCATATTTGCACAAAAAATCAGCACCTATGATTGGTTTAGCTATATCAGCTATCAGAAAAGTAAATGGAAACTCGCGCCTCAATCCTAAATTTATATTTAAAAGTTTTTTACCATATGTAGAAATCGAAGTACCGTTGGCCGCTGTTAAAACTATATCAGATTTGTTTTTACATACGAATTTAGAAACTGGTAGTACCGAAATTTCTGCACCGCTATCAATAAGAAAATTTAACTTATTGTCTCTATCAAATATAAACAAGCGACGAGTAGATAATTCTAAATTTCCATTGTTTGTCGCTGCAACAACGGAAGAATTTAGTTTGTTGAACTATTGTTTTTTGAAAAAGCGCATGGTTGTTCACAACTTCGAGCGTTATTTCCATACCTGTAGTGAAATTTACATAGCCAATTTGGGTTATTACGCGAATTGGAACGACGTCGGAATGAATTTCGAAAATTATTTCTGGAATTCGACCGTGATCTAGATTGATTTTGATAAACTTCAGTTTTTATTTCAGATATTTCTAAAGAAAGTTTTTGGAAATTTTCAAACATCATAGAAGTGGTTTTAACCAAATTTTCGATAACAGAATTTTGTGTTCCTGAATTGGAAACTGTGCCAACTGAATATACTTCATTTTTGTTTATAGCTTCCCAAATATTATCTGCAAGTTTGGTTAATTCATTTATATTATTAGAGCTCGAACTAGCTAAAATTGCATTTAAATTTTTTGGAAGTTTTCGTTTCCAAATCTTTTTTAAAATATTTTCACTAAAATTTGAACCAGCAAGTAAAATTAAGGAGCGATAAAACTCTGATGGCTTACGATCACCCATTTCAGAATCACATAATAATTTATCTAGTCTCGAATTTTCGCTAAGTGAATGTCTTTCAATTAAAACTTTTTTAAATTCTGTAAATTTGTTATTAAGAGGAGGATTCTGGATGAAATCTAAAACAGTTATTATTACTTCTTGCGGAAGAGCTGTAATAATGGGTTCATATTTTGTGGTTTCTTGGGTAATATTTTTAGTATTAAATTGTGTTTCGGCATGGATAAACCATGCCTCGGGGCAACTAGTCCAAAATTGTGGAAGTTTGACAGATGTTGCTGCAATTTCGGTTTGATTTGAACTGTCATGTGTATTTGAAATTTGTTGTTGAAAATTGTCATTTGGTAAATTTATTATCGAATCATTTAAATTGTTAGTAAGTGTAGATGTTTGTGTATTATGTTGTGGTGAACGAAACATTTTAAAAAGAGAACCAAAAATTTAAATGTAAAATCAATTGAATAAATAAAATATATAATAAATCAAAGAGGGAGTTTACAATTTAATATGATCAAACATATCAAATTAATCAGTGATGTACAAATGAACTTCCTTATTTAATTAAATGGCAAAAGAATACCAGAATATTTTGAGTTTAAGTATATTACTTAAATATAAATGAATTAAAATAGATTTGTATATGTATACAATTTAGTTTACGACGAATGAATTCTTCATATAATCAAATATAGTTTTAAGCACTTACTTTGGTATCAGTATGTATTGTCATTTTATATTTTAAATGTATATCTTATCACCCAATATTTGTATATATGTATCTTGATATCCAATCTATTCAAATAGCCCAAGCTTGTATCGGTAATGAATTTCTGTTATAGCTAAGATGCTGATGACTTAATGTGATGTCAACAGAGTTGATTGATGACATAGATATGATCTCTATAGATTAGATGATTTAACTTAATTTCAGCTATTGTTGTAATTGTTGTTTGGTGATGATTGTCCGTGTTAAAGTCCAACAGTATTAAACTGAATATCCAACGATATTTAAAATTGAGATTTCACTTAATTGATCCTTTATAGATGTTCGGCAGGATCGCCAATTGTGGGTTTAATTAAATTAACTTTTTATTTAAAATATTATCCACATTTATTGAACTAAGTCAATATATATCCAGTTACAAGCTCTAATATTTTTATAATGAAAATTTTTTGAAAACCATAACTCAAAATTGAAAATTAAAATACAGACACAAATATTCCAATATATAAAATGCAAAGTGTTAGAATAGTAAATTCTATCAAAGTACTTAAAGCTATGAGCTAAATATAATATGAGCTCCCTACACCTACATTGGTTTCACCTTGTTCAAAAGACATTTATTACAACTTTTTACGTATTTTGCTATATCGCGAGTCATACCTTTCCAGTAAAATTTTGTTCTTAGTTTTGCGTAAAGTTTTTTGGAACCACAATGTCCTCCTGAAATAGGGTCGTCGTGGTAAATTGTCATCAACTTAAGTTTTTTCTCGTCGTCTGTCACAGTTTCGACTGGATCAGTTAAAATAATCTCTAAATATTTAAGTATTTTATTTTCGCGATCTTTTAAATTTATAATAGTATAATGATTGAAAAATATATCATTTTTAGGCCATTCTATTTGTTTAATTTTGTGTTTGCTGGCTTCTGAATCAAGCCTCGAAAGTAATTTCTCTAAAGACATTATTTCGTTAGCAACCTCAAAACTAAGTAACTCGAGTTTTTTATGTTTAATATGCGCAAAAATATGTAAATATGTAGTTTTTCTATTTTTATCGTAAATGATTTCCGATCTGATACGCGGTATTTTATTTGAAAAGTTAAATGAAAATTTATCGTAAACTTATAAAGCTTGTTGTTTGTCTGTAGTTGTGACGTTTTCCTCACGTAAGTTTTTGTCGTTTTAATCGGTTTGCCATTGCCCTAGTTTGTACTGCTAAAATTAGTTTGTTAGATTCTTTAATTTCATCGATTGTGATGCGTGAAAGTGCATCAGCGCCTACATTTGATTTACCTTTAATATAAACAGTAGTGAAGTTATATTCCGCTAGTTCAAGCCTAATTCTCGAAAGTTTTGAAGAGGAGTCTTTCATATTGAATAGGTATACTAGCGGCCTATGATCGGATTTTACAATAAAGTTAGTACCATGCACATATGGTCCAAATTGCTTTATTGCGAAGTAAATGGCTTACAGTTCCAATTCGATGATTGGTTTTTTTCTTTTCGGCATTATTAAATGCTTTAGAAGCGAAACAAATTGGTAAATCACTGTCCTCATGATCCTGACTTAAAATAGCACCGCATCCAGTTATTGAAGCGTCTACTGTAATAATAAATTGTTTAGTAAAATCTGGGTATTGTAGCAATTTTGGTGAAAGCAAAGATGCTTTCATAGATAAAAATGATCTTTCGCATTCAACATCCCAAACAAATTCAACTCTTTTTCTAATTAACCGATTTAAAGGCGCTGCCAGTGACGCAAAATTAGGTATAAAACGCCGGTAGTAATTGGCAAATGCGACGAAACGTCGAACCGCATCCTTATCGGTCGGTTTTGTGTACTTTTTAATAGCGTTAATTTTTGAGTCATCTGGCAACAGACCCTTTGCTGTACATTTGTGACCTAGAAAAGTTACCTCTGGCCGTAAGAAATTGCATTTGTTAGGATTTAGTTTGAGATTGAAAGACCTACAAGTTTCGAAAACTTTTGAAAGATTTTTGATATGGTGTGCTTCACTACAACCAATGACGATAATATCGTCGACATATAAAAATGCAACATTGGGTGGTATACCCGAAAAAGCTATGGTCATCATTCGTGAGAATGAATTTGGTGCTACATTTAACCCGAATGGAAGGACTTTCCATCTAAAAGCACCTCGATCAGTGCTGAAAGAAGTAATGTCGCGAGAGTCAGGATGCAAGGGAATTTGGTGAAATCCCGAAAAAAGATCTAATGTCGAAGCTCTACCGAGATTATCTAAGATATCGTCAACTCTAGCAAGAGGAAATTTATCAGCAATGAGTTTTTTATTAACTCCGCGAAAATCTACGCACATACGGTATGCTTTTTGACCATTAGTATCCTTTTTGGGGACCACAATCAAAAGACTATTGTAATTAGAATAGCTAGGCTCAATCAAATCATTATCTAACAACTTATTTAAAAAAAAAAAAAAAACTAATGGCGGCGATATACCTACAGGTTATCATCATAACCTCTAACGAGATTTTTAGCCGAGCTTCTCTTTCCAACTTGTGGTGTGTTGCTTTTTGAGTCTTTCCTACAAGTTGGCGGGACCTACAGTTTTTTGCCGGCTCCGAACGGCACTTGCAAAGCAAGGGAATTTTTTGCTGAGAAGCTTCTCATGGCAGAAATACACCCGGAGAGTTTGCCAAACTACTGCCGAGGGGCGACCCCGTTTTAGAAAAATTCTTTTTCTAAATAATTTTTGATGTTACTTTTGCCGGGCATCGAACCGCCACGACTTGGTGTAGAAGGCCGAACACTTAACTGCTACACCACGGCGGCCGCCAACTACTTATTTACTTGGCGATTTATTTCCTCACGTCAGCATAATTTATTCAAAGGTCGATTAATTTACTATGAGCATTTTGAGGAATTTGGTTTTTTAAAATTGAAATCACTTTTTGCGTACGTTTTTCTTCCGTTTCTGTTCTGTTAATTGAATAAACGTTGTAATTTGAAAGTTTTTCTGACCGAATACTGTTTCTTTTAATATACTTTACATCATCTGTTGTGTTTATAACTTTAATTATTGGGTTATTCGAATTAACAATGCATCTCGCTGTGAAAACACCTTTTTCAATTTCTTGAGAATCCACGAAAAGTGGGTCGGGTGTTTTTCCTAAATCAAAAAGTCTAAATATTTCACATCTGGGCGGTATTACACAACTGTCGCTTTCTGTTCCGTGAAGGATTGGTACCGCGACTTTTTCATCACCTACCCAAAAGGAAATATTATTTTTTTCATAACTTATGATGCATTTGTTAATTTTCAGAAAATCTTTACCCAAAATGCCATCGGATGGAATATTAAAGTCTTCATTTACTATGTGCAAAGTATGTTTAATAGAAAAGTTGGAAAAATTTAAATTTACAGTAATTTTACCCAAAGTTGAAACAGAATTAGAAGTGACGCCGGTAATGTTAATAATATCGTTTGTATTAAAAGGAATATTTCTGTCTATGCTTGAGGTTTTTACTAAAGAAATGTCTGCTTGTGTGTCTACTAAAAAAGAACAAAATTTTTGTGACTCGTTAAGTTGTAATTCAATGAAATCTGAGTAATTTAAATTTAAACAATAAATGGCTTTTGGTGAAGTAAAATTGCTTAATCGCTGTATTCGTCCTCCCCCAGTGTTCGCTCCTGAGGGGCACTCGCGTTTAAAGCGCGGACATTAGCATTCCTACCTCTGCCATTTGATGCCCTAGAATTGTTACTTCTATTGTTACTATTGTTGTTACCAGAATTACTATTGTTGTTGTTAGAATTATTATTTCTCCTACTATTATTATTGCCATATCTAAAATTTTTACCTCTGTTATTGTTATATCTACCTGCATTGCTATTAAAACGATTATAACTGTTATTGTACCGACTATTGAAATTGTTACCTCTAAATCCTCCACGAAAACTACTTGCCCTATTCGACCGCGAGTGAAACGCTAGCACTTGACGCTCTTTAACCTCATTGTTGCGTTCGACTATCATTTTTGCAACTACGTCCTTTGAATCACTGAAGGTAGTTGACGCTAAAATCGATTTAACCAATTCTGAACGAGTGTTCAGTCTACAAACGTTAACTGTTTGTTCTACGGCAATTTCGTGCGCTTTTGTTTGGGTCATCCCTTCAATGATCAAAGAACGTTCTAATGAGTCGGACACATCTTCAAGACGTTTAGCAAATTCCGCATAGTTATTGTTTACAACATGTAAAGACGCGATTTTGCCCGCGACAACTTTCGAGTTGTCGGGTTTGATTCTATTTCGTAACGCGGCTTTAATTTGACTAACGGAATTTACCTCGGTAGGAATTGCTTCACGCGCTTTGCCCTCAAGTTTGGATTTCAAAAATGCTATAAAAGTTGTAGTTAAATTTTCATCAGTTAAATCTTCAATTAATGAAACTTTGTCAATAAATGATTCAAGTGCCAGCGGATCACCGCTATAGTTTTCTCTGATAATAGTAGCACACATGCTAATAAAAGGCTTCTTTTGCTCAGGTGTCGCCATATTTTGATCGTTTAGATCTGAATTAATAGAAGAAATTGAAGCAATATTTTGATCGTTTAGATCCGTGTTAATAGAAGAAACTAAGGCGATTACACTGTTTAACTCGTTAATATTTGAATTTAAATTAGAAGAAGTTGAAGCTTGAATTGCGGGAGGTGAATCTCCGAATCCTCTGAAGTCAGCAGAAAGTGATAATTTGGTTTTCTGTTTTTTCGCTGTTTTAACCGACGATGAACGTCCAGAGTCTGACTCAGAATCTGAAACTACTATTTCGGTATCTTTTGAACTTCCAGAGTCGGATTCTGACATATGTATATGTATATTGAAATTTAAAAATAAATTGAATATGTATGAAGTTTAATTTGGAAGGAAAAATCCGAAAATCTATGAAAATATTTAGAAAAAAATCGAAAATTTATGATGAAAATATTTAGAAGATTAATTTAGCGCAATGTGGTAAATCTGATAAGGCAAAAATAATAGAAGTGGATTGAAAATGAATGAACTGATATATATTATGTCGGTATATGACCGCAAGCACATTTAAAATTCAATTAAATACAAAAACAAATGTTTATCCAATTTATGAAATTGTCCCACTGTACGTATGTACATATGGTATCCACTGTAATCCGCTGAAATTCATGCAAAAATTTGGGATATAGCATGCAATTGGAACTAGGGGATCATGCAATTCTAAACAAAGCAATATTTTTTCAAGTGTATTTTTGTATTAAAGTGAATTTTTACAGAATTTACAACGAAAGTGTAGTTTAAATTAACAAGGTAATTAAATTACAAATGTAGTATTTTAATTTAATTAGCGAGTTAATTATTTGACGATTATGTGATCTGAATTTAGTTAGTTAGGAAAAAATGGCAAAAAATCTATTTCAATTACAGCTATTGTTCTATTTTTGAAAAGTTATACAAATGAAAAATTTTGTGTTTACTGAGCTATGGAAACGGACGCACCGTTTTAATCAAAATGTAATATGTATGGTTGTTGTACGGAACCACCGTTGGGGTACAAGCGGACGCACCGCTGTAAGTCAAAATGTAATATGGTTGTTCACGGAACCACCGTTTGTTCAAAAAAAATCTCAAAATGTGTATGTGTTTAAGTTAAAAAGAAAAGAAAATGTGTATATGTATGTGCAATTGAAAAAAACCCTATGGAAAAAAAATTACATATACATATACTAAAAACTAAATGCTGCAACTGCTACGCTGCTACCACCGCTGCACTGCTACACCGCTGCCGCTGCTACTACCGCTGCTGCTGCTGCGGCTGTCTCGCTCGCTGATGATGGTTACTTAGCAGTTTTTTCCGTGGCGTGAGTACCGTTGATGGAGTTTTGCCGTGACGTGTGTTAGTGTGCCGTTATGCTGTGCGAATTGGTACAACTGTATTATCTCTGTTTTAGTTATGTTCTTGTGTATTAGTTTTGTTGTATTAGTTCCCGTTATTTAAATTTCGCTTTTTATCTCCGTTAAATTCGGTTTTTAGGTTAGATTTTTGTATTATTTCAATGATTTGAGTTTATCTCTGTAAAATTTAGTTTGTTTGTTAGTTTTCCGTATTATTTTAATTAATTTATTTTATTATCTCTGTTAAATTTAGAACGTTTTAGCTTTTTGTATTACTTCAAATGATTTCCTTATTATTTCTGTTAAATTAGGTCGAATTTCTTTTAGCTTCTCGTATTATTTTCATCATCATCATTTATTGTCGCTTAACCGCCTAAGCGATTTTGGCCGTTTCGTATCAAAGCACGCCAGTCATTCCTTTTTAGCGATAACCGACGCCAGTTGGAAACCCCAAGGGAGTTCAAGTCATCCTCCACCTGTTGTTTCCATCTCAGTCGAGGCCTCCCCCTTCCTCTGCTGCCGAATTCAGGCGACGATAGGAAAACCTTCTGTGCTGGAGCTTCTTTGTCCATTCGCATAACATGGCCCTGCCAGCGGAGTCTTTGGGCTTTAATTCGCTGGACTATGGTCAGATCTGCGTAGAGCTCGTACAGCTCATCGTTAATACTCGCCGTTGGCATCACGGGAAGGACCATAAATCTTCCGGAGAACTTTTCTCTCAAATACTCCAAGGGCCATCTCATCTTCTCTTGACATTGTCCATGAATCTGAGCCATACATCAGGACAGGTATGATGAGAGACTTATAGAGCGTGATCTTTGTTCTTCGAGAGAGGACTTTACTTCTCAATTGCCTACTCAGTCCAAAGTAGCACTTGTTGGCAAGAGTGATTCTCCGCTGGATTTCTAGACTGATATTATTTTCGGTGTTGATACTGGTTCCCAAATAGACGAAGTCCCTCACAGTTTCAAATTTGTAACTATCAACAGTGACATGGCTGACAAGGCGCAGGTGCGCCGATTCCTTCTTTGATGACAGCAAGGCCAATGATATCAATATCATCGGCATACGCCAGCAATTGCACGCTCTTGTAAAAGATTGTACCATTGCGGTTTAGCTCTGCTGCTCGAATTATCTTCTCCAGCATCAGATTGAAGAAATCGCACGAATTATTCGTCGCATTATTTTACAAACTCGTTTATTAACTCTGTTAAATTTAATATGTTGTTAGAAATTTTTATTATTTTGTATTATTTTGGAAAAATCTCTTTATCTCTGCTTAATGTACTGCGTTTTTTAGTTTGTTGTATTATTTTCAATAAATTTGTTATTATCTCCGTTAAATTTAGATGGTACTTTAGTTTCCTTTATTATTCTCAATAATTTCTCTATTATCTCTGTTAAGTTTAGTTGGTAGTTTTAGTTTTCTATATTATTTTCCATATTTTACTTTTATTATCTCCGTTGCGATTAGTTTTTCGATTTAATTTATCATATTATATCCGCTTTTATTAAACGCGTTTATTAAGTGAGGTTAAGTTGAAAAACTTTTTTTTTCTCATTTTTCGTTCAAATTTTATATTATTTCCGTTTTTAAATAATTGTAGTTAAATTTTTATATTATTTCTTTTTAGGTAGTTAGGTTTTAATTAAATTTTTATATTATTTGCACACACTAAACACTTCGCCACGAGGTACTCACCCACCGCCATTGTCATATCTGCTGAGGCTCCTGCCCCACGGTCGCCATGTAGACCTCTTGTTCGCGGCGGTGCACCACTTACCGCGTGAGGGTTCGCTGCCGCTATACCAAAGGTGCTCCAACTGCAGTAACACTAATTTCCTGCGCGTTACCGTCACCAAGCGGGATTAATTAATTAAATAAAGCTTTCTTTTATTATTTTAAAAATACTTTAATTTTTCTTTATTTAATTTACACCGTTTAAAATTTACTTTTTAGTTTTCACGTCTGGTCAATAAGTCGAATCGCGAATGAATGGTCGTCCAATAATGATGGCTGACAGGAACGCGATATCCATGATAACCGACAGTTTCATGACCATGTCGTTCCTGTCAGTCATCAATTGTCTCTTTTCTTCGCACGCTCTACAGGTGTATGGCACCTGTTGTGCGATGACGTTTCACACCCTTTTAGCAAAGTCTACAACCTTTGCTAGTTCAGGGTGTGTTGCGTGATCACTAAACAGGTGGCATGTCCTGTAGGAACGCAATGACTAGACTAACCATCAACTAACCTTACATGACCATAACTTACCACAAGAACAAACAAAATTAAAAAGGCGCTTCCGGATTCGTGATCCTGAGGTCAAAACCCATCTTTTGAGCTATCTCCCATAATTTTATCTAATCTATTAGCAGTTGACCCCTAAAGCAAAAAAATACCTTTTTTTTGACATTTTTAAGCAATGTAAAATATGTCAGCATAAAATTGTAGAACAGAAAATTAAAAGAAAATAAAAAGAAATAAAGGTAATGTCCCAATGCACGCTTGGTTTGCTGGCTTTGCCTCGAGAAATGTCTTTTGAGCTCTACTGAAATGTATGAAAGTTGGTTCAGTGGCAGCCTAAAGGGTCAATTACAAAAGCTTTGGTAACCTCGCCTAACATTTGCAACCTCAAAACTTTCCGCTCAACTTCCGAGGTATGCTACAATGAACGCTTTGACGCTTCTCGTTTATATATTTCTTTTCGTTATTTATTTCTTAGCATTCCCCTGCTAAAATCATTGGATCATGTGTTCCAATTTTTTGATATTGGAGTACTCCAATAGTAATCCTTTGTATACCTCATCGGACCACCTTCAGCTTTTTGAAAGCCGATCATTGCTCGTACCATATCGACGAAAATCACGACACCATCGCCCTGACAGTATATACTCCATGGAGTAATAACATATGAGTAGTTTGCAAGGTGCTCTGACAGGAGATACTCCAAGGAGTACTCTATGGAGTAGCAAAAACAAAGCGAAGGTTGGAGTAGGTGGTCCAGTCCTAGGACATCGTAATGTTAATTGGAGCACAATTTGTATATGAAAAAAGATTACATTTGGAATACTCTGATGCTCCGATTGGAGTACTCTTTGGATAGAAAATATAGTACTCTCGACATTTGCAGGGAACCACCAAAAAAAATAATAACAGCCTCGGTCGGAAACGAACTCAAAAGTTGAGAGTATAAAATACTAAGGGCCACTTGCATAAAATCTAATCGGTAATTAATTTCACAGCTACCCATACAAAATATGCCATTTAAACTCCGATTAGTCGTTATCGGCTTTATGAAAGCGGCTCTAAAGGCTCATTTACACGGGTCGATTTTCTAGTCGACTTTTATCGAACCACTTGTGTTTAACCCCTAAATCAAAGGCCGGCAGATATTTTCCTGGGAGTCGAAGTATGTTCGGCCATCTCACAAACACAGTTCGTAGTTACACGCGCACAGCACGAACGTCAACAAGCAGAGCAGAAAAGAATCAAATTTTATTCAGTTTTATGCTAGCATTGATTGAAGCAGGTTGATACCGCATTGCTTCTATTATTTCTTGCTTATATTGGTACACTGAGCATAAATGCAAAATATATTTTATTAATAAGATGGAGGTACAAAAGCTTTATTTTCAAAACACCCACATTTGAATTAAAAAAAAAAACACTATTTTTAATTATTTACCCAACTTAGTTTGTAAACAAATTCATAGTGCACGAAGCACGTAAGATTTATTTTCTAAACACCCACATTTGAATAAAAAAACACTATTTTTAGTTGTTGACAAAAAAAATTAAAATAAATCAAAAAAATTCTGCTAATATTTAGGTTATGTCGTCAAAATTTATTTGTTCAGCTATACCTAGTACAGGTACTTTTCGTATTACAGAACTTACATAAATTTATAGCGGTTGAAGCACCCGTTTATTTCGTGGAAAACCAGCATTTTAAAACACTTAAAAGAAAAATCAAATAAACACAAATCGTGTTTTTTTCTTATTAATATGTAAGTTATCTGAATTTTGAAATTAAATTCATAGTACTTGAAGCCCGTTTGCTTGATTTCGTTAAAAACCTTCTGAATTCTTAAATAAATAAAAAATTTTTAACTCTTCAAAAATCTTTAAAAAAAATTCAAGTATACACAAAACATAAGATACATAGTACCTGGGTGACCGAGCTTGCTCGGTGCTATCAATTTAGCGCTAAATTTACTTACCCAAAATGATCCCAAAATTACCCTAAAATAATCCAAAAATAATCCTAAAATGATCCCAAAAAGACCCTTAAATGTTCCCAAAATGATCCGAAATTGAACCCAAAACGACCCAAAAATGATCCGAAAATGAACCTAAAATTATTCCAAATTGGTCCAAAAATAATTCCCAAATTACCCCAAAAATACCCTTAAATGCACACTAAACGATCCAAAAAATACACCAAAATGATCCCAAATATATCTTAAAATAATCCCAAAACCACCCCAAAAAGACCCTCAAATGTTCCCAAAGTAACCCAAAAATTATCCCAAAATGATACAAAAATTATCCAAAAATGGCTCCAAAATGAACCGAAAATTACCCAAAATTGTACCAAATTAATCCGAAATTGAACCCAAAATGATCTCAAGCAAGCCCCAAAATTATCCCAAAGTGATGTTCTCAAAATAATCCTAAAATATCCAAATATGATCCCAAAATACAAAATACAATTACAATACGGTAAAATGGTAACCCTGGGTGGCAACCCTACTTGAAAATATTTTAGCTGGTATGTCGGCGACAATATATTTACTTTGATACCCAAAACTAGCCAAAAATGATCCCAAAATGACCCTAAGATGATCCCAAATTGGTCCAAAAATAATTCACAAATTACCCCAAAAACACCCTTAAATGTACCCTAAACGATTCGAAAATTACCACAAAATTATCCATAAATGATCCCAAAATAATCCTTGAATAGTCCCTCAGATGTTCCCAAAATAACCCAAAAATTATCCCAAACGATGACGTGGCAACCCCCAAATTGATAGTCTTAGAATCAATCATACTATCTACATACCAAATTTCATCCAAATCGGTCAAGCGGTTCTCGAGATAGCACCGGATATAGAAATATATTGTGGTAAGGTGGCAACCCTAGGTGGCAGCCCTACTTGAAAATATTTTAGTTGGTATCTCGCCGAAAATACCTTTCATATGATACCCATATTGGCATGTCTTGCTCCATAATTAAAAAAAGGGATAGGTGGCAACCCTGTAAACCGCCCCAAGTGGTAACCCTAAAGTGGGTAGTCTTAAAGTCGATCATACTATCACCATGCCAAATTTCAGCCAATTCGGTCAAGCGATTCTCGAGATAGTACCGGATATACAAATATATTGTGGTAAGGTGGCAACCCTAGGTGGCAACTCTACTTGAAAATATTTTAGTTGGTATCTCGCCGAAAATACCTTTCATATGATACCCATATTGGCATATCTTGCTCCATAAGTAAAAAAAAGGGATAGGTGGCAACCCTGTAAACCGCCCCAAGTGGCAACCCTAAAGTAGGTAGTCTTAGAATCCAGCATACTATCTTTGTGCCAAATTTCATCCCAATCGGTCAAGCGGTTCTCGAGATAGTCCGAACATACAAAAATACAAATATACAAATATACAAGATTAACTCGTTTAAAGATATTAGATATACATATGAGTGGAGCAGCGTCAAGATTTGTGTTAAGTTATACAACATAAAAATTTTTTCCAGTGCAATACCACCAACACACAAGCATTTTTGAGCGGCTACTGCCCTAAATACAAGGTGAAGATCGATCGAATTGCTGCTTACACGGTCGATTGAAAAAAAAAGTTTGAAAAATCGACCCGTGTAAATCATCCTTAAGCAAAAAATTTTTGGATTTAAAGCAAAATCACACAATTAAAATTCTCTTTTCGATCCTATTAAGAGAGCCCGTGTGAGTTTTCCTTTGAATTTAGAGGTAGAACACTGTATTTTACACCTTTGCTAATAGCTATATGACACTACGTATTTTGACTAGTATTTTCTTAAATTTTTTGTATTTATTGTGCGAAAGAAAGGGTCTTATACAATTATCATTTTGGTACAAGCGGGCAAGCTATGTTAAAAAAATAACGGAAAATAATGGAAATAGAAACCAGACTGTAAAAAAACAAATCAAAAACGAGCGAACACACAAACCCAATCAAAAGACGAAAATCACCGACTTCTACCTGACTAACGAGCGTCAGTAAGCAACCTTTAAACACACACGTACCTGACATAGCAGCGACAAGCAAATTAACTAGTGTGAAAACAACCCTTATTACAGGTACCTGTTCGGAAACATTCGTAACACACGAATCATATACACGAGTACTAACATTACCGCATACAGCGTCCATACTATAAATACATGACAAGGGATAGACACAAAGTCAGAACGAAATCAAACACTGAAGATGGCAGATCGCCGAAACCGGTTTGTTACAAAACCAAATTTGACAAGGGATGACGGAAAATCGTTCCAATATACATCTAGTATCCACCCTGTCGGAAAAACACAAAATCAACTCAAAAATTTTATATTTTTTGGCACTTGGACGTTTCTCCTCTATTTTATGTGAAAATTTTTTGTTTACATTTTTATGTTGAAAGTTTTGTGCGCGAATTTTTATGAAAACCGTCTTGTTTGTGAAATAAGTCCGATAGACATTCAATAGTTTTCTACTTTATTTTCGGGGTTTGTTGTGAAAAAACAGTGCATAAAAATTGAATACTTATTATGTTACCAAAACACAAAGGTTCTTCATTGTGCGCATGCGCATGTTTACATTTTTGTACTGCAAGTTTTTTACGCGAATTCTTGTAAAAAGCAATTTGCTGTGAAATAAATAAATGTAATGGACATTCAAACAATTTTTTGCTTCATTGTCGCGTGTTTCTTGTGAAAAAAACAGTGCAGAAAAATTAAGCAATTTTCATGTAAACAAAAACATGTCAAGCGGACTCCTGTGTGCGCATGCGTGAAGTCTTTGTCTCACTCCTTCGCAGACAAAAAATACTGGCCAAAAATATAAAGACATTAAAGTGAAAATACGTAGTGTCATATAGCTATAAAAAGACTGATACATATTTTTGTATTCCTGTGAATAGAGAAAATGGATTTTTATAAATTTTTTGTTTTATTGTGGATGGTTTTGTTAAATGGTCTTCTCTGGGTACTCCAGGGAGTAACCAGTTTGGAGTACTTTGCAAGGTACTCTGACAGTAGATACTCCAAGGAGTAACAACATTGGAGTATTCTATAGAGTAGCAGAACAAAGCGAAGATTGGAGTAGGTGGTCCAGTCCTAGGACATCGCAATGTTAATTGGAGCACAATTTTTATATCAAAAAGGATTACATTTAAAGTACTCTGATACTCCAATTGGAGAATTGGCGCACGCTTGATGCAGAGAGAAGAATTTTCTTGAGTAATTCTCTTAAGTTCATCGTCTTCTTCTTGAGATTCAACCAGCAACTTGTAATTCAATGGTGCAGAAACAGCTTCAATTCGTGAGAGTGTATCAGCAACAACATTATCGGTTCCTTTGATGTGTTGGATATCTGTTGTCTGAGTTGAACTGGTGGAAGTTTTTCACGTTTTTGTTGACAAGCGTAGATCAATGGTTTATGATCGGTGTAAATCGTGAATGAATGTCCTTCCAAAAAATGACGAAAGTGCTGGATTGTAGTGTAGATTGCAAGAAGTTCACGATAGAAAGCAGGCCAAAAGCATTCTTTTGAGGATATCTTCTTCGAGAAGAATGCAAGAGGTTGCCACACGCCATCGACAAGCTGTTGTAAACATGCTCCGACTGAATGATTCCAAGCATCTGTAAACAAACCAAGAGGCGCACCAATATGAGGATGAACCAGAAGTGAAGCAGTAGAAATGCAGTTTTTGCAGGTTATGAAAGCTTCTTCCAGTTCAGACGTCCAGTTGATTGGTTGAGATCCTTTCAGGAGTGGATTGCTGATTGCATCATTCAATGGAGCTTCGTATTCAGAAATATGCGTGGAAAGTTCTTGATTACCCGGACGCGCTCTTCAGGAGCTTGTATTCCAGCAGCAGAGATGATATAACCAATAAAAGGAACTTCAGGAACTCCAAAAGTGCACTTTTTGACGTTGATCACTAATCCATATTTTGATAGACGTGCAAAAATGATT
The DNA here is from genome assembly GCA_964058755.1 of Campiglossa producta. NCBI lineage: Eukaryota > Metazoa > Arthropoda > Insecta > Diptera > Tephritidae > Campiglossa > Campiglossa producta. The sequence goes on from CAXKVI010000001.1 coordinate 117,831,002, forward strand.
TTGAGATGGCGTTCATGCTCTTTTTTGGAACGAGAGAAAGCGAGAATGTCATCCATGTAAACGAAACAAAAATCCAAACTTCGCAAAACTTCATCCATGAACCTTTGAAATGTCTGGCCAGCATTTCGAAGTCCAAACGTCATGAATGAAAATTCAAAAAGGCCAAATGGAGTAATAATAGCAGTTTTGGAAATGTCTTCTTCGGCTACAGGAATTTGTTGATAAGCTTTAACAAGGTCAATTTTCGAAAATACCATACAACCATCGAAAGTGAGAGACATCATGAATATGACGAACAGGATAGCGATCTGGGATAGTTCGAGCATTCAATGCACGAAAATCTCCACAAGGGCGACAAGTTGAATCACTTTTCGGCGCCAAGTGTAAAGGCGATGACCAAGAACTTTCTGATGGACGAGTTATACCAGCTTGAAACATAGCGTCGAATTCTTGCTTACTATTTTTAATTTCTCAGGATTCAAGCGCCGCACTTTGCTTGTCACCGGTGGTCCAGGAGTTGTACGAATATGATGACCGGTCTCGTGTTTGATATTTCGAGGTAAACCTGGCGGACGAGTAATTTCAGGAAATTGAGAAATGAGAGCACCGAAAGTCGACGAATCCTGAACTGCTTTAATGCTGCTTTGAGAGGAAGGCTGAGACAAGCCGTATACTTGCAGGTCAGTGGTAACGTGAACGATGCGTTTTGTACGACAATCTGGTAAAAGGTGATAATGAGCGAGAAAATCAGATCCAATTACACTGGTTTACAGCCAAAATGCACCAGAGACGCCATAGTGAAATTCCTATGTAAAATCACCTCCTAATTTCGAAAATCAGGGTTATTTTTACTTGAATGGTACCGTTTTTGAGATATTTACGATTTACCGTTATTTCAAAAACAAAAAAGATGGCTCCACTTAATCGTGTATATCTCAAGAACAAACTGAGCTCTTCCAAAACGGTTTGAAACATTTGAAAGCTAATAAAATTTACTATAATCAGTACATACAACACTTTTTGCTAGGTCCTGCAGATTCAAACATATTGAACAATCATTACGGATTTTTTTAATTTTTTTTGTAAAAATATAAAAAAATTTGTACTTTGCGAGGAAGCATCTCGAAAACTTTTTGTTTTTTAGCAGATATTTCCCCCCCCCCCCCCCTCTAAGCTCTGTTTTATTACAAAAAAAAACAAGCTATCAGTGAACAAAATCGCTGAACTAATACAAAAGTTATAAGCATTCAAGTAAATATATCCATTTAATACTTAAGTACCCTACTGGTACATATGTGTTAGTATTCGTATATCAGTTAGTTAGCAGGTAGATATTCGAAAAGCTATTAGATACAAGAAGCTGTTAGTGTCGTTTTCTCAAACCTAGGTACATTTTAAACAGAGCATATTTTTGAGGCAGGTAGTGTTTACTTTGTAGAACTAGGGAACCTTTTTGTTTAGGTAGGCTTGAATTTTTACTGGATCTAAGTATAAATAAGAGTACATGCGCCTTGTTCCTTCATAATATCTGCAAGGCTCGCCGGATACTGTTCAGTTTATAATTGCAGTTTATAACCCGTCATTCACTTAAAAATAAAAAATGAATAAAAGGGCGCGAGAGTTTGAGTGTACAAATGATCCAGATATGTTCTGTTTCATCTGCGGTCAATTTATTGTTAAAAGTATGAGACGTGTGTTTTCAAATCCTTTGAAAGTTACATACTATAAGTGTTTTGGAATTGAGCCTAAAAACCATGGACACCGAACACTGTGTGCACCACATGCCGAGTCGAATTGATTTCTTCGGAAACCGGAACAAAAAGGTACCTTGTAAAAATTAGGAATTTGTTCTCTTTTAATGCATAGCTGACTAATTTCTGAAACTATCTATTTAGGCGACGTGTGAAATTTACTACACCAATGAAGTGGAGGGAACCAACTTGCCATTCAACGGACTGCTATATTTGTACTACAAAAGTACTTGGGGTTGGAAAGTCCAGAAAAGTAACCTATGCGAGCGGATCTACAGTGTCATTACCAGAACTAATTTCAACAGAAGCGACATTGCCAGAATCAAATTTAACTTTAGTTCCGGCTCCAGTGTCATTGTCAACAGTAGTATCTGATTACGCGGCATCATGTTGTACTGAATTTCAAACGGAAAACGAAAGAAATACTAAGGAAACATATGAGATAATGCAAAAATTGCTCAAGTTAATCAAATACAAAGAACATGATTGGAAAATATGTGCCGATCTTAAAGTCGTTGGAATGCTATGTGGTCTACAAAGTGGATACATAAAATACTGTTGTTTTCTATGCAAATGGGATAGCCGAGCTCGTCAAGACCACTACATCATAAAGGATTGGCCAGAACGAATCGAGTTTCAAGTTGGGGTAGATAACATAAAATACTCTCCACTTATAAAGAAGGAAAAAATAATTCTACCTCCGCTCCACATCAAGCTCGGCCTTATCAAAAACTTTGGACAAAGAAGGCGAAGCTTTTCATCATTTGAAGACAATCTTCCGAGAGATTTCAGAAGCAAAAATAAAGGAAGGGATTTTTGTGGGACCGCAAATAAGGAAAATGATGACCAATAACCATTTCAAAGAACTATTGTCACCAGTGGAGGCAGCAGCGTGGGATTCTTTTGAAAAGGTCGTTACTTCTTTTTTAGGCAAACACAAAAGTCCTAACTACGAGATGATAGTGAACGACTTAATCAAAAGCTATGCGGAAATGGGTAAATAAAAAAACATATTATAATAAATTATATATTACATATATTTACATGAGAATATATAGCCATAAATCTGAATTCATCGTCCAGTTCCGAACAAACAAGAACGGGAAAAATATAAACAAAAAATTTGTTCTGAATTGAAACATAAATCCAGCCTAAGAAAATTATATACTAATGTGTCACTTATGTATTTATCTAATTTACTTTTTTATTTTCTTTCAGGAGTAAATATGTCTTTAAAAATTCATTTCTTACACTCCCACTTAAATTTTTTCCCGCAAAATCTTGGCGACGAAAGTGACGAGCATGGCGAAAGTTTTCACCAGCAAATGAAAGTGATTGAAAGTCGGTATCAAGGATTCTGGGATGTCGCTATGATGGGCGACTACTGTTGGTTTCTCATAAGAGAAACCGATCCTAATCTAAATAAGCGTCAAAACAAGACACATAACTTTTTCAATTATAAAATAAGATCATAGAGTTAAGACAGAACCATATGTACATATGCTATTATTTGTAGGGTACTTAAGTATTAAATGGATATATTTACTTGAATGCTTATAACTTTTGTATTAGTTCATCGATTTTGTTCACTGATAGCTTTTTTTTTTTGTAATAAAACAGAGCTTAGAGGGGGAGGGGGGGGGAGGGGGGGGGGGAATATCTGCTAAAAAACAAAAAGTTTTCGAGATGCTTCCTCGCAAAGTACAAATTTTTTTATATTTTTACAAAAAAAATTTAAAAAATCCGTAATGATTGTTCACTATCTAATCTAATCTCCATGGAAAATCACGACGAAGTCCTAAGTTGAGATTCAAAGATAGAAAACTATATGTTTTGATTTTGCTTCCATTTGCAGCACACAAGTTGTAGTTGACAGGAGGACAACGATAAAGTAATAGACGTCGAGGAAAGCAACATAAATCAGAACCAGTATCAACGATAAAGCGATTTTTAGATATTTTGTCAGTGACAATTCGGCGGCTACTGGTTGATAAGCAGTCTGATGCCGCATTTACAGACTGCTTTTTACGTTTTCCAAATAATTACAGGGAGCAATGCATTTGTTTGCCTTGTCCTGGAATCTTTTATGGTACCAACAAATTTGTTGGTAAGAGTTGCTTCGATTTCGGGATTTACTACGACGACGAGAACTGCTGGAAGAATTATGGGAATGATGAGGGCACGAACGAGAAGCAGACAATTCGGCCACTTGCTTCTGTAGATCAACAATTGTATTTAACAGACTGCTTTCAATACCTTTTGTAATGTTTGGGGTATGATTGAGTATTATCTTAGCTTTTCAGCCGCATTTGGGTGGGCATTAAAATGCCCCACAAGATTCCAAAATTAAAACACAAGGGTTGAGTCTTAAAATTGGAATGATTTATTCGGCTCATCGCCGTCTTTTATATGCTTACAATCTACCTTATGAGTAATCTAATTTACAAACTTACATTTCTAAGTTGTTAGTCATGCTCATGACTCTACGTTATTGTGCATGCATACATAAATGTATATGGGTTCAATCGAGTTTATGTTATTGGAGAAGTGCAGCGCAAGCTAAATTGATTTGAGTACTTTGGCCTAGTTATTGCCAAAAGTATATTGACCTTTTTACTAATATTGTGTAAACATTTTTTTTTGCTTAGCTGTCATGCTACACCTCCTCTCCTTAAAAGAATCCTCATACATTTGGGTTAATGTATTAGTATTCTATTATGAGGTAATAAAATGTTTGACCCACTTAGCTTATGGTTAATGTTATGCCATCGGAAAAGGTTTGGACATGATATGTTGTATTTTGTTTGTGTGTCTGTTTATCAAAATGGATAGATGAACAATAAACTTTTTTTTTTTATTCCTTGTGGAGTTATGTTGCTTTAAGTCTATTCTTATGAATTGAAATTATAATTTATTGTTTTTAATGCTATTTCCTCTGCTATGCGGTATTCAAGTGAAATTGTTGTTCTCATCGATATTTTTAACTTTGTTGTTGTTGTTGTTGTTGTTGTTGTTGTTGTTAACAATGCATTGCCCTGTCTAGAGTGTATGATCATTCCGAAGATCTTCATCAAGCACTTCTAAGGGGAGTCCAAGGAAACGTGCAGTTTCAACAGGGTTTGTCCAGAGGGACAGAGGGGTTAGAAGAGTAGGTTCAAATGAACAATTGAAGAGATGTAGAGTATCATGGGGGGTCCTACCACATGCAGGGCATGTGTTTGAGATTGTGTCATTAAGTCTGGACAAGTAGGAGTTTAACCTTACACTATATCCAGACCTAAGCTGTGCCAGGGTAACTCTTGTCTCCCTTGGTAAGGTGCATTCTTCTTCAGCAATATCCGGTGGAGGACTGTTCAGAACGGGGTTCACAGGTAGAGATCCGACAAAAGTATCTACCGACTCGGTGTGGATGTCGGTTAGAGCCCGCTTATGATTCTGCAGATCAAACGGCAAGGTAATATGATGCCGGATCTCATCATAATGTTTACGGAGATGTTTCCCTATGTCTCTCGGGGGCGGATCTATGTCCAAAAGATGACGGTTTGGATGTGCTGGCTTGTGGCAGTTCAGAAGGAATTGCTTGCTCAGCATTTCCGCATGCTCTTTTACATTGAGCAGTTTTGCCTCCTGATGGAGGTGAGACTCGGAAGACATGAGGAGACATCCCGTAGCAGTTCTGATGGCAGTATTTTGGCAGACTTGTAACTTCGTCCAGTTGGTGTTATGTACATTAGGCGACCATATGGGTGCAGCATAGTCAAAGACTGGTCGGCCAATGGCCTTATATGTAGTCAGCAACGTTTCTTTGTCTTTTCCCCAAGTACTGCCGGCAAGTGACTTGAGGATCTTGTTGCGACCACGTACCTTTGAGACCATTGCAGACACATGACCAGCAAATGAGAAAGTATTATCCAATGTCATCCCTAATAACTTTGGGTGGCTGACAGTTGGTAGCTTAGTGCCGTCAACGAAAATGTCTAATTCATTTCTCACCTGGTGCGTCCACGTCGTAAAAAGCGTCGCCGTTGATTTAGTCGGAGATATCGTCAGATCTCGCTCTGTGAAAAACCTGGAAAGGTCGCAGAGGTAACCGTTGATTTTAGTACAGAGTTCATCAGTATAGGGGCCCTTCCCCGTCGCCATTATTGTACAGTCGTCAGCATAAGAAACGACGGAGACACCCTCTGGTGGTGGGGGCATCTTCGATAGATAGAAATTAAACAGTGTCGGGGATAGGACACCACCCTGTGGCACCCCCTGTCTAATTCGTCTTGGTTTTGATGTTGCGTTTCTAAAGTTGACCGACGCCTGCCGCCCATTCAAGTAATTAGCGGTCCATCTCTTTAACCCATCAGGTATTTGTGTTTCTAATAGATCTTGTATGAGAGTGGCATGGTTGACTGTGTCAAAAGCTTTCGACAAGTCAAGTGCCACTAACACAGTCCTGTGATTTGGTTGGTTTTGATTTAGACCGCTATTTATTTGCGTTGTAATGGCATTGAGTACGGTGGTGGTGCTGTGCAGCTTACGGAAGCCATGTTGATGATTAGCCAGGTGCAGATTTGCGGTGTAATACGGGAGCAAAATGGACTCTAGCGTCTTCACTACCGGCGACAAAAGTGATATAGGGCGATATGAATCGCCTATGTTTGCCGGCTTTCTAGGTTTTAATAATGGAACCACTCTCGCCTTTTTCCATATTTCAGGAATGACGAAAGTGTTCAGTGAAAGATTGAATAGAGCCGCTAAGTATTTGTGTCCCTCCTGGCCTAGATGTTTCAGCATCTTCATGGCAATGCCGTCGGGGCCGATGGATTTTGAGGGCTTAGCCTGTCTGATGGCTTCCTTGACCTCTGAGGCAGTGATGACAATGGGCGTGTTATGGTTTTTGTATTTACGCGCCTGTCGCATGGTTCTACGTTTAGCTCTATCGGGTGGGGAATGTAGTACAAATTATCTACAGAAGGAGTTCGCACATCCTTCTTCACCCTGTCACCGAAAGTAATATCTACTTTATCCTTGTGTTGTGTTGGATTAGATAGAGCTTTGACCGTAGTCCATAATTTGCCAACACCGTCAGAGAGGTTGCATTGCTCTAGGTGTTGTTTCCATTTGGCCAGTTTGTGTTTATCGACCAACGGGGGTCTGCGGGATTGAGACTTCGCACTTCATCTCTTTCTCTAGCCATGGCCGCTGCCTCCGCGGGGAAATTTGGTCTTATTCGGGATATTCGACCCGCAGGAATGAAGCGTCTAGAGGCCAAGTCAATGATGTTGCGGAAGTCTCGTTCGCCTTTGCGTACGTCCGTAGGAATGGATAGAGCAGCCAAGGATTCGTCCGTATATGTCTGAAAACTGTCCCAGTCCGCCTTGGTAAAGTTGATGTATGTACCATGCTCAGGTGTTATAAAGTCCGTCGGTCGTTCGATGGTAATGACTATTGGGAGATGGTCAGACGCCAACGTGAGTATGGGTCGCCAATTGGTGTTGTTCAATAGTCCTGCACTTACGATAGAAATATCTGGCGAACTATAGCAGTTACCCGATACTCTCGTTGGGGCGTCTCCGTTCAATGTACAGAAAGCCGTATCATCTATTTGTTCTGCGAGTACATGCCCCCTACTGTCTGCTGGCAAGTTTGAGTGCCACATGTCGTGGTGCGCATTGAAGTCGCCCAGGATCACGCGGTTATCTCCTCGTAATAGCAAGCTAATGTCGGGGTGATAACCGGTGGGGCAACTTGAGACAGGGGGTATGTAGATGTTAATGATTTGCAGATCGACATCTCCTGTACGGATGGTAATACCTTGGCTTTCTAAGATATCATCCGTTCCTTCGATGTCGGTATCAAATAGATGATACTGTACAGAGTTGTGAGTTATGAACGCTAGACCACCTCCCAGACCTCCTGTTACTCTATGACGGTCTTTCCGGTGAATGTTATATCCGCCATAGGTAATGAGGTCCGACCTTGGACTGAGCTTGGTTTCTTGGATTGGGGCAAGTTTTATGTCATATTGCGTCATCAAATTAGTTATCTCTGCGATCTTACCAGTTAATCCGTTACAGTTGTGCTGTAAGATTTGGAAGTGCGCCGGTGGGGTCGATGTCGAGTTAACCATAGGCGTGAGAGACGGATGTGTTCGCCCAGGTGTTGGTAGGCGAAGACCAAGGCTGTGCCTCAGCCTAGTTAGCTGTGGACCTGGTGTAACCGGGTTGGCTGGCGTCGTAGGTTGAGGCGTGTTACAGCATGGTGCGATGAACGCATCCGTCCAAAGATTCCTGTTAGCGAGCCCAGAGCATAGATGTACGTGGCATTGGCCTAAGCAGTTATTGCATTTGACCGATGACGCGAGCGTGTATAATCTTTGCCGACAAACAGTACACGTCGAGACAGGTGCAAGAAGATGTTGATCCTGACTCACGTGAGAAATTAAACGGGAGGGGGGGTGTGACAAAGAAACAGACAGAGACTGATGCTCGGAGTTGCTCATGTCTAAACTGCTCCGGTGGGAGCAAGAGTGTTGAGCTGCTGCGCGTGATGTTGACGCCATAAGGCACGAGCAACAGTCTGGAATTTGTGTGGCGGGTATAGCAGAAATGCTGCTAGTCGTTAAGACATTATTATTATTATTATTAGTATTGCTACTAGAAGGTGGCGGTAGGGGTGCGCTTGAACGGCGCTTACCGCGGGACGCCCGACGGCGCAAACAACAAGGGGCCACGAAAGTACGGGGTCTGTGGATGTTAAGGTTAAGCCCTGAACATCCAGATTTATGGAGCCATCTCTTACACGAGAAGCATTGCACAGAATGCGTCCGTTTAATATATATTTTTTTGCAACAGACACTGCATATCCATTCTTTTGGTCCGGGGTTCGGCTCAACGCCCGCCCGTAACAAAAGAATATCTTGCAGCCCTGCTGCAAGGGGGGAGGATGATAGTTTCGGAATGGGACAAAACATACTAAACAGGGTTACATTGAAAGTGACAGTCCTTGACCGAGGTAAAACCCCGGGTGGTTCCACTGCGCAGAGATCCATGGCGATGTCCTGGGTTTTCTGCTCTGAGAAGTGACTGTACATAGGTAGGGTTGCCAGACGTCCTTCTTTCGGAAGGACATGTCCTTCATTTTATTGCAACGTCCTTCCCTGTCCTTCCAAAAGAAAAAGTGTAGAAATGTCCTTCTTTTTAAGTTGTGTCCTTCTTATGTCCTTCTTTTTCCTTTTTTTTTTGCTAGGGTCTTGAGATTAGTATCTAGTTATTCTAAAATGAAATGAGCTACAAAACTGCATACTCGAAAAAATCTAAAATTTTTTTTTTTATGAGATTCGTCGAGTTTCCCGAATTTTTTTGGAGTTTCGCTCAAAATTTTAAGTGCATAATTTTAATGTATTTTCATCTATATTTTCATGAACAATTATAGAAATTTTTAGTGTTGTATTATCTATGCATTTATTTTTTTTCTTTGCATTTAAATGTGAATACGTGGTAAATATATATATTAGACTGGGCCAAAAATTAAAAATTTCTTTTTTTCCAAAGATTATATTGATTTTATTTTTAAGAGAGGTGAAAAAAATTACTGTAATTTTTTCAGATTTTTAAATTAAAGTCTAGAGGTCTATCATCGCTAGTTTAGATTTTACAGACATTTGGTATAAAAACGACAAACCATTGTTGTAAAACATCATTTATCTGAACATACTTTTGAAGGAAATCGAATTCCCTACAAAATTTGCATTGACCAAAATTTTCTCAGACTAGCCGTTTTCTAGTATTCTACCCTCAAATATTAGCATGCTTTTTCGATTTCTCATTTATTCTTTCAAAAATTATCAAAAATGCAAATATCCATGTACAACAGAGAAATATACAGATTCTTAAAGGAAATAGAGTGGGCTACAAAAAAGGCAAAACAACTTTCTTTGTTACTTTTTCAAACTTGTTTAGTATTAAATAGAAAAAAAAAATCATATTTCCGTATTTTTTTGGTGTTTTTGCTCCGATTTTATAATAGATATTCTACAGATTATTTATCATTATATGATCAATATTATAACCAAAAATATACATTTCGCATATACGTTCAAACATATTTTTGCATAATAAAGGCATTCTCTTCGAAGGTGTAGTTTTACAGTCTTCAAATGGCGCAGCCGCAAAAAACACAAAAAGGCGACAGACCTGTGAACTCAATACATTAATTTTCATGTAGTTTGGCGAGCTAAATCCAAATCCGTGATAAGAATTAGCCTAACAGGTCGCAGTTCTTCTCTAACCTAACAAAACCATCACAAAATAATATTGGACTTTCTTGCAAGGTAAGGGCTGAACCTCCTCTCATTTTTCTCACAAAAAGTAAAAGTAATTGTCAGCGCCAACGTTTTTTCAGAAAACTAGTAAAAATTTGCTCAGTTTTTGACGTTTGTTATCGATGTTACAGCAAACTTAGTGAGGGGTGCTCTCGTAGTCTTGCATATTTTGGCGTAGGATTCATACATTTCGTGCAATCCGTGCATTTGGCAAGACTTAGCGAATCGCCCTAATAAATTGTCCAAAAAAAACCGTCCTTCTTTTTATACGTGTGTCCTTCTTTTTTTTGTATCGAAATAGAAAAGTCCTTCCTTTTCCACTTCAGAATCTAGCAACCCTATACATAGGGAACCTTAACTTTGTAGTATCCGTCATATCTATTTTCTAACTTATGGGAGGCCTCTTTCCCAACTAATACCTAATCTCCTATGTTTATTTCCTTACTATAGTTACTTTTATCATAATTTATTTTTTGTTTTTCTTTAGCCTCTTGGACTAGTTTCCTAGCTCTTTGCTGTGCTATTTGAAGTCTATATTTCACTTCTTTGTCATAAGCTTCATGGTTGTATAATGGGCTGATTTTCTTTTCTTTTTAAAATTCATAATTCGGTGGGTTTTTCCCAAATATTAATTCAAATGGACAATATTTATGTGTGGTTGATGGCGTCGTATTGTAACGATACGTGAAATATCAGAGGTATTCATCCCAGTCATCTTTGTCACTGGATATGTATGAACGTATATATTCATTGAATGTCCGGTGACTGCGTTCTACAGTACCCAAAGTTTGGTGATGATACGGTGTTGAAGTTTTATGTTCAATTTTTAATAATTTACACAGTTCTTTGAATAAGTTGTTTTTGTATTCTGTGCCCATGTCTGTCATTACTGTATTCATGCGTCCATAAATCAAAATGACGTTCTCGAACACGGCTTTAGCGACTGTTGCTGCGTGTTTGATTGGAACGGGGATCGCTAAAAAGTATTTGGTTAGATCACATATGATGGTAACTGCATATTCGTTTCCATTTATCGATTTCGGCAATGGTCCGACTGTATCGATTTGTACAATATCAAATGCCTTCGGAGGTGTCTCCGTTATTGTCATTGGTTCTTTTATATGCTTATTGGTCTTATTTTTCTTGCAGTGGATGCAGTTTTTTATGTAATCTCTTATGTCGTTTTTCATATTCAGCCAGCTAAACTTCTGCTTGATTTTATCTGTCATGCGATTTATTCCTGGGTGGCCACCACTAATAGGATCGTCATGATATCTGTGCAGAATTTCTTTAATTTTCCCGGGATTTGTCACATATATAACCTCTGGGGCCAGAGCGATTGCTAGCTTTTTGAGAATTTTGTTACCCATTTCTATAAATTTCTGCCATAAACATATGGTCTGAAGAAGGTTATGGCCCAATGGATTGCAGCCAATTCTTTTTCTATTGTGGCTTTGTTGGTTTCAACTTTGGTGAAGGACCTAGAAGCGTAAGCAATTGGTAACTGTTTGCCATCATGTTCTTGGCTACCCACAAGCGTACTGCCCACAAGCGTACCCACTAGCGTCTGTTGTTATGCAGAATTTTTTATCGAAATCTGGGTATTGCAAAAGTTTTGGACTAATTAATGCTTCCTTTAAGTAGACAAAAGCTTTTTGGCATTCTTCTGTCCATTCGAAGGAAACATTATTTTTGCAAAGTCTAGTTAATTTTCGTGAGTGTTCTGCGAAATTCGGTACGAATCTTCTGTAATAGTTGCAGAAAGCTACGAATCTCTTAACTTCATCGGCTGTTTTTGGTGTTGGGTAATTTGGGACTGTTTCAAATTTGCTCGGGTGGGGTAATATTCCCTTGTTTGTACATTTATGTCCTAAATAAGTCACTTCTTGGCTGAAAAATAGGCATTTCTCTGGATGTTATTTTAGGTTGTATTTTCGACAAGTGGAGAACACGTCTCTTAAATTTTTCAGCATATGGGTTTCAGAACATCCTAATACAACTAAATCATCCATATAGAGAAATGCTTGAGATGGTTTGAGACCTGCGAATGTTAGGGTCATCATTCTTTGGAATTAATTCGGTGCTACTTTTAATCCATAGGGTAGTCTTTTGAATCTTTATGTGCCATTATCGGCTGTAAATGAGGTTATATCCCTGGAGTCGGGGTGTAATTCGATTTGATGAAAACCTGACATGAGACGGGGGTGTCATCCTTCATGTGTAATTTTTGTTTATAGAAATTATTAGAGGCAATTGGTTCTGTTTCTAGTGCAAATATGTCTATGAATTCTGTGCATAGTGTTGTTAGTTGAGGTTTGACAAATTGTGGAAAGTTTTTGGTTAATCTTTTTAATTTCTCTGTATCCTTGCAATTTTTATTTTGTGTGTTTGTTTTAATTAGTGTGTAATCGTCTAAATTTTCGGTATTAATCTTGTAATTTGGAATAGTTGTGTTTTTATGTGTTGTGGGTCTTATTTGTGACAGTGTTTGCTATGAAAATGCCTTCAGATAATTGTTGGTGTGTGTTATGTATGCTGCTAATAAATCAATTCATTTATTCATCAAAATACTAAAGACTATTATTACAATTCACTTTTAAGTATATCTCAATTCACGTGCTCGGGTGATAGTGACAATCATCTGTCAAAACCCAATTTCTGTATAAACGTGTGTCAACGTGCAGGGTTGTATTTACATCCAACACCTCCCCTTTTGGATAATGGTTCCCTCCTATAAACGTTTTAACTCGGTGAGTATCTTTGTACAGGTTTACGTTGACGTGACGTCCTTCTAGGTGTTTCGCATGGTACTGACTCGACCGCTCTAGTTGGTTGAGTTGTTGGTGGAGGTGCCTTCGGAGGACTTGTGGTAGCATCAGTTTCGACACCTTCTTTTTGTAGTTCGACTTCATGGAGGCCAAACGCTTCCGTTAATGTGAACTTCTTTGTCGACTCATCTTTTTGCATGTCTTCCGGGACACGTTTTCGGATTTGGTTGGCGTGTGCTCTTATGACTTTTCCGTTGCTCAATCTCAAGTTATACATAACAGATCCAACTCTTTCTATGACTTTCGCCGGTGTCCAATCAAACTTGTTGTTGGAATATATCGTGACGTAGACCGGTTGCTGTGCTACAAATTCGGATTTCTTAGCGCCATGTTTTTCGTTGAATTGTTTTTCCATATTTTGTTTTTGCTGATGTGTGTTTGTGTCCATTTTGTTGGAATTTTGTGGTAGTATGAGATTTAACGGGATTCGGATGTTACGTCCAAATAGAGCCTCAGCCAGTGATGTTTTTTTTGGTGTGTTTTTGTTTGGAGTAGATCGGTAGCACTGTAGAAATGTTTGCAGGTTTTGAACTGTGGTACCCTCTCCTTTTAGTTTCTTTAGCGCTCGTTTAAAAGTATCGACGAATCGCTCGGCTTGTCCATTTGACATTGGGTAATATGGGCTGGATCGAAAATGTTCAATTCCATTTTCTGCCAGGAATGTTTGAAATTGTGCACTCACAAACTGCGTTCCGTTGTCGGAAACAATGCACTTCGGTATACCAAGTCGGCGGAAAACTTCGTTAAGCATTTCGATTGTTTTACTGCTCGAAATATGAAGGCGTTCCCAGGCTTCCGTTGCCTTTAGAAGCGTTTTTGTGGGCAACTTTGCCGCTGATGCGCATCTGTTGCAGTTGCGTACCAGGAACCCAATATCTTCGTCGATATTAGGCAAGTACACAAAACTTCTGGCTACTGATTTTGTACGCTCGATGCCTGGGTGTCCCTTGTGTATCTGCTTTAGCACTCTTTTACGAAGTTTTGTTGGAATAACTTTACGATTTCCAAACATAAGGCATCCTTTGACTATGCTGAGGTCATCTTTCCGATTAGCAAACTGTTTTATTTCGTCGGAGTCTGTTGTGGTATTTGGCCATCCGCCATTCACATACTCTATAACTTGTTGCAAAGTTGTATCCCTAGCTGATCCATACGAAACCATTTTGTGAGTAATGGGTAACTCGGCTATGATATCCGACACTATTTGAAAAACTTCCGCTTCAAGTTGTATGGATGCTATGACGCAATCTTCTGATGGTGTGATATTTTTATTCATTAACCGTGACAAAAAGTCTGCGTGGCCAAAATTGTTGGTTGAAACGTAGCTTATTTCAAAATCGTAAGCTAGCAGTTTAAGTGCCCAACGCTGTAGCCTGTTTGCTTGATGTACGGCAATACCCTTTTTGTTGTATAGTGAGTAATGGCTTGTGATCTGTTTGCAATGTAAATTTGCGTCCGAACACCATTTTATGGAATTTGGTGAGCGCGAAAACAATTGCTAGACCTTCCTTTTCGATCTGGCTATAAGCTCTTTCAGCTGGTGTGAGTGAGCGTGATGCGTGGCATATTGCTTTTACCGAGCCGTCACTGTACTCGTGTAATATGCATGCCCCGAGGCCGTAGTTTGATGCGTCAGCTGCAGCAATTATTTTTAATGTAGGATCGAAGTGCGTTAGCACTAAGTCTGAAGCTAAAATGTTTTTAAGTTTGTTAAAACATTCGCGATGTTTGTGTGACCATGTAAATTTTACGCTTTTCTTTAGTAGCTCGTCCAGTGGTCCTCGGTAAGTGCGTAGATCTTTGATGAATTTGCCGTAAAAAGTTATTGCCCTTAATAATGATCGTAGTTCAGATAAGTCCGTTGGTTCGGGCATTTGTGTGATCGCTGAAATGCGTGCTGGGTCTGGCTGTATACCCTCCTGGTTGATAATGAATCCTAAATATTTTATTTGTGTTGCATAGAACGTGCATTTGCTAAATTTAAGTTTGAAACCAAAATCTTGTATGCGTTTCAATACCGCATTTAATTTGTTATCATGTTCCTCTTGACTGGTGCCTGATATGAATATGAGGCGCTCAGCGACAAAACGGCCTAACCCCATTTCTAAAAAAATCAAACTGACTATGCAGATTGAACCGGAACCTTTTTAAATAAATACTGAAAAAATCCCTATTGCATAGTATAACTCTAGGTTATACTACCCGCTGAAAACTGTTTTTCCTCTATGCAAAGTTCAAAGAAATGTGGATGCCATAATGGCCTAAGCTGCTTAGTCCAAATCGAATCCTTGAAATAAAAAATATGTGTGGGTTAGGCCAAAACTGCATGTTACGTTTTAGTCAATAACCCACCCGACCAAGAAACGTATTTAAACGAACATCGGAGATTTATGATAGTTTCTCGTCAGCGTTGATCGGGTGTATATTCGAAAAATTAATCAAGTTAGCCATGGATGTTCAAATTTTTAAATGAATATTGGTATAAGTTCGCCTGTCATCAGTTTTTTAATTGAAATTGTTCGTATTAGCAAGAAAAAAAAGTACGTGAATAAACATGTCTGATGTTGACTCGATGTGTTTAGAAGACTTCGAAAATTCTGGATCGGAGTACTTCCCAACACCAAGTGGGTCATCAATTTCATCGCGCTCTTCCGAAAATTCATTGCCTGGGCCATCGGGCTTGTGGTAACAGAATCCCAGATCGGAATAACAGAAAATGAAAGCGGATCAACTGAAACAGATATCGAAGTTGAAAGCAACAATAAATTGAATATATCTACTAGAAAACGGAGTGGCAACAAATCTTACTGGAAAAAACACGTAAGTAAAGTTCGAAGAAATTCCGGAAAATCTTATAGAACTATGAAAGGAGTTATGAAGTCAGCTAAAACACTTAATGCACTTGAATGTCCATGTCCGTTAAAATGTCATCAGCATTTCAGTGACAACGACTTGCGAAGTATTTTTGAAAATTTTTATAAAATTGGTGATCATGATTTGCAAAATGCTTATTTATGTGGACAAATTGCAGTTTATGGAACAAAAAGATCTTATGAGAAGTCTTTTGGCGAAAGCCGAAGATCTAGTACAAGAATTTACAAACTTGCTGGAGTAAATAATGTTAGTATGCGTGTCTGCAAAAGATATTTTAAGCAGATCTTACAAATAACCGATGGTCGTATTACACGTGCACTTATACATAGGGAACCTGGAAGTGGCACAACTACACTAAAATTGGACCAAAGAGGAAGACCCCCACCTCATAATAAGACCAGCGTTGAAGCTACAGATATCGTGAAAGAATTTATCAATAAATTTCCGAGGTATAGCTCTCACTATTCAAGAAATAAGAATATTCAAAGAGAATTTCTCGCTCCTACCTTAAGCATATCGGTTATGTACGAGCTGTATCGTGGAACTGTAGAAATGGACAAAGTTGTATCTAAATTCGTTTTCACGAGAATCTTTTCAGAAAACTTTAATTTGCATTTTCGAGCTCCAATTTCCGACAGCTGCAAAACATGTGATTCTTTTAGAGTAAAAATCGAAGCCGCAGGTGTTCCTTCTGAAAAGGAAAGGATTACGACCGAAAGAGATTTACATTACCGAAGAGAAGAATCAGCTAGAACTGGGATGCAATTGGACTCGAAACTTAACAACGAAGAATATGCAGTTATAGCATTCGATCTTATGAAAACACTGCCGACACCAGACATTTCCACAGGGGTAGCTTACTACAAAAGACAGCTATGGACCTATTGTCTTGGTATTCATGACCTTATCAAGAACAAGTCATTCATGTATACCTGGAATGAGGGAATAGCTTCACGTGGCCCACAAGGAATTGGGTCTTGCATTATGCATTACGTGAAAGCCAATGTCAAATGTAGGAACTTAATAATGTATAGCGATCAATGTGGTGGCCAAAACCAGAACATAAGAATGAGCACTATTTGCACATACATGGTCAATAACTCGACCTTCCCAGTGGAACAGATAGACCACAAATTTTTAGTATCTGGCCACTCATTCCTACCATGCGATCAAGATTTCGCATTGAAAAGGGAAAAAAAATATTATAAGGACATTTTTACGCCTGATGATTGGGACCGTGTAATCATCACGGCAAAAAAGAGGGAACCATTCCACTTGGTAAAGATGACGGCAGATGATATTAAAAGCATATCCTTAATCGAGAAACTAGTGACAAACAGAAGCCGATTCCAAAATGTGAAGTCATTTATAATTCAATACAAATATTAAAATAACATAGATGTTTTATTTCAAGAAGTTGATATTTCAAAGAGAAACTCCAGCAAGTTTGTAGATTTAGAATTGCAACCGCTTTATCCTGGAGGAAGATTCATTGAAGCAGTAAAGTTTAAGGATTTACAGGCACTAAAGTAGTTCATACCACTCATAAAGCATGCTTTTTACAAAAATTTAAAAACAAATTCGAGAGCTGAAGACGAAGATATTCCGGACGAAGACGAATAATAATTATTATTAGCTTGTATTACATATTTAAAATGCTAAAAACTATTTATATTATTTATCTAAAAAAATTTTGTATGTTTAATTAATGGAGCCAAAATGGCCTAACCCTCAGTTCCTATTAATATATATATTTTTTTAAATGGATTCCAAAATGGCCTAAGCCACTTTAATTTTTATATTAACTGTTTAAAACTCTCTTAGGGCCACTTGCATAAAAGCCGATTAAGCCTAATCGGTGATTAACTTGACAGCTAACCATACAAAATACGTCAATTAAACTCCGGTTAGTCGTTATCAGCTTTTATGCAAGCGGCCCTTAATGTAGATAATTAGCACCTTATGATTAATCTTAAACAAATATTACAACTAAACTTTATTTACTATTAATAAACAAAGAGGTACAAATATTTTAGAAACTTTGTTTCTTTTAACTTCGTTTTTCTCAGAAGTATTTTTTGGGGGTTAGGCCGTTTTGGCGCTGAGCGCCTCAAATATCGTCGATATACGCGGCTACTCCATCTAGCCCCGACAACATGTTATCCATGATTTGTTGAAATATTGCGGGAAAAGTTTTTACGCCAAACACCATCCGGTTGTACCGAAACAGTCCTAGGTGCGTATTGATAGTGAGTAGATGTTTTGAGTCGTCATCGACTTCTACTTGTAGAAATGCATCTGCTAGATCGATGTGGCTGAAGTGCTTTGCTCTCGCAAGCCGCGAAAAGAGATCATCAGGTAATGGTAATGGATATTGATGCCCTTGTAAAGCGTTGTTTAGACCTGTTGAAAAATCGCCGCATATTCGAACACCTCCCGAAGCTTTCTTTGTTACTACGATAGGCGCCGCCCAGTCTGAATTGTTGACTGGCGTGATGACGTTTATGTCCTGAAGGCGTAGTAGTTCAGCTTCAACTAAACCTTGTATTGCGTAGGCAACTGCTCGTTTTTGTCGGAAGATGGGCTGCTGACCATCCTTGACTGAAAGGTGAGCTTTTGCCTTAGTTCATACCCCCAGGGTATCATCGAAAACATCTGGAAATAAGTTTTTGAGTTGCGCGATACTGATATGGGCGATCGCGGTGTTTTCATCGATGATTTTGTTACACAAGGTATTGATTGGCTCTTTGTCAAGTTCCAGTGCTGCTATCCAATCTAGGCCTAAAACATTTAAATTTGTGACGGGCGTTACGTAGCATGTTGTAAATGTTTGCTTCCCCTTGAATTGAGCTTTACATGTGAATTGTGCTGATAATGGTAGTTTGCCAGTTGCGCTACGTGCTGTATGCTCAGGCTTTGTTGAATTCCTAACGTTAAGCTGCCGAAAAGTGCTTTCAGATATTATTGTTATGTCTGAAGCAGTATCAAGATCAATCGGAAAATCGTTTATGTGTACGCGTATATACTTGCGCGGAGTAACATGGATTTTGTGTGAAGCAAATATGCTGGTTATCTTTTTGTCTTCGCCTTGACTCTTTTTCTTTGCTATGTTGTTTTGCGGTTTTTGTTTTTGTTGCTTGCCGGGTTTGCCAGATTCACAATAACCTTCTTTGTGACCCATACGGCTGCTCTGTTTACATTTGTGTTTGCTGAATGTGCACTCGGATGAATAATGCATACCGCCACAAAACCAACACGGGGATTTAGGCACTCGTTTGCTATTTTTCTTGGATTGCACTCGGTTAACTGTGCGCATTTCTTTTTTTGTTTCAATTAATGCTGTATCAGCTTTTAGATTTATTAACCGTTTGCATTCCGCTGATAGCTTTTCGAGTGTAAGAGTCTCGTCGCTATCTAGGCGCGTTAGCAATTTGGTTCTAACCTCAAAATCGTCCGATGATTTTAGCCCCATGATAAAAATTAAGCATTTGAACTGGTCTAGGGTTAATTTGGGTAGCTGGAATTTTTCGCATTCCTTATTGACCGTACCTGCATACGTAGTAAAATCTATATTTGTATCTTTAGTTAGCTGTAGGCATTTGAACCGCATGTTGAAAAGCGATTTTTGAGAGCCGAACAGCTTTGTCAGTGTACCCACGGTTTCTTTAAACGTTAAATCTCGCGGATGCTTTGGCAATATAAAATTTACGTATTTTGTGTGGTCTATGGTGCTGAGCTTGCGTAGAAGAAGGCGTACTTTAGCTGCATTGTCGAGATTTGCTGCGTCGACTTCAAATAAGTCTTCATACCTTGCATACCACATGTCGAATGTGAGGTTATCTTCCGGGTTGAAGGAAAATTCATGTATGCTAGTAGATAGTTCTTCTATACGAAATTCAATTGAGTTATCGGCTTTCGTAGCTGGTGCTGATGTTCCAAGAAGTTGTTTAATTAAATTTTGCATCGCCGCACTTTCCTGCTCTCGCTGTTTCTGCATTTGCGCGAAAAATGTTTTCATCTCCGCCTCCATTGTGTGTGTATACTCGTATTATTATTAGTTTAATTTTGCAAACGAATATTTGATTGAGTTTACTTTACCTCGTCGCCAATTGTTATTATGCTGCTAATAAATCAATTCATTTATTCATAAAAATACTAAAGACTATTATTACAATTCACTTTTAAGTATATCTCAATTCACGTGCTCGGGTGATAGTGACAATCATGTGTTTTTTTATCGGTGTTTACTTTGACTTGTCTAATGACTTCAGATCTAGCAGGGATAGTAAGTGTGTTGACAGACAGACAATTTGTTAGGTGCATTGTTATTGTTTGGGGGAAATCATATGGCCTTAGGATTAATTTGTCTTCTATTTTGCCATAATCCAAGATACAATTGTATTTTGTTCTGTAATTTGTTCTTTATTAATTTTGTGCGTTTTACTAATTTGATGCATTTTTATAATGGAAATGTCTGCTCCCGTATCGATTAAAAAATTTGAAATCGAATTGTTTAGGGATGTCCTTGTGGATATCGTTACCTTAATTCACAAAGGCCCTAATTGACACATTTTTCGAAAATGACTTTTTCACAGATTTAAGTACGATATAGTAAAATACACACTCACTACAAATTTTAAGTAGTTACTAGCAGTAATAACGAAGATATTACAAATTTACAAAGCTATCTTTGTATGCGTTCAATGTAAAAAAATTTTTGTTTTTTGCTTCTCCTGTAAAATTTTTTGTATGTCAGGTAGGGCCTTTGTGTATTAAGGTAACTGAATAAACTCGACTGTGGTTTCTTGGTACGCAGCGATGGCTTAGACACCGCGGTCGAATTTATGATTTTGTGAAAAGAAAAGAGAGAGACGAGATTTCTCGTTATAAACCGTGGCCGTATATTGTTTATTAAGTCAAATAAATTACAAGATAACGTTACCTATAATATGGCGCTGTGAAAATCCTGGGGTGGCTGCGATGTCGATCCTGGCTCTGTTGCTGAGAGAATAGACGGTTGTCAAGTCGTTGACAACCGTTGAACCCAAAATCATCCTCCGGTTTTAAGGGGAGGTGAACCAACACATGCACACCCACCTGCATGAATATGTGCTGACAAAACATGAATAATCATGCATACGTACAGGTGGGTGTGTGGGTGCTTGGAAAGTGACATTAGGGTGTCACTATTTTTAAGATTTAAGGCATCGGGCCTAAACATGCCGGCCCCCTTGCGATACGCAACATTCTGACCAGCCCCGGGATTTTCCCTCACGCCTTCTCTTATTCTAGGCTCTTAAATCTATCGTGGGATGCTGGGTAGCACTGTGCCCGCTTTCCTCCTTCGAGCCACCTCCTGAGGTTGAGGTCTGTCACCACTGGTAGTTTGGCCGTGTCGTACCTAGCTGTTAAATAGATAGAAGAGACTTGAAAAATAAAGGTGGTATATTTCTTGCCAGGTGTGCCGTACTTGAGAGAAAAAATTATTTTTTTTTTTTTGTTTATTAAAACGTAGTCTTAAAGCTAGACTTAAACCTAAACTTACATGCTAGTAGCCCCGGAAAGCACCCACCCAAAAATGGTGCTTTGAGCCAACAGGGACCAAAACGACGGTGGCAAGGTGCTTGGGTTTACGACGTCGGCATAGACGTCGCCGCCGAGAATCAGTTGGATCGGCGCTGCTGTGTAGAATTTCGGGTCGGCTAAGCGGATGTGCTCATAAGGCGCTGCTATTTTGGCATCGATGTGATTGGCCGGACTTATACGGCGCAAATCTTTTATGCACACGGCATGTGCTGTGACCGTGTTGTTGTTGCCATGTTTTCCGCGCACTTGGAGGAAACAACCTTGCTTCCCGCCAGAATGGGTCAGATGCAACCCTAACCCCTCCGCCACGCCGCGGTCGATCACTGTGCGGGGTGAGCACGCATCTTTCAACGCGCGAATGTGGAAGAATCCCCCCCCCCCCCCCCCCCGGCTTCTAGTTTCACAACCGCAGTTGGCGCAAGGGTAGTCATGGGGCGCAGCGGTGGTCCCACTCTGGCGAGAGCTCCGTTGGCTCCATCACGGAATCTTCGAATGGCTGGCAGCTGGCGCGGCTGGAGGGCCAGTCTGCCATCTCGGTGGGCGGGCTGTTGGCTCGTAATCGGGCTGGTGCGTAGCTGGCGCGGCTGAGTGGCCAGTCTACGCTCGTCGAATCCTTGTGCACGATGATGGTCGTTGCTGGTTCGTAGCTGGCGCGGCTGAGGGGCCAGTCTACGAGGTTCTGTTTCCCGGTTCGTGGGGTGGTTGCGGAGCTGGCTCGGCTGAGTGGCCAGTCTTCGCTTGCGGCTGTTGCGATGATGGAAGTCGGTTGTCACGTTGGTTTGGTTGACGCCGCTCGTGGGCTAACAGGGGTCGGAACCGCCGTGGGTCCGATATCCCTTGTGCCGGTCGGAACGGCCGTGGTTCCGATACCGGCTCGACGATTTCGCCGTCTTCCGGTGACATCGCTGACTCCGATGCTTCGATGGACAACACCTCTTCGTGGTTCTCTTCCGCTCTCCTTTCCTTCGACTGTTCAACAACACTGGCTTACTCGCCACCCACACAAGTATATACGGATTATAGTGAAATGTGATTTTCCCAAAAAAAATTTTTTATTAAAAGTGCGCGGTACACCTAAACAAGCGAAGAAGTGAATTATTAGTGAATTTATAGCGATATAAATCGTGAAGTGAATTGCTAGCCTTCGATTATACCAATTGTGTGCGTTTTTGATAAAAAAAAAATGATACAATTCAAAACAAAAAACAACAATCGAAAGGCTGTGTGAATTGTGAGGTTATGTTACCTCTTACTTTGCGCTGTGTCTGGAAAACCTTACCGCTGGTGGGGGGATAAACCAGATAGTCGTAAAGTTGAAATTTGAAACAAATTGTGCAACAAATAAATTCTTTTAAAAATTCACTTGATCCGGGAACACTTTTCGCATTTACGTTTGGGTGTACTCACGGCACTTTTAAATTGGAACGGAATATTTTTCACACTAACAAATTAATTGGCAAGAAATATAACCAACTTACGTTGCTTTGATGTGGTGATCGGCTGTAGTTAAATGGAGCAGTGTTGTTGATTTTTGTGGCAGGGTGATGACAAACAACAGTGGACTGTATTTTCACTGGACTTTTTGGCAGATCAGTAAATTTAATGCTGTAGTGCGACTTAACGTTGGCTTAAAATTCTCCTTGATAGTGGACAGTTTTTATTCGCTGTAGTGGTCGAGTAATGGACTGTAGATTTTTTTTCGTGCTGGTTCTATAATTGAACGGCGAGATGGACCATGAATAAACTCGACTGTGGTTTCTTGGCACGCAGCGATGGCTCAGACACCGCGGTCCAATTTATGATTTTGTGAAAAGAAAAGAGAGAGACGAGATTTCTCGTTATAAACCGTGGCCGTATATTGTTTATTAAGTCAAATAAATTACAAGATAACGTTACCTATAATATGGCGCTGTGAAAATCCTGGGGTGGCTGCGATGTTGATCCTGGCTCTGTTGCTGAGAGAATAGACGGTTGTCAAGTCGTTGACAACCGTTGAACCCAAAATCATCCTCCGGTTTTAAGGGGAGGTGAACCAACACATGCACACCCACCTGCATGTATATGTGCTGACAAAACATGAATAATCATGCATACGTACAGGTGGGTGTGTGGGTGCTTGGTAAGTGACATTAGGGTGTCACTATTTTTAAGATTTTAGGCATCGGGCCTAAACAGTAACGATATATAGCTGTTTAGATTTAGGTGAAGTACACATATTTTTCTTTCAATTAATTTTGAAGTGGAGCTACCTGGTTTTCCGTCTGGGTGCAGCTGCGCACATTACGGGTCTGGTTGTAGGACCTATTGCCGTTTTCGTCTTGTGATCCTCTTCGGTTATTGTTGTAATTGCTGTACGACCTCGAGTTATTGTTGTATCTCTGTTGTGGCCTGAATCTCCGATTAGTGTAATTTCCATAGTTGTTATTTCGGTACCCTCCACGGAAATTATTCCTGTACTGACTCTGTCGTACGTTCAAAATTGTATTCGAGCTGCCTGTTATTTCGGTACAGCTGTTGGTGAACTTATACGCATCGTTCATTATTGTGAACGTTCCTGCTTGCATTATCATTTTAACATTATTGTTGGAGCTGTTTTTACACATTGCCTTGACGGCTGCCTGTGTAGAATATCTCGTTGCTAAGTCTGGGTTTCATCCATCTGATATATATGCTCCTTCTAGTGATTTGGTAATTTTCTATTTCCGCTGTGTATTGGTTAGCCGTTTTACTACGTTGTTGAACGTTTAGGAGGTTAGCGGTTAAAACCACTACCGATTCACCTTTTATCGCGCTTTTGAGCTTTCCTTTTATTTGTCCAATCGTGTTTTCATTACTGATTTCTTGCCGTTCCTTTTAGTTTGGTCTTTATCATTGTTATTGCTAAAAGTTCGTGGTCATCCTTGATTTGATCAAGTATATCGAGGGCATGTAAGAAACTGTGTAAGTTTTCTGGCTTCCCATCAAACTGACGAGGCAGTTTTAATGAATTCGACTACTGTTTGTACCATTGTGACGTTTATGATTGGGATTTTCACTTTACTGGTATCTTCCCCTTGACTTAAACATGGTGATGGAGTCCGGCTTCGAACATTTTCTGATAGAAGTACGTCAAAATCAACTTGGAGGTTTTCCTCTAATGTGGTTGGTATTGTTACTTCTATATTGACATTAGGGTGTCACTATTTTTAAGATTTTAGGCATCGGGCCTAAACAGTAACGATATATAGCTGTTTAGATTTAGGTGAAGTACACATATTTTTCTTTCAATTAATTTTGAAGTGGAGCTACCTGGTTTTCCGTCTGGGTGCAGCTGCGCACATTACGGGTCTGGTTGTAGGACCTATTGCCGTTTTCGTCTTGTGATCCTCTTCGGTTATTGTTGTAATTGCTGTACGACCTCGAGTTATTGTTGTATCTCTGTTGTGGCCTGAATCTCCGATTAGTGTAATTTCCATAGTTGTTATTTCGGTACCCTCCACGGAAATTATTCCTGTACTGACTCTGTCGTACGTTCAAAATTGTATTCGAGCTGCCTGTTATTTCGGTACAGCTGTTGGTGAACTTATACGCATCGTTCATTATTGTGAACGTTCCTGCTTGCATTATCATTTTAACATTATTGTTGGAGCTGTTTTTACACATTGCCTTGACGGCTGCCTGTGTAGAATATCTCGTTGCTAAGTCTGGGTTTCATCCATCTGATATATATGCTCCTTCTAGTGATTTGGTAATTTTCTATTTCCGCTGTGTATTGGTTAGCCGTTTTACTACGTTGTTGAACGTTTAGGAGGTTAGCGGTTAAAACCACTACCGATTCACCTTTTATCGCGCTTTTGAGCTTTCCTTTTATTTGTCCAATCGTGTTTTCATTACTGATTTCTTGCCGTTCCTTTTAGTTTGGTCTTTATCATTGTTATTGCTAAAAGTTCGTGGTCATCCTTGATTTGATCAAGTATATCGAGGGCATGTAAGAAACTGTGTAAGTTTTCTGGCTTCCCATCAAACTGACGAGGCAGTTTTAATGAATTCGACTACTGTTTGTACCATTGTGACGTTTATGATTGGGATTTTCACTTTACTGGTATCTTCCCCTTGACTTAAACATGGTGATGGAGTCCGGCTTCGAACATTTTCTGATAGAAGTACGTCAAAATCAACTTGGAGGTTTTCCTCTAATGTGGTTGGTATTGTTACTTCTATATTGTGTTTCGTACGGCAGTGAAAAATTGATAAGCTTCCTTTTGGTGTTCTATGGTAAGTATGCGATTTGCTGCATTGATCACCTGTCTAGTATTATTAAGGGCTTCCAAGATTATGTTCAAATGTTTTACTATAGTTTCTTTTGTTATGGGAATACTTTTGTTTATACATTTGTATGATTTACTAGCTTTATTTTTTTCTTCCAGTAATGTGTCATGGATTTCTTTCCATTGATTCATTTCTGGATGAAAACTTTTGGCATTTTTGGGAAGTTGTTACTTTTTATTGGGAAAATTATACACGTTGTTGTATATTGTTTAATTGTCTCAATTTATTTTTGATATAATTTCTTATAAAGATTACCATTGCGACAATTAAACATGTAACTACGCATGCAAACGCGGTCAACCACTTATCGGAAACTTCTTCTACGATAGGGTGTGGTTCGTATTTAACTATTTTGGTATCGGAGGTGTTTTCACTTGAATTTTCTTTTCTTACTTCGTATCCCGCTATTCCTATTAATATGCCATTTAGTGCAATTTTCCACCAAGTCATTTTTATGTAAAAAAAATCTTTCTTTAACCTGTGAAAAAAATTTTAATATTAGCGTGTTAAATTAAAAATGTGAATGACATGTGAAACAATTTTCCTTATTGTTAGTTCTTGTTATTTAATTGAATGATAAGAAAATATATATTTTTCTTGTATTTTTATTAGCTTAGTTTCGTCCCTATCAATAGGATTTTAATTGAACCACTTTGGTTTCCAGTCCATTTCAAAGTGAAATATGTTTATAATTATAATTATATATTTTAAATTTTTTTCATTTTTTACTTAAATTAAATTAAAATTTACTATAAATTTCCTGATGGTCCTTTTGGTGCTGCTGCTTGTTTCTGGGTTCCACCCATTTTTGCGCAGATCTTTTAATTTGGTTATCAGCTCCTTCTTTTGCTGCCCGCGACTGATATTAATTATTCGCTGTAGCTCTGCACATTCTTTTTGGTGTCTTCGGTTTCTACCTCCACGTTTTTTGGGCTTATGTTCGCAGCTTATTCGCTGTCTAAACTCTTTTAAATTGGTTTTTTGGCGGTTTTGCCTTTGCCGGTATTCCTCTAAGGGTATTGGTTTGGGACCTCCTACAATTTTGGTGGGTATGTATATGGGGTATTCTTTGGTGTTTTCCGATCCTTCCGGAACGTATTCTTCTACCATAATGTACTGACAGGGTTGGTAGGGTTAGATTTGAGCTTATGCAAAGAACTAGTTTTGAGTTTGCAGGATCTAGTTTTAAGCTGACAGGATCTAGATTTGAGCTGGGAGGATCTAGGTTTGGGCTGGCAGGATCGCCATGTAATGTTTGGGGTATGATTGAGTATTATCTTAGCTCTTCAGCGGCATTTTGGTGAGCATTAAATGCCCCACAAGATTCCAAAATTAAAACACAAGGGTTGAGTCTTAAAATTGGAATGATTTTTTCGGCTCATCGCCGTCTTTTATATGGTTACAATCTACCTTATGAGTAATCTCATTTACAAACTTACATTTCTAAGTTGTTAGTCATGCTTATGACTCTACGTTATTGTGCATGCATACATAAATGTATATGGGTTCAATCGATTTTATGTTATTGGAGAAGTGCAGCGCAAGCTAAATTGATTTGAGTACTTTGGCCTAGTTATTGCCAAAAGTATATTGAACTTTTTGCTAATATTGTGTGAACATTTTATTTTGCTTAGCTGTCATGCTACACTTTATCGCTGAGTGCTGCGTTTACTGCAAAAGTCGGCGCGCACGGGGAGACTTCCACAATCCTGTCAGCAAGCTCCCCAATATTTTCGAGCGGCAACTCAGATTGTGTTGCAAGGAGAGTCTGGACGTTGGGCGGAAGACGTTTAAGCTAAAGTTGACGAAGAAGATTATCCTGTACGATAGTTGAGCCAGCGAGAGAGCGTAAGTGACGAAGAAACTGCGATGGTTTGCGAGCGCCGAGCTCTTCCTCACTGATAAGTTGGCGGACTCGTTGTTCGTCAGACGCAGACAAACGAGCAATCCATTTTGTGCGCAAAAATGTATAAGGATTCAGCGCAGGAGGATTTTCAATAACATCCTCGATTTCAAATGCGACACGGGCATCCAGTTGCGAAACTACAGAATGGAATTTTGTTACCTCATTTGTGATGTCGGACAACGTAAACTGCGAATCTGCCTGAGAAAACCATAATTTTGGTTTGTCGGACCAAAAAGGCGGTAGTTTTACTGCAACACGATGAACTGCAGGACGATGGTCGGCGAAATTAGCGGCAAAATCATAATCTCTTAATTGCTGCTGCTGCTGTTGTCGTGGTTGCGGTGATGATGGCTGCTGTTGTCGATGCTCCAAATGCGACACGGGCATCCAGTTGCGAAACTACATAATGGAATTTTGTTACCTCATTTGTGATGTCGGACAACGTAAACTGCGAATCTGCCTGAGAAAACCATAATTTTGGTTTGTCGGACCAAAAAGGCGGTAGTTTTACTGCAACACGATGAACTGCAGGACGATGGTCGGCGAAATTAGCGGCAAAATCATAATCTCTTAATTGCTGCTGCTGCTGTTGTCCTGGTTGCGGTAATGATGGCTGCTGTTGTTGATGCTCCAATTGGCGGTTATGTTGTTGTTGTGCTTGCTGGCGTAATTCGTCGATCTGCCGTTGAAGCTCCTCATTTTCACCGCGAAGTGTAACGAGCTGATCTTCATCACGAAGCATCTTATTATAAACACGGGTTTTTGTTTCCGATGCATTGTAAACTTACGATCGCGTTATTGTTTCCGACGCGTTATAAACTTTCGAACGCGTTTTTGTTTCCGACGCGTTATAAACTTTCGATCGCGATTTTGTTTCCGACGCGTTATAAACTTTCGATCGGGGTCATCAATATAGGAAATAAAAGATAAATATTTCCTATTGAAATTTTATAAATTTAAAGTTATTTTATTTGCACAAAATGAAAAATTATGACAAATTGAAAACAAGTTGAGCAATGAAAACTTGTTGAATTAAAAATTAAAATATTTGTTGCTAAGCAGCACTTTTGATGTGAACAATAAAAGTGCATCGCCACATACTCTTTAGATATGAAATAGAGTACTCTCGATTTTTCCAGGGTCAGAGTGTTTTGGTAAATTTTTTAGAGAAAAAATTGATTAATTATTATTTCCTCCAAATTTTAATTCTAAAATTAAAGCAAAGTCATCAACATCTTAAGGGTCGAATACATAAAGCTTTGTTAACCTCGCCTGACATTTGCTACCTCAAAACTTTGCGTCCAACTTCAGAGGTATGCTACAATGAACGCCTTGACGCTTCTCTTTTATACATTTGTTTTCGTTATTTATTTCTTTGCATTCAGAGTGTTTTGGTTAATTTATTAATTTAATAGAGAAAAAATTAATTAATTATTATTTCCTCCAACTTTTTATTCTTTAACTAAAGCAAAGTCATCAACGTCTGATTGTCAAAGCAAGCAAAGCAAGCAAAATTTGAGAGTTTGCCAAATTTTAACCTTGCTTCAACTTTGAGGTCTCCAATTTGCCATGCTTCGTTTAAATACGTATACTGAACTTTTCTGTCAAAGTCAAAGTTTGAGGTAAAGCCAAAATAAAGCTTTATGTAACTGACCCATTATTGTCAAAGCAAGAAAAGCAAGCAACATTTGTGAGTTCGCCAAATTTCAACCTTGCTTCAACTTTGAGGTTTTCTATTTGCCATGTTTCGTTGAAACACGTATATTGAACTTATCTGTCAAAGTCAAAGTCCGAGGTAAAGTCGAAATAAAGTTTTATGTAAAGCTTTCAAAAAAGAACTTTTGTATGCTCCGAAGGTTGTGACTTTTGATAACGAGTTCTCGTGATATGGCGACTGCAAAATTAGCACTAAATACGAGCATGCTTATGGTTTATATTATACAGCGGCCGGACATGAACATTTTACTTGGTTGTAGTATGTAGCAAAAATAAAGTGGTAGATTTATGAAAAAAGTGGTATATTTTTGCTCAATGCTCAAAAGCCTGCATTTATTAAACAAAGGGTATCATTTTATAGGACGCACAATTTTCATAAAAAAAATTTTCGAATTTGGTGTCTAAAGACGGGTCTAATCCGAAAGAGGAAATTAAAATTTTATTTCTGTGAGAAGATATTTGCTAATTAAAAGTTGGAGATAGTTTTTCACAGACATACAGTTTTTAATTTTATTTATTAATACTGGGGTCAAGACGCATCTAGACAAAAATCTCGACAATTTTCTATGAAAAGTAGGCATTGAACCATCTTGTAAAATGGTACCAAAGAAAATTTGTGCCAAAAGTAAGTACTGACGAAAGCTTTTATTTCAACAACTTGGCGAGCCTGTGACTGATATGCTGCCCTGCTCTTTTTGTGAGCAATTTAAGTTTTATAGAAAATAGTTTTCTAAAAATTTTCAGTAGGTACTTTTACTAAAAAAATGTATTGGGTTTTTCTATATCTCAAAATCTTTCATTATAAAAAAAAATTCAAATCGTTTAAACATTACGACCTGCAGTAGGTATACACTTTTTTTTTAATTACACCATCGTGTGAGGTTTCTTACATAAATTTGTAAACATAGTGGAGCCTATTTACAGCAACTTGCTAAAAAAAAATGCACGCATATTCAGAACATTTTTTGTTTGGTTTCGATTACCACCGACTGGGCTATATTTCTTTACTGTTGATTGAAATAAAAAAAAAGCAAAATATACCACAGTTATTGAACATTAGTCAACAAACGACTGTTCGATCTACCACTTTTTATGAAAAAATTCAGTCGTTGAGAGCCAATAGGGGGGTTTGATTTAAGTAGGGAAGCTTTGGTTTTTAGCAAGAAAATTAAAACCAAATTGAAGAAAAATATAAAATATTTTATTTTTATTTGTAATTTATTTGATTGGAACCCCACAACAAACAATAGAGTATGCGACAAGGGCATACGCAGATCTTCTCAAAGGGGGGACCATTTATATATTTGCCAAATCCCTTCAAAAATAGTTGGATTATGTGTTCCAATTTTTTATATTGAAGTACTAAAATAGTAAAGCTGATGGCCAAATGTACGCTTGCTTTGCTTGCCTTACTTAACTAGGCTTACCTTGCTTTCCTTTTAAAGCTTCTATGGCTCAATATAAGCTACAAAAGTTGTCAAAAATACAGGATGGGACAAACAAGACAACAACAAGACAAACAGCGAAGCGTGTAAAGTGCTGTCAAATGGAGATTTGGGCTATTTGACGCTTTGAAGCGTTTCAAAGCAAAGCAAAGTAAGGCTGCTACTGGGCCAATTTTCATACATCTCCAATGTTGTTACTCCTTGGTGTATCTACTGTCAGAGCACCTTCCAAACTACTCCAATGTTATTACTCCTTGAAATAATTACTGTCAGAGGACTTTGCAATGTACTCCAATGTTGATACTTCTTGGAATATACTCCCTGCAAAAATCGTTGGATTATGTGTTCCAATTTTTTGATATTGGAGTACTCCAATAGTAATCCTTTGTATACCTCATAGGAACACCTTCAGCTTTTTGAAAGCCGATCATTGCTCGTGCCTTATCGACGAAAATCACGACACTATCGCTCTGACAGCATATACGGTAAGGGTCGGGCAATTTATATCATGAAAAATTCTTGGATCACGATCCATATCGCAAAATATTTAGAAATTTTGAAATCCAGAACGTTTAGCACCAACTTGTAAGCCATCTGCGATGTGCGATTTGTGCTTTCGGCAGAGCGGATATATTATTTGCTACTCCATAGCCATCTCTTTACTTTTTTATTAAAAAAGAACAATATTTAATTTTTTGTATAGATCATGCAAAAAAATTGTTAAAAAAATATTGAAATAGGCATGTTACATCCATGGATGAATCAATCCATATTGCACGTTTAGCACCATTTTGTGATCCATCCGTAATCCATCTATATTTTCCTTTCCAGCAGCTTTGATTTAATGTTTTTCAATAAAACAGATAGTCATATGCCTGTTTTGAATTTTTTGGTTTCATTTATTTAAAAATTTTAAGCCAAAAAGCATAAAAATTAGCATAAAAATCGCTTACATCCATATTGAAAGTGTAGCGTCAATTTGCGATCCATCAATCCATCGGTATGAATAGCGATCCAGTGTATGTTTAATATGGATGTATGGTGTGCCGGTGTCACAAGTTATATCCATATTGACGCGATCCTTGATCAAAATTTACACCAGAAAATTGTTGAATTCAACTCTGCTCGCGTTCTCTTTTGTGTTTTCTATTCGTGTCTACACTTGTAAATATTTCTTGAACAAGGAGGAGTAAAAGAGATAGCAAGAAAAACTTGAAACGAGTTGACGGTACTCTTTCAAGTGTACTCTTCCCCTTTCTTCTCACCCCCTTCTCCTATTTCGCGGCAGAGTTGAATTCAATAATTGCCTGCTGTAAAAGGCCACTTGGATCGCTAAACCATTGTGTATCAGTACAAGTGTGGAATCTTCTGCATAGACGTCAAAATTCCAAAGTGAGTTTAACACCTGATAGCATTGTACCCTGCAAAAATTGGGAGTACTCTATTTCCTATCTAAAGAGTACTCCAAATGTAATCTTTTTTCATACAAAAATTGTGCTCCAATTAATATTGCGATGTCCTAGGACTGGACCACCTACTCCAACCTTCGCTTTGTTTCTGCTACTCCATGGAGTACCTACCGTCAGAGTACTTTGCAATGTACTCCAATGATGTCACTCCTTGGAGTATATACTGCCAGAGTGATAGTGTCGTAATTTTCGGCGATAAGGCAGGAGCAATGATCGGCTTTCAAAAAGCTGAAGGTGGTCCGATGAGGTATACAAAGGATTACAATTGGAGTACTCCAATATAAAAAAATTGGAACACATAATCCAACGATTTTTGCAGGGTAATTTATAAAAAGTGTGATATAGGCATAGACGTCGAAATCTCAGAGTTTAGTCACCTGGTTTTAATTTCCTTTTTTGTCTCACTTCTTTCCATCTTCCCATCTCTTTTTATCATTCGGTAAAAGATAGGAGACCACCATGTTGATGTGTGCAGGATGTTAACAACGCCATTGTTTTTTTTGTTATTCGGTGTGCAGGATGTAAGCAAATTGACATTTTGATGTGTGTTGTCAAAAGAAGAATTCATACTTGTACTGAAACACAATGTACTAAACGTGTAGAATGAAAAATTCATGGGTTGCGATGCACATCGCAAAATATGTGTGGCCTGATTTTACAAAACGAAGCGACGCGAAGAACCACCCTCCCCCAAGTAAAACTTATATATATACCCAAGGAGTAACAACATTGGAGAACATTACAAGGTACTCTAACTATAGGTACACCATGGAGTAGCAGAAACAAAGTGAAGGATGGAGTATGTGGTCCAGTCCTTGTAATATAATATAATTAGGGGTAGCAAAGTGTACTGTCCTAGTACTGGTAACCTAAGATTTTTATGCATAGGTTCGCGAAGATGTTACCGCGGCAGCGTAATGACATACGGGCGTGCATGCTAGTTCAAACCAGGTCTAAGCTCTTCGGCTGGGGTGGGGTCTTGTATGAACCATTAAACTGCACCTTTTTTTCTTTTATATCACATTTATATCATGCACAGTATTCTCCTTCAACAAACAAAATACGAAATAAACCAATCATCACTGATTTGTACGGCAGCGCACTACGGACCAACTTGAGACAACACAGAATAAGCTATCAATCAGACCGACGGACGTTAGACAGGGGCGTAAATGCATCGAAAAGACGGCGAAGCTAACACACGGAAAAATAAGAACATTGGGAGACTCAGATGTGGCTCGTCTCCTTCTCACTCCCTTCCCAACCATGTGTGAGAGAACAAAATTGTGACTCCCCCAACCCGCCTATGGAAAAATCAACGCGTGTGGATCACATTTCACAAACTGAATTTACTCTTTATTCATTTTAAAAATTGGTATACCTAAATTATTTATATCTGGGTGTTGCAAATTTAAATGTAAATTATTTTTTTGTTTTCTCAAATTATGTTAATTTATGAATTCAATAAAACTCATGTACGCATGTACATTTCAAAGCAAACTAAGATTTATAAAAACTATTTAAGCGTACTAAGCGAGTTAAGCCCTTTGACCCATACAAGTTTAACAAGAAATATTTACATACCTGTGCAATTGGACGACGAATCCTCGATGTTTGCGCAAACAGCTCGGTGTCTCCTCAATATTTTTGGACGACCTAATGCAGGTTCTGTTGATGGATTTATAGGACAAATATGCTTATTCCGCTTTTACAAATACTAAATTTCCCTCAACAATGAAAAGTACTATGATTTTGGTGATAATTTACGGTAACTGGAAACGCAATTCCCGCTTTACGCCGGAAATAAAAATTATCCAGGCGGTCCACAAAATATATAGGTATCCGTATGGTTCTTTCATGTAGGTTGCTTTGCACATAAAGGTTTGTGCGCAAAAGCTGGTGTAAAATCCGGAAAAATTAAATTTCAGCAAATGGATCACGTGTGTAAGTCTGGGGATTGGTGGTTTGGTTTTGTGAATGGTGCACTCCTCTCAACAGAGGATTATGTTGCTATGAGCAGTGATTACGTTTTTGGCTTAGATTAGACAAGTAAGTCCTAAGCGCTGATGTGCTCCTGTTATAACAAATGTGTTTATGCCAGAATGCATAAGAGTATGACCTCTTTAGCGCCAGAATGAATACATACCATGTGACCATTTGCGTGCAGCTTATTACTTGAGGCTTAAATGCTGGACTCAAGAAGCACTCCTCTCCAGAACGGGTGCCTTAAGTGCACTTTTAAAGTTTTCGTTCTGTGTTTTTTTTTTTTCTTTTTATATTTGTAATTTTACTTTACTAATTGCACAGAAAAATTGACTTTATTATTCACATGTAACTTGTAAAAATTTACGAAATGTCACTTTATGAGCTAGTGCCAAGTTACTTTGATGAAAGCTGGATCGAAATGGCAGAGCCAAAATATGACATGCAGCAACTTAGTAGTGGAGAACTTTTGGGTTCCACAGAAAAATGTCCTAATATTTCCAGTACTTTTTTTTTTTTTTTGCAGGGTTGCATGAAACCGGTATTCGCGAAATACTGAAACACCGTGATATATGAAACCGTGTTGACACCTGGGTCAGTGTCGATAAAGCAGTTTGCTAGAACTCCCCCAAATCGTGATTGTAATCTCCTTAAACTGAAAAAGGTGCTACGAAGAAAAACAAAAGCAGCACGAAATCGGCTAGCTTCGAAGCTTTTTTTTTTTTTGTCATTGTGGTGGCAGGAATAAAATTACTCGATGCAGTATGGATATAAGTATTGAAGCTTATCAATGCCCTATCTTACTGATGAGCAGCCATTACAAAAACAAGTTAAAAATTCTAACAAGTGAAGATTTTTGAATTTGACAAAAATGAATGCGAATCAGACGTCACTTTTCTAAAAGCTATTTATCCACTGGCTGGATATCTTTGCAATGATACGTTCCCAACAACTTCCCTTGCTCGTCTTCTAAAACATAGTATGCTGTTCCCTGTCTACTTCGAACCCGCGCCTTGAGAAAAGTCGGTGCTAGTTTGCTATTGAAGTTTTTGGATTGGTTACTTAGAGCAAAGTTTCTTCGAAGTACCAATTGACCTACCCTAAAAGTAACTGGTCTTGTTCGTAAGTTGTACGTCTTAACGTTGGTGTCATACGATTTTTGCAGGTTAGTGCGTACACAATCTCGAATCAGCGAGAGCATTTGGAGACGCTGATTAGAATTCTGTACCCGTCCTTCTTCTACCATTCCCACCTTTCTTAGCAGTCTATAGTTATCTCCATGTGTCATCATATGTTGTCCAAAGACGACAAAGTAGGGACTCTGTGATGTCGACTGATGTATCGAGTTACGTAACGCGCAGTTAATGCTACTTAAATGACGGTCCCATTCGCGTTGGTCATCTCTTATATACGCGCGCAACGCCGCATTTATAGATCTGTTCACCCGTTCAGAGCTATTGTTTTGAGGGGAATGTACCGCCGTGCAAAGGTGTTGCACCCCACACTTCGTTAGGAACGCTTCGAACTCTCCGGATTTAAATTGACTTCCGTTATCGCTAACGATAACCTCTGGTACTCCAAAAACGTCAAATACATGTTCCTTAAGAAAGTTTACTATAGGTGTTGTGGTGAACTTTCTTAAAGGGAAAAGAAATGTAAACTTAGAAAGCTGATCCAGCACAATTAGTACGCCGATATTTCCATTCTTAGATCGGGGAAATGGTCCGATTAGATCTACAAACAGTCGTTGAAATTGCGATCAGTCGGTACGAATCTACCCATTGGTGGTCTTAAAACTTTATTCGGGTGCTTCGTAGTTTTACAGGTATCGCACTTCCCTATGTAGTCAGAAGAAAACACGTCGTATACGCTCAGCAGTCTTGGCTATGCCGCCATGCGCACTCGTTGGGTTGTCGTGTGCGTTGCGAATTACCTCTTCTCGCAAGCCCTCAGGAACTACCAACTTCCATGCCAGGTTCTGTTGTTCATCATCTCCTGTATAATACTCAGTTCTGTGGTAAATGAACTTTCCTCTGACTACAAAATCCGGGTACTTGTCCGCATTACGACTTATACTATCGCGTAAGTTCGTGTACGCCGAGTCGTCAAAAGCTGTTGATTCCAAGTCAATGTCCGGCACGCAGTCAATCTGTATGCTGTCCAGCCCTTCAATACTTTCGGAGAACATACGAGATAATGCGTCAGGCACTATATTTTGACTTCCCTTCCGATGTTCTATAGTAAATTTAAAGGATTGAAGTTTCAGAGCCCACCGTGCCAACCTGCCGCTTAGGTCTGCTTGGTTCATCAACCAGCGCAAAGTTGCGTGGTCCGTTATTATCTTAAACTTCTGACCCTCTACGTATGGACGAAATTTCTTCACGGCTAAAATTGCTGCCAGGCATTCTTGTTCCGTGACGGAATAATTCCTCTGTGCTTTGTTTAACTTTTGTGACATATACGAGATCGGAACTTCCTCTCCGCTTTCGCTCAACTGTGCCAGCACGGCCCCTACTCCATTTTTACTAGCATCACACTGAACTATAAACGGTTTTGAAAAATCCGGGTTGGCTAGAAAAGGGGCAGAGGTCAAGCGCTGCTTTAAACTATCAAATGCTTCCTGCGCTGTCTCTGTCCAATCAAATTTTCTATTCTTTTTAAGCAATTCTGTCAAAGGCTCAGTTACGTCCGCGAAATTTGCAATAAAGCGTCGATACCACCCTGCCATTCCTAAGAAACGACGAAGTTGGCGCACCGTTTTCGGAACTGGGTACTCTACAATAGCAGCCACCTTGTCAGGATCTATTTGTAGGGTTCCCCGACCTACCACATAGCCTAAATATTTAACTTGTCTAAGACAGAATTTACTCTTAGCAATATTAATTGTGAGCCCTGCCTTACGTATCTGATGAGCAACTTCTTGCAATAGTTCAACATGTTCCTTGAAATTTTCCGAGATAAGAAGAAGATCATCCAAATAAACAAAAACGCGTTCTTTCAAATTGTGTGGAATTACCTTATCCATTAGCCTGCACATTGTTTGCGGCGCGTTACATAAGCCAAACGGCATAACCGTAAACTGATATAAAGGCCGATTAGGAATAGTGAACGCAGTTTTTTCACGAGAACTAGCCTCGAGCGGGATCTACCAATATGCGTCTTTTAAATCCAAGCTGGAGATAAATTCCGCCCGAGGAAGTCGACTCAGTATTCCCTCAATGTGTGGCAATGGTCACCTCATTGACCTTCCTACTATCCAAACATAGTCTAACTTTTCCAGGCTTTCTGACGAGAACAACTGGCGAGGACCAAGCACTGCTTGACTCTTCTATCACTCCTAATTTTAGCATCCGCTCAATCTCTTGTCCTACTAGTTTTTCGATAGCGGGAGAAATCGGAAAGTGTCTCTGCTTTATCGCCTTAGCGGTTCCTACATCTATTTCATGCTCCATAAGCCTAGTTTTCCCTAATCCATTTTCTTCATACGAAGGAAAACAACGAATGGCGGCATCTAGTTTTTGTTGTTGTTCAACCGTTAATATATGTGAATTATCATCCACTTTTGCGATCATGGTTTCGCTTACAATGTGGGAAGCTATTTGGAAACTACTCCAAAAATTCACCCCTAAGTAAACATCTTGAGTAAGAGACGGTATTATATAAAACTCAATTGGTTTCGAATCTTCTTTATAAGAGACTAACAACTCAACAACTCCTTCGATTTGTTGTTTGGATCCATCCGCCGTAAGAGCATGCGATTTAAGTGATTTAATGCGTAATTCTTTCCGTCGCTTAAATACTTCACGCGCTAATAACCCACCAAGACAACTCACTGAAGCTCCAGAGTCCAATAACCCAAGCACTTCTTTATCCAATATGCCTATCTTAGCGTAAGGCCTCACATCATCCGGTTTACAAAGAATTGTCGATATAAGTTTAGAACGTTTTTCATTTAAACTTTCCCAATACTCTCTTCCACGTATTGCCGATCTTGTTGGCTTAAAGATTTGTTCGCGAATCGCTTTATACTCTCCTAAACGTACGTGAAAGGGTATAATAGGGTGCCAACACGGAGGATCTTGCAAACTTACGCGATCACTTTGTGAATGTTTCAAAATTTGTGTAGTTTTTAATTGGTCTGTGCATTCGGATGTTTGCTGTTGTGGCAAACATCCCGTCTCAAGTTTCCCGATTTGTTGCAGTTAGGGCAGGTCGGAAGAAAAAAAGCTATCAGGCCGCAGCCATAACAAAACACACGCCGTGGTTTAACGCACTGTTTATAGTTATGCCCTGCCTCGTCACAATTCCAACACTTCCTGTCCACTACATCTTTCAGTGCCGAAATGCCAACGGCGCTTTCCGCATCGGTGGAGACTTCGTCACTAGCTGTATGTTCAATTTCCGATACCTGTCTCCTAGAGAACTGCTTAACAGGCAATTTTACGTTCGGGCCTTGCACCGATTCAAGAAAATTTTCACGCTTAAGGCATGCTTGACGTAAGTCATGTAAATTTACTATTTTAAAATGTAATAACTTTAAACGAATTTCAGTTATAATTTAAAAAAACTTACAAAATAATAGGATCCGAGTTATCGGAACAATCGATTGTATGGAGGCTATATATTATACGTGTTCAATTGTACTGACTTACACTATACACATTACATATGTAGAAAGTACTAAAGGAGCAATATTTTACGTTCCTAACTTTTTAAATGCGGAAGTATTGGCCAAAAAACCTTATATCGGAACAACCGGTTGTATGGGGCTATATGTTATATTTACCCGATCTTCTTGATTTTCCTCTACACACTACATAAATTGAAAGTACTCAAGTTGCAAAATTTTATGTTCCTAACTTTTTAATTGCAGAAGTTTTGGCCAAGAAACCTTATATCTGAACAATCGGTTGTATGGGGGCTATATGTTACATTTACCCGATCTTGTTGATTTTCACTATATACACTACATAAATAGAAAGTACTCGAGTTGCAAAATTTTACGTTCCTAACTTTTTAATTGCAGAAGTTTTGGTCAAAAAACCTTATATCTGAACAATCGGTTGTATGGGGGTATATGTTACATTTGCCCGATCTTGTTGATTTTCACTATATACACTACATAAATAGAAAGTTCTCGAGATGCAAAATTTTACGTTCTTAACTTTTTAATTGCAGAAGTTTTGGTCAAAAAACCTTATATCTGAACAATCGGTTGTATGGGGGCTATATATTACATTTGCCCGATCTTGTTGATTTTCACTATATACACTACATAAATAGAAAGTACTCGAGTTGCAAAATTTTACGGTCCTAACTTTTTAATTGCAGAAGTTTTGGCCAAAAAATCTTATATCTGAACAATCGGTTGTATGGGGGCTATATGTTACATTTGCCCGATCTTGTTGATTTTCACTATATACACTACATAAATAGAAAGTTAGGTTAGGTTCAAGTGGCTGCCGCAGAGGCACACTTAGGCCAGTTTTGAAAGGCCCGTTGTGATACCACCAACACAAGGAAAGTCAGTCCCGGGACCCAGCCATATGGAAAATCCCTGAGTTGTTGGGATTTTCCACATAGCAGAATCCCGGGACTGACACTCCTAAACCGACACCGTTACTCCTCCTCGAACCACTTAGATGACTTTATGAAGCCCATCAAGTCCTTTATGTCCAGTTCCACGATCTGGCTTAGGCTATCCAGGAACGGAACTCCCAAAAAGCGCGTTCTCGCGCCGCTTAAAGCCGGACAGTTGCAGATGAGGTGATCCACTGTTTCCTCCTCCTCATCATCTTTGCAACTCCTGCAGCATCGTCGGTAGGGCACACCTAGCCTTTCTACATGCCTACCAATGAGGCAGTGACCGGTTAATACCCCTATCAATATGCAGATTTCCCTCCTAGTTAGGGCATAAATGCGTCTAGACCTTTTAAGATCCCATTTTGGCCAGGTTTGTTTCGATATGCGACACCCTGGGGATTGCAGCCATCCTTCGTTGGCTTGACGGAGTGTGTGCTCCTTCAGCATTAGTTTGCATGTGGCAAACGGCATACCTAAGCGCTCTTTATCCTGAAGAACCTGCTTGGTCGTGCCCTGCCTGGCAAGCTCGTCTGCCTTACAGTTTCCCTCAATGTCCCTATGTCCCGGGACCCATATGAGGCTTACGCGGTTCTGTTGGGCCATCTCCTGAAGAGATCGACGACAGCTGAGCGTCAGTTCAGAGTTGAACGTGTATGAGCCAAGGGATTTGATGGCCGCTTGGCTATCGCTGAAAATAGCGATATCTTCTCCGATAACACGTTTGCTTAACCAGGCCGCGGCGTCCAGGATTGCCGAGACTT
This sequence comes from Campiglossa producta, assembly GCA_964058755.1. Classification (NCBI taxonomy): domain Eukaryota; kingdom Metazoa; phylum Arthropoda; class Insecta; order Diptera; family Tephritidae; genus Campiglossa; species Campiglossa producta. Next base: position 117,871,526 of record CAXKVI010000001.1, read on the forward strand.
CCGCCTGGAAGACGCTACAATGATCAGGTAGTCTGAAGGAGAGCTCAAGGTCCAAATCCCTTGAATAAACGCCTCCTCCAACTCTGCCGTCCAACTTCGAGCCGTCGGTGTATATGGAAGTGCCACCATTTGTTCCGGGACACCAATCCGTCCTCTCCCAGTCTTCTCTGCTGGGAATGTTTATTTTGAAACAGCTATCCCCGACTGTAGTAGTCGCACAACGATCTGTGCTTAGAGGGAGAAAGCTGTAAGATTCCAGAATACTGGAGTGTCCAATAGTAACCTTATATCTGAACAATCGGTTGTATGGGGGCTATATATTACATTTGCCCGATCTTGTTGATTTTCACTATATACACTACATAAATAGAAAGTACTCGAGTTGCAAAATTTTACGGTCCTAACTTTTTAATTGCAGAAGTTTTGGCCAAAAAATCTTATATCTGAACAATCGGTTGTATGGGGGCTATATGTTACATTTGCCCGATCTTGTTGATTTTCACTATATACACTACATAAATAGAAAGTTAGGTTAGGTTCAAGTGGCTGCCGCAGAGGCACACTTAGGCCAGTTTTGAAAGGCCCGTTGTGATACCACCAACACAAGGAAAGTCAGTCCCGGGACCCAGCCATATGGAAAATCCCTGAGTTGTTGGGATTTTCCACATAGCAGAATCCCGGGACTGACACTCCTAAACCGACACCGTTACTCCTCCTCGAACCACTTAGATGACTTTATGAAGCCCATCAAGTCCTTTATGTCCAGTTCCGCGATCTGGCTTAGGCTATCCAGGAACGGAACTCCCAAAAAGCGCGTTCTCGCGCCGCTTAAAGCCGGACAGTTGCAGATGAGGTGATCCACTGTTTCCTCCTCCTCATCATCTTTGCAACTCCTGCAGCATCGTCGGTAGGGCACACCTAGCCTTTCTGCATGCCTACCAATGAGGCAGTGACCGGTTAATACCCCTATCAATATGCAGATTTCCCTCCTAGTTAGGGCATAAATGCGTCTAGACCTTTTAAGATCCCATTTTGGCCAGGTTTGTTTCGATATGCGACACCCTGGGGATTGCAGCCATCCTTCGTTGGCTTGACGGAGTGTGTGCTCCTTCAGCATTAGTTTGCATGTGGCAAACGGCATACCTAAGCGCTCTTTATCCTGAAGAACCTGCTTGGTCGTGCCCTGCCTGGCAAGCTCGTCTGCCTTACAGTTTCCCTCAATGTCCCTATGTCCCGGGACCCATATGAGGCTTACGCGGTTCTGTTGGGCCATCTCCTGAAGAGATCGACGACAGCTGAGCGTCAGTTCAGAGTTGAACGTGTATGAGCCAAGGGATTTGATGGCCGCTTGGCTATCGCTGAAAATAGCGATATCTTCTCCGATAACACGTTTGCTTAACCAGGCCGCGGCGTCCAGGATTGCCGAGACTTCCGCCTGGAAGACGCTACAATGATCAGGTAGTCTGAAGGAGAGCTCAAGGTCCAAATCCCTTGAATAAACGCCTCCTCCAACTCTGCCGTCCAACTTCGAGCCGTCGGTGTATATGGAAGTGCCACCATTTGTTCCGGGACACCAATCCGTCCTCTCCCAGTCTTCTCTGCTGGGAATGTTTATTTTGAAACAGCTATCCCCGACTGTAGTAGTCGCACAACGATCTGTGCTTAGAGGGAGAAAGCTGTAAGATTCCAGAATACTGGAGTGTCCAATAGTACCCGCAGCCCAACTGGAGGTTTCTCTTAGGCGCAGAGCTGATGCCGCCGCTGACCGAAACCCTTCCAGATCAAGTGGCAAAATGCCCAGAATGACCTGGAGGGCTTCGTTCGGCGTTGTCCTTAGCGCACCGCTTATACAGATCATATTGGATCTATGGACTTTCCGCAACAGATTCAGGTATGTTGCCTTGCTCAGCGCAGGCCACCATACGACGACTCCATAAAGCATGATTGGGCGAATGATGGCCGTGTAGATCCAACTGCATACTCTAGGGCTGAGCCCCCATTTTTTGCCAATGGCTCTTTTGCAGGTGTAAAGAGCGATGCAAGCTTTCTTCTGGCGCTGAAGAACATTCTCCTTCCAATTCAATTTCCTGTCCAGAACTATGCCTAGAAACTTGGCCTTATCCGACAAGCCCAGGCGCGTGCCATCTAGTTCTGGTAGGCTTAGTGGCGGTATTTTGTACCGGTTGGTGAAGAGGACAAGTTCCACCTTCCCTGGGTTGATACTAAGTCCGCAGCGAGAGGACCACTTCGAAACTTCTCGCAGTGCTACTTGCATCAGGTCACACAGAGTTTGTGGGAACTTGCCTCTGAATGCCACTATCTTCCCGCCCCCCCAGCTTGTGTCACGTAGCAACGAGTTGACTGTGAGGTTCCATAAAAGCGGGGAAAGAACACCACCCTGGGGTGTTCCCCTTGTGACATAGCGTGATAACTCAACCGTACCAAGTGAAGAAGCTATTTTCCTTCCCATTAAAAGTTGGTCAATTAAACCAGTTAGAGGTCTATCTACGCCCAGATTAGTTAGAGCGGAGTTGATAGCCTCCGGGCTTATATTGTTGAAAGCCCCCTCAATGTCTAGGAGGGCCACGAGACAGTAGTCCTTTTCACACAGCGATTTCTCAATGACAGACACTAGGCTGTGCAGAGCGGTTTCTGTTGATTTACCCTTGGTGTATGCATGCTGATAGCTAGAGATAAGGTTGCTATCAATAGTCGTTAAGAGGTAGTCGCTTAATATCCTCTCAAAGGTTTTTAGTACAAAGGACGAGAGACTGATCGGTCTGTAGTCTTTTGGCTCGTAGTGGGATGCCTTCCCCGCCTTAGGGATAAACACTACCGTGGCGCTTCTCCAGGAGCCCGGAATGTGGTTGAGAGCCAGGCAGGCTGTGAAGAGAAATACCAGCCATTTAGCTGATGTCTCCAACGTGTTTATAAGCTGCGCGGGGATAATCCCGTCCGGCCCGGCAGCCTTATACGGTTCAAAGCTCTTAACTGCCCACCTTACTCTTTCCTCAGTGATGGGTATATTTACTGCCAGGTTTGTTGCAGGTGCTAGTGGTGCATCATGCAGATTCCCCGGAAAATGTGTATTCAAGAGCAGCTCAAGGGTTTCCTCTTCCGTGCTGGTCCAGGATCCGTCAGGCTTTCGCAAATAGCTGATGGTTGTTTGACTTTTCGAGAGGACTCGTCTAAGTCTCGCTGTGTCGTCGACCTTTTCGACGCCAGTGCAGAAATTTCTCCACGAGGTTCTCTTCGCCTGTCTCAGAGCTTTTTTGTAGGCCCTTAGTTTAGCTTTATATTCGTGCCAATGAGGCTCAGAGCCGAAGCTCCTGGCCTTGTTAAATTGTTTCCGGCATGATATTCGGAGCGAGTCCAAATCGTAGGACCACCAATGTGGCCTGTGTTTACCGCGTGGTTTTGGCACTGGAGAAGCCTGTCCTAGAGCATTTGAGAGCGCCGATGTAAATGTAGTAACAAGATCCTCCAGCTCCTCTACTGATGAGGGGGCTTGTGAGGGCAGTACTGGGAGGTCTCTGTCTAATATTTCATTGTGTAACTGCCAATCAGTGTTACGTGGATTGCGCTTCATGATTGGTTGTTCTACAATAAAGTCTAAAACCATTTCTATGTAACGGTGGTCGGAGAAAGAATGTTCTTCCAGAACCCGCCATTTTCTGACCCACTCATAAGCGCCTTCACTACAGAGAGTGAGGTCTATGACCTCCCTGCGGGTCTTAGTGATAAAAGTAGGCTCATTACCCACGTTGCAAATCACCAGGTTGGTTGTTAAGAGGCAATCAAACAGAGACTCGCCCCTGGCATTGATGTCGGAGCTCCCCCATTGGACATGGTGAGCATTAGCGTCCGCTCCAATAATAAGATTACCCGTGCAGAAATTTGACACCAGGTCTTTCACCTCCATTTGTGGTGGGGGTTCTTCGGCGTCGTAGGGCATATAGACCGACGCTACCGTCAGGCGGGTGCTGTCGACCGTTAGACTGATAGCGGTAATATCACCATTGGTGTAGTTAGGTAGGAGAAAGGAGTTCAACTCAGACTTGACCAAAATACACGTTCTGACTTTGCTCTCCTCGCTGGCTCGAATGAGCTTGAAGCCCTTAGTCCCCAATCCGCAGATTCTCGAGCTATTGACCCAGGGTTCTTGGATGAGGACCACATCCACGTCGCCTTTAGAAAGACGACTACTTAAAGCAGCCGAAGCTACTTTAGATTTGTGCAGATTAATCTGAAGCACCACCAACATGAGAGCGCACAGACTTCCCTGCCGTCCCCATATCGTCGAGGTTTGCCCCATCCCGGAGGTTGCCTATCAACGACGAGTTGTTCCGATTAACTGCCCGATATGGCGTTGCAGGAGTCTTGCTGTCTGTAGCGTTAGATGTTAATCGCTCAGCGTTGGCTGCTACCACCGTGACGTCGAGGGCTTCCTCGTCCTGTAGGCTGTCCTCCATCTCCGAGTTGTTCCCAGCACTATCGCCAAGGGATGTGGCGGATAACATGCTTTCCGCATCGGAATCCTCAGCTTCCTCTTCTGGTAATTCGTTTTCCGGTTCCCCCGGAGCAGCCGAGAAGGCAGCGCGCTGAGCATCACCACGATATACGTGGATAACGATCTGGGCTACGCTGTAGTGTACTAAGCCATTGCACCTTTTGAGGGGCTCGATTGACTCTTTATTCATGGTGAACACCACCTGTCTGTCGGGCCCTACCGCATCCCCGACCAGATTGACACTCCAGTCATGCGTTGGCAGGGACGGATTCATTAGCCGTAGCATCCCGAGAATTCTCTCGGGTTCGTCAGGGATGGCCGGAATCCACGCCCTTGCCCTTGGACGAGCTGGAATGTCCTTCCAGTCGACGACCTCTATCTTTGCGCCCTTGTAGACTTCACCCAGCTTAGCAGCTGCTGCCTTGTACAGTGCTACGGTTTTTGCATCCTCGCATGCGAGTAATTTAATCTGACCCTGGTGCCAACCCGCATCCGTTACTCGCGCCGAACTACCCGGAAACTCTGGAGCAACATTGAAAAGAATGTTGCCGAATTCATTTCGCACGTAACGCCACCGGTCCTTAGGGATGGCCAGGCGGTCATTGCCTCGGTCAAGGACGCCTATAAGGATCCTGTCCTTGGTTACCTCAGCAAAGCTTAGTTTGCCCGCTCCAGGGGTATTCTGATGCCGCTTGGGAGGGGGATTCAACTCCAGGTCCGATCTCTGGCGCTTGAAAGGGTTAACTTTTAACCTCTTTGGCATGTAAGAATTTTGGAAATCCGGTATCACAGCTTTCGCTAGCTCTACCGATTTACTGGAATTCGGCGACAGCGATTCCTGCGGTACCCCTTCATACCTCTTCAGGATCTTTGCAGCCAATCTTTTCTCGTGGTATGTGAAGCGGCGGGGAGATGTCTCCTGGGAGTGCGGACCCGTAGTTGCCATCGCGGTCGCTCTCCTTGCCGAAATCTCAGTTGCAGCTTCCTTCTCCTTCGAAACTCCGAGGCCAGGTCGTGAGACCGCTGCCCCAGACGTAAAGATACTGGTTTTCATATCAGCGGTTGATGGGAGTTTAGCATCTGCCGTTGTCCGCTTAGTTGCGTTGGCAACCGCACTGGTGCTAGCTCCCATCAAGTCAATCTTAGTCGATAGAGGGTTGGTTGACCGACTCGTAGTTGCCATCGCTGTCGATCCCCCCCTTGATTGTGGAACGGAGGTTGTCCTCCGGCGTTGTTGTTGCTTTCTCGCCTGTTCCTCCATAGCTCTCCTTTGCTGAGGAGTGAAATTTGGCGTTGTTTGTTTTTTAGGTTTATCGTTTTTATTTGGATAATTTGAGTTCATCTTGTTCGTACGACCCATCGCCGGACACGGCCAGCTTAGGGTCAAGGGAAGAGTAGGGGAAAATGTGTCGTCCGCCGCGGCAGAGCCCCGTACCGCGGTAAGGCCATGCTTACTCTCTGAGGCGACCCGGTATCAGAGAGGCTCCGTTCAAATACAGCCACGATTTGCCTCCCGGCTGCAAACGTCCAATGGGCACGGTTTCGCATAACACCCTGGATTGGGAGGGGGAAGATCTTTGTCGTCGCGCCAGAGAGGCTAGGCTGCTCTCGTGATGAAGTGCCGTACGGAGCTATGATCACAAGGGCAGCGTAGCCCTGTGGCTATCGACTTAAGCCCTCGTACCGCGGCAAGGTATCCACCCTTCACGAGGGTAAATAGAAAGTACTCGAGTTGCAAAATTTTACGTTCCTAACTTTTTAATTGCAGAAGTTTTGGCCAAAAATTCTTATATCTGAACAATCGGTTGTATGGGGGCTATATGTTACATTTGCCCGATCTCGTTGATTTTCACCATATACACTACATAAATAGAAATTACTCGAGTTGCAGAATTTTACTTTCCTAACTTTTTAATTGCGGAAGTTTTGGCCAAAAAACCTTATATCTGAACAATCGGTTGTATGGGGGCTATATGTTATACTGGTCCGATCTTGTCAGTTCCGACAAATGATTCCTATATTACAAAATGGTGGCCACATACAAAATTTCAGCCAGATATCTCAAAAATTGAGGGACTAGTTTGCGTTCAAACAGACAGACGGACAGACGGACGTGGCTAAATCAACTCATCTCGTCATCCTGATCATTTCGGTATACTTATTGATGGGTATATCTCTTCTTCTTCTCATATTTACAAACATCGGACCAAAGTTATAATACCATTTCATGTTCATGAAAGGTATAAAAATATCTTGCTAAAATATCACAATGATCCGAAAGCGTTCGATATAGTGCAAATTGATACAATCGGTCCATTACCAAGATCAACAATCAAATGAATACGCAGTCACAATTGTATGTGATTTGACAAAGTATCTGATCGCAATTCCAATTGCGAGCAAACGCGCGATAGCAGTGGTCAAAGCAATTTTTGAAAACGTTATCTTAATTTATGGTTGTATGAAAACAATCATAACTGATATGGGAACTGAATACAAAAACAACGTATTCGAAGAATTTTGTAAACTTTTTTAAAATTGAACACAAGACTTCTACCCCATATCACCATCAAACTTTGGACACTGTTGAACGTAGTCACAGAACTTTTAACGAATACATTCTGTCTTATATATCCACTAGCAAAGATGATTGGGACGAGTATATCAAATATTTTGCATATTGTTATAATACAACACCATCCACAGTTCATTGTTATTGCCCATTCGAGCTAGTTTTTGGAAAAAATACCCCTGACGTACGAATTTTTAAAAGAAAATACCGTAAGCCCACTATACAATTATGAGTCTTACGAAAAAGAAATTATATTTAGATTACAAATAGGTCAACAAAGAGCCAATAAACTAGTAAAAGAAGCTAAAGAGAGACAAAAGTTTTATTTTGATAAAAATCTACAATATAAGGAAATAAATTTATTAGATTTAGTATTAGTTAAGAATGAAGCAGGTCACAAGTTAGATAGTAGATACAAAGGGCCCTATAGAGTAGTTAATATTGATAATAATGTGACGAATTCGATGATTCCTTGATTATTTTCCCTGAGTTCGATCACTGTACTGTGACGAATTCGATGATTCCTTGATTATTTTCCCTGAGTTCGATCACTGTACGTTAAATAAAACACTCCGATTCTGTTTAATAAGTAGTACGCTTTATTCAGGACTAAAAACCGTAGTACAATATCGCGGGTTAATTTACTGTTCAGTACTTCACTGTACAACACTTCAAAATAAACTGATTGATTTGCGTTGTCTTTGCGCGGTTTATATACCCTAGCAAACAGCAGCTTCACAACCTAGAAATGTCTACCCCTTTCTGGTTTATTCGTGCAACAGTGTTCTCGAAGCGTTCATCTATCGTCATCTCCTCTTTGTGCCACATTCGCAAACACGCGAGCTGCCTCTCCCTCTGTCGCTCTCACGTCATGTATCTAAACAGCTGTAGTTGTGGTAGTGACGCTAGTGGTGGAAGATGAGCGATTCTTGATAACATTCGCCACACTGCCCTCCACCTAAGTCTGATCGTCCCGATCAGACACATTTCCCGATCCAAACGTTGCTAGCCTCTCCAGGTGAACCACCTTCATTTTGTTTCGTGGCCTTCCAACAGTTTGTATGCGGTAGACAACATCATTTATCCGCTTTATTACTTTATATGGGCCTTCCCAGTTACATTGCAGTTTTGGGGACAAACCTTTCTTTCGTTGTGGGTTGTATAACAGCACTAAATCTCCTTCTTTAAAACCTTCCGAGTTGATAGCTTTGTCGTATCTGGCTTTCATCTTATCACTCATGATCTTCGTACGTTGTCTTACAAGATCGTGTATTTCTCTCATTTCTTCTTCCAAGATGCTAGTGGATTTCCTGGCATTTATTCCTTCATCAGCATTTATCCCAAACTTCAAGTCAGCTGGCAACCGAAGATCATTCCCAAAAATTACTTTTGCTGGAGTCTGACCCGTTGTTTCATGTATTGCCGAGCGATATGCCATCAGGAACAAGGAGATGTGCGTGTCCCAATCTCTCTGGAACTTATCCACTACTTTCCTCATGTGCTCTTCCAAAGTTCGATTGAAACGTTCCACCATGCCATCTGACTGAGGATGCAGTGCAGTTGTTCGCGTTTTCCGAATACCCAATGTCTTGCACATTTCTTGGAATACAACTGATTCGAAATTCCTGCCTTGGTCAGAATGTAACTCCATCGGTACACCAAACCTCGCTACCCAATTGTTAATGAACACCTCTGCAATGGTTTCTGCCTCTTGATTTGGAATCGGGTAAGCTTCTGGCCATTTGCTGAAATAGTCCATAACAACTAGTACGTATTTGTTTCCGAGTTTGCTAGTAGGAAATGGACCAGCTACATCCATGGCAATCCTCTCAAACGGTGCACCTGTGTTGTACTGCTTCATCTGTCCATGACTTCTCGACTTCGGACCCTTTGCTTTGATGCACACCTCACAGTTGGCAATCCACTCCGCGATCGACTGCCGGCAACCAACCCAATAGAATCTCTGCTTGACTTTCTCCAACGTTTTCGTGACTCCGAGATGACCTCCACTTGGGCCATTATGTAGCTCATTCAAAACATCAGAGATTTTCTTCCTTGGGACAACTACCAGCTTCCGAGCGCATTGACCATCTTCGCTTTCCCATACTCTATGTAAGCAACCGGATACCAATTTCAGACTGTTCCACTGTGCCCAATATGACTTGGCAACAGGACTCTCTGCTGACATCTCCTCTCTTGTTGGTCGTTCGTTTTGCTCGATTCCTTGCATCACACGTACCAGATCTGGGTCCTCTAGCTGATGCTTCCTTAGTTGATCCATGTTCCATTCGTCCGTAGATGTTATAGTCATTAGCCGCACATCTATAACATCTTCCTTGGCCTCAGCTTTCGAACAATGCTTGCATTCTAGGTTACATGGTCGCCGGGACATTGCATCAGCATTGCCGTGGTTGCTGCCTTTGCGATGCTCTATGGAAAAGTCATAACTTTGGAGTCGCTCTATCCACCGTGCCAATTGACCTTCTGGATTACGGAACTGCAAGAGCCATTTCAAGGCTGCATGGTCTGTCCTGACGTGAAATCGCTGTCCATAGAGATACTTGTGGAAATGCTTGATGCACTCCACCAATGCCAGTAGTTCTCTCCGTGTTACACAATAGTTCCTTTCGGGCTTCCCAATTGTGCGGCTATAGTACGCCACTACCTTCTCCTGCCCATCGACAATCTGTGACAAAACCCCTCCAATCGCGTAACCGCTCGCGTCTGTATCCAAAATAAATGTTGAGCCTGGGATTGGATACGCTAACATTGGGGCAGTGCACAGCCGTTCCTTCAAGGTTTGGAAAGCCACTTCATGTTCCTTCTTCCAATCAAATGACATATTCTTCCTGGTCAACTCATGAAGGCTACTGGCTACGCTGGCGAAATTCGGTACAAATCGACGATAATACGTGCACAGTCCGAGGAAACTTCGTAACTCATGTAAATTTTTCGGTCTTGGCCAATCCTTTACTGCTTCGATCTTCTCTTTAGCAGTGCAAATTCCCTCCGTAGTAACCTTGTGACCTAAGTAACTTACTTCCTTCTTGAACAATGCACACTTTTTGGGACTTAATTTCAGACCGGCGCCAGCTATCCTTTGGAAAACTTCCTCCAAGTTATTAAGGTGTTCCTCAAAGCTTTTTCCCAGCACGATGATGTCATCCAGGTACACCAAACATGTTTTCCAATGCAGTCCTTTCAATACTTGATCCATGAGTCTCTCAAAAGTAGCTGGAGCGTTACATAGTCCAAAGGGCATTACCGTAAATTGCCACAGCCCCTCTCCAATGCTGAAGGCTGTCTTTTCCTTATCCTCATCTTTTACCTCCACTTGCCAATAGCCGCTTTTTAAGTCCAGTGTAGAGAACCATTTCGTACCAGATAGTGAATCCAGAGTATCGTCAATTCTTGGTAGTGGATAGCTGTCCTTTTTCGTTACGTCGTTCAGCTTCCGGTAATCCACACAGAACCGCATTTTTCCATCCTTTTTCTTCACTAGCACTACCGGTGAGCTCCATGGACTAGCTGATGGTTCGATCACGCCGCTGTCACTCATTTCTTGTATAATTTCTCCTACCACTTGGCGTTTGGCCAATGGAACACTTCGAGGAGCTTGGCGGATTGGTCTCGCATCACCGGTATCAATGTGATGCTTCACTACATTGGTCCGTCCTGGTTTGGAGCCATCCTTGTCAAATATGGTAGAGTACTTTAGTAGAAGTTGGTTTGCCTTATTCTGGTGGTCTTCTTCGAGCTCTTGCGTCCACGCCGTGATATTATCTGATAGATTAATGTTGCTGGTAGAGACATTTCCCTGGAGCTGTTCACAGTTTATAATCACCTCCACCTCCTGACATTGTCCCAATATAGCTCCTTTGGAAAGCTTGATCGGCGATCGAAACTCATTTAGTACTCTTACCGGTATACGTCCATCTTGTTTTGTCATAGCCAGTGTTTTTCCTACTAGTATATCCGTCTTTGAACTGTTTGCTGCCTCGACAACCCACAATTTGTTTGTCCCATAATCTCCATCAATCCTTGCCCAAACGACTGCCTCCGACTTCGGTGGAATTTGTTGACTATCTTCCACGAGTACCCGCTTACTGATGTACTTGTTCTCGTAACCAAATTTGAGTGGCACATCCATGTTCTTTTAGCTCATGGTCTTGTTTTGCATGTCGATCTTGATGCCTTGGTTGCTTAAGAAATCCACACCAACTATGATCTCATCAACAATATCTGCCACTATAAAATTGTGCAGTACGGTTACATTTCCAATTACGATTTCACATGTTATTTCTCCTTGGACTTGAGTGTCCTCGCCAGTCGCCGTACGCAATTTTGCTCCATGTAATGGCCTCACTTCTTTGTTGACTAAATCAGATCGAATGATGGAATGGGATGCGCCCGTATCAATAGTCAGTAAGCGCTCTTTTCCGTCCACGAGTCCTCCAACAGTAACATTACTTGACTTCCTTCCGATCTGTGAGACAGAGATTATGGGGCATCCAACTGCGGGAGCCAGCCTACGCCCCTTGCGGCTGACTCTCTTTAGTTTAACGGTTGGTTGGATTGGGAGACTTGCTCATCTCCTTCAGCCTTGCGCTTACGTCCGCTTGCATTACTGGAATTATTGGAGCTAGATCTAAATCCACAATAACGTGCAATATGACCAGATTTTCCGCACTTGAAGCATTTAATGGCCGCTTCATTTTTCTGTTGCTTTCCGTTTATTGCTTCTAGGATTGCGTCCACCCATTCTGGTCGTTCTACTTCCACACGATGAGCTTTGTACGCTGGTTTGGACAAAAGTGATGCTGTTTCTTGAGTTAGAGCATGTGATACCGTCTCCGCAAATGATCTCTTTGGAATTGCATAGGTGGCCCGCTTCGTCTCCACGTCACGTATTCCATTTATGAAACTTTGGATTTTCACCCTCTCGATGTATTCCACTGGTGCGTCTGCGTTTGCTAGATGAGCCAACCTCTCGATGTCCGATGCAAACTCCTGTAATGTTTCGTTAGCCTTCTGGAAGCGATTCTGTAGCTCTATTTGATGTATCTGCCTTCTATGCTCGCTGCCGTAACGTCTTTCAACGGCTCCCATCAACGCTTCATAATTGTTTCTTTCAGCGTCCGGAATAGTCTGTAAGATTTCGGCTGCAGGTCCTTTCAATGCCACAAATAAAGCAGCGACTTTGTCCTCAGCGCCCCAGTTGTTCACAGCTGCTGTCTTCTCAAATTGTAGCTTAAATACCTGGAAAGGAACAGAACCGTCAAAGGATGGGGTTTTTACCTTGGGTGCGCTTGTTGAAACCACTGTGCGATTCAGCTGCAACTCCTGGATACGACTTCTTAACGCATCCACCTCGGCTTCGACTTTCTCCTCAAGCTGTATTATTTTCCTGTCCTGCATATTTAGCTGTGCTGACATACGTTCCTCCTGTGCCTCCAACTGAGATGACATATAAGCCTTATGTTCTTCCAATTGGGAGGAGATCTGTGATGATACCTGTGCCGAAATTTGCGACGACATTCGTGTCTCCTGCTCTTCCAAACGAGACGTAATGCGTGTCTCTTGTTCTTCCAACTGAGATGCCATGTGTGTCATCTGTTCCTCCAACTGAGATGACATGCTTGATGTTATGTTGTTTGACATCTGAGCCAAGGCAGCCAATAAAGAGTTTGTGTCCACATTTGCCACTGAATCCGTAGAGTCCTTTTGCTCTTCTATTTTCGTCGCTCCTTCTTCCGAAAGTTGAAAAACATGATCGTCAACGTTGATTCCTTCCGCTTCCATAGCCTCGCGTAGACGTAGATTGTAGCTCTGGCTTATTGCCTGTTGTTACCAATCCACGTATCTCCAGCTCGTTTTTGAGCTGCTGGATTTTCAATTCATTAAACTTTGCCATATCCTTGTTACCTTTACAATGTCCTGGTTATCCTTTTCAATGTCCGTGTTATCCTTTTCAATGTCCTTGTTATCCTTTTCAATGTCCTTGTATTTATTTAACAATACCGCTTCTGACACCAATTGTGACGAATTCGATGATTCCTTGATTATTTTCCCTGAGTTCGATCACTGTACGTTAAATAAAACACTCCGATTCTGTTTAATAAGTAGTACGCTTTATTCAGGACTAAAAACCGTAGTACAATATCGCGGGTTAATTTACTGTTCAGTACTTCACTGTACAACACTTCAAAATAAACTGATTGATTTGCGTTGTCTTTGCGCGGTTTATATACCCTAGCAAACAGCAGCTTCACAACCTAGAAATGTCTACCCCTTTCTGGTTTATTCGTGCAACAGTGTTCTCGAAGCGTTCATCTATCGTCATCTCCTCTTTGTGCCACATTCGCAAACACGCGAGCTGCCTCTCCCTCTGTCGCTCTCACGTCATGTATCTAAACAGCTGTAGTTGTGGTAGTGACGCTAGTGGTGGAAGATGAGCGATTCTTGATAACATTCGCCACAGTACGTTAAATAAAACACTCAGATTCTGCTTAATAAGTAGTACGCTTTATTCAGTACTAAAAACCGTAGTACAATATCGCGGGTTAAATCACTGTTCAGTACTTCACTGTACAACAAATAACTTCAAAATAAACTGATTGATTTGCGTTGTCTTTGCGCGGTTTATATACCCTAGCAAACAGCAGCTTCACAACCTAGAAATGTCTACACCTTTCTGGTTTATTCGTGCAACAGTGTTCTCGAAGCGTTTATCTATCGTCATCTCCTCTTTGTGCCACATTCGCAAACACGCGAGCTGCCTCTCCCTCTGTAACAGCTGTAGTTGTGGTAGTGACGCTAGTGATGGAAATACGCTAGAGTTGGGAGATGAGCGATTCTTGAGAACATTCGCCACACTGCCCTCCACCTAAGTCTGATCGTCCCGATCAGACACATTTCCCGATCCAAACGTTGCTAGTCTCTCCAGGTGAACCACCTTCATTTTGTTTCGTTGTCTTCCAACAGTTTGTATGCGGTAGACAACATCATTTATCCGCTTTATTACTTTATATGGGCCTTCACAGTTACATTGCAGTTTTGGGGACAAACCTTTCTTTCGTTGCGGGTTGTATAACAGCACTAAATCTCCTTCTTTAAAACCTTCCGAGTTGATGGCTTTGTCGTATCTGGCTTTCATCTTATCACTCATGATATTCGTCCGTTGTCTTACAAGATCGTGTATTTCTCTCATTTCTTCTTCCAAGATGCTAGTGGATTTCCTGGCATTTATTCCTTCATCACCATTTATCCCAAACTTCAAGTCAGCTGGCAACCGCAGATCATTCCCAAAAATTACTTTTGCCGGAGTCTCACCCGTAGTTTCATGTATTGCCGAGCGATATGCCATCAGAAACAAGGAGATGTGCGTATCCCAATCTTTCTGGAACTTATCCACTACTTTCCTCATGTGCTCTTCCAAGGTTCGATTGAAACGTCCCACCATACCATCTGACTGAGGATTCAATGCAGTTGTTCGAGTTTTCCGAATACCCAATGTCTTGCACATTTCTTGGAATACGACTGATTCGAAATTCCTGCCTTGGTCCGAATGTAACTCCATCGGTACACCAAACCTCGCTTCCCAATTGTTAATGAACACCTATGCAATGGTTTCTGCCTCTTGATTTGGAATCGGGTAAACTTCTGGCCATTTTCTGAAATAGTCCATAGCAACTAGTACGTATTTGTTTCCGAGTTTGCTAGAAGGAAATGGACCAGCTACATCCATGGCAATCCTCTCAAACGGTGCACCTGTGTTGTACTGCTTCATCTGTCCATGGCTTCTCGACTTCGGACCATTTGCTTTGATGCACACCTCACAGTTGGCGATCCACTCCGCGATCGACTGCCGGAAACCAACCCAATAGAATCTCTGCTTGACTTTCTCCAGTGTTTTTGTGACTCCTAGATGACCGCCACTTGGACCATTATGTAGTTCATACAAAACATCAGAGATTTTCTTCCTTGGGACAACTACCAGCTTCCGGGCGCATTGACCATCTTCGCTTTCCCATACCCTATGTAAGCAACCGGATACCAATTTCAGACTGTTCCATGCTTCCTTAGTTGATCCATGTTCCATTCGTCCGTAGATGTTATAGTCATCAGCCGCACATCTATAACATCTTCCTTGGCCTCAGCTTTCGAACAATGCTTGCATTCTAGGTTACATGGTCGCCTGGACATTGCATCAGCATTGCCGTGGTTGCTGCCTTTGCGATGCTCTATGGAAAAGTCATAACTTTGTAGTCGCTCTATCCACCGTGCCAATTGACCTTCCGGATTACGGAACTGCAAAAGCCATTTCAACGCTGCATGGTCTGTCCTGACGTTGAATCGCAGTCCATAGAGATACTTGTGGAAATGTTTGATGCACTCTACCCATGCCAGTAGTTCTCTTCGTGTTACACAATAGTTCCCTTCGGGCTTTCCAATTGTGCGGCTTTAGTACGCCACTACCTTCTCCTGCCCATCGACAATCTGTGACAAAACTCCTCCAATCGCATAACCACTTGCATCTGTATCCAGAATAAACGTTGAACCTGGGATTGGATACGCTAACATTGGGGCAGTGCACAGCCGTTCCTTCAAAGTTTGGAAAGCCACTTCATGTTCCTTCTTCCAATCAAATGACATATTTTTTCTGGTCAACTCATGAAGGCTACTGGCTACGCTGGCGAAATTCGGTACAAATCGGCGATAATACGTGCACAGTCCAAGGAAACTTCGTAACTCATGCAAATCGTTGGGTCTTGGCCAATCCTTTACTGCTTCGATCTTCTCTTTAGCCGTGCAAATTCCCTCCGTAGTAACCTTGTGCCCCAAGTAACTTACTTCCTTCTTGAACAATGCACACTTTTTGGGACTTAATTTCAGACCGGCGCCAGCTATCCTTTGGAAAACTTCCTCTAAGTTCTTAAGGTGTTCCTCAAAGCTTTTTCCTAACACGATGATGTCGTCCAGGTACACCAAACATGTTTTCCAATGCAGTCCTTTCATTACTTGATCCATGAGTCTCTCAAAAGTAGCTGGAGCGTTACATAGTCCAAAGGGCATTACCGTAAATTGCCACAGCCCCTCTCCAACGCTGAAGGCTGTCTTTTCCTTATCCTCATCTTTAACCTCCACTTGCCAATAGCCGCTTTTCAAGTCCAGTGTTGAGAACCATTTCGTACCAGATAGTGAGTCCAGAGTATCGTCAATTCTGGGTAATGGATAGCTGTCCTTTTTCGTTACGTCGTTCAACTTCCGGTAGTCCACACAGAACCGCACTTTTCCATCCTTTTTCTTCACTAGCACTACCGGTGAGCTCCATGGACTAGCTGATGGTTCGATCACGCCGCTGTCACTCATTTCTTGTATAATTTCTCTTACCACTTGGCGTTTGGCCAATGGAACACTTCGAGGAGCTTGGCGGATTGGTCTCGCGTCACCGGTATCAATGTGATGCTTCACTATATTGGTCCGACCTGGTTTGGAGCCATCCTTGTCAAATATGGTAGAGTACTTTAGTAGAAGTTGTTTTGCCTTACTCTGGTGGTCTTCTTCGAGATCTTGCGTCCACGCCGTGATATCATCTGATAGATTAATGTTGCTGGTAGAGACATTTTCCTGGAGCTGTTCACAATTTATAACCACCTCCACCTCCTGACATTGTCCCAATATAGCTCCTTTGGAAAGCTTGATTGGCGATCGAAACTCATTTAGTACTCTTACCGGTATACGTCCATCTTGTTTTGTCATAGCCAGTGTTTTTCCTACTAATATATCCGTCTTTGATTTGTTTGCTGCCTCGACAACCCACAATTTGTTTGTCCCATAATCTCCATCAATCCTTGCCCAAACGATCGCCTCCGACTTCGGTGGAATTTGTTGGCTTTCTTCCACGAGGACCCGCTTACTGATGTACTTGTTCTCGTAACCAAAATTTAGTGGCACATCCATGTTCTTATAGCTCATAGTCCTGTTTTGCATGTCGATCTTGATGCCTTGGTTGCTTAAGAAATCCACACCAACTATGATCTCATCAACAATATCTGCCACTATAAAATTATGCAGTACGGTGACATTCCCAATTGCGATTTCACATGTTACTTCTCCTTGGACTTGGGTATCCTCACCGGTCGCCGTACGCAGCTTTGCTCCATGTAATGGCCTCACTTCTTTGTTGACTAAATCGGCTCGAATAATGGAATGAGATGCGCCCGTATCAACAGTCAGTAAACGCTCCTTTCCATCCACGAGTCCTCCAACAGTAACATTACTCCATTTCCTTCCGATCTGTGAGACAGAGACTATGGGGCATCTAATTGCGGGAGCCAGCCTACGCCCCTTGCGGCTGACTCTCTTTAGTTTAACGGTTGGTTAGATTGGCAGACTTGCTCATCTCCTTCAGCCTTCCGCTTACGTCCGCTTGCATTATTGGAATTATTGAAGCCAGATCCAGATCCACAATAACGTGCAATATGACCAGGTTTTCCGCACTTGAAGCACTTAATTGAGCCATCGCTTTTCTTCTGTACCCCATTCAATGCTTCCAAAATTTTGTCGATTTTGTTGACCAAGTCTGGCGTCTCCACTTCCACACGGTGAGCTTTGTACAATGGTTTGCTCAAAAGAGATGCGGTTTCTTGAGTTAGAGCATGTGATATCGTCTCCGCAAATGATCTCTTTGGATTTGCATAGGTGGCCCGCTTCGTCTCCACGTCACGTATTCCATTTATGAAACTTTGGATTTTCACCCTCTCGATGTATTCCACTGGAGCGTCTGCGTTTGCTAGATGAGCCAACCTCTCGATGTCCGATGCAAACTCCTGTAATGTTTCGTTAGCCTTCTGGAAGCGATTCTGTAGCTCTATTTGATGTATCTGCCTTCTATGCTCGCTGCCGTAACGTCTTTCAACGGCTCCCATCAACGCTTCATAGTTGTTTCTTTCAGCGTCCGGAATAGTCTGTAAGATTTCAGCTGCAGGTCCTTTCAATGCCACAAATAAAGCAGCGACTTTGTCCTCAGCGCCCCAGTTGTTCACAGCTGCTGTCTTCTCAAATTGTAGCTTAAATACCTGGAAAGGAACAGAACCGTCAAAGGATGGTGTTTTTACCTTGGGCGTTCTTGTTGAAACACTTGGACGATTCAGCTGCAACTCCTGGATACGAGATTTTAACGCATTCACCTCGGCCTCGATCTTATCTTGTCGTCCACTGAAAACTTCTAGCTGCGTTGAGACTCTTTGCTCTTGTGCCTCTAGTTTTAACGTTATGCATGTTTCCTGTTCCATCAACTCTTCCTTGATCTGTGACGTCATGTACGTCTTCTGTTCCTCCAACTTTGATGCCATGCGTGTCTCTTGTTGTTCCAACTGAGATGCCATGCGTGTCTCTTGTTGTTTCAACTGAGATGCCATGCGTGGCTCTTGTTGTTCCAACTGAGATGCCATGCAAGTTTTCTGTTCTTCAAACTTTGATGTTATATTCGTCGGCATCTGAGCCAATACAGCCAACAGCGAGTTTGTGTCCACATTTGCCACTGAATCCGGAGTATCCTTTTGCTCTTCTATTTTCGTCGCTCCCTCTTCCGTAAGCTGAAAAACATAATCGTCAACGTTGATTCCTTCCGCTTCCATAGCCTCCCGTAGACGTGATTGTAGCTCTGGCTTATTGCCTGTTGTTACCATTCCACGTTTCTCCAACTCGTTTTTGAGTTGTTGAATCTTCAAGTCATTAAACTTTGCCATATCCTTGCGATGTCCTTGTTACCTTTACAATGTCCTAGTTATCCTATTCAATGTCCTTGTTATCCTTTTCAATGTCCTTGTATTTATTTAACAATACCGCTTCTGACACCAATTGTGACGAATTCGATGATTCCTTGATTATTTTCCCTGAGTTCGATCACTGTACGTTAAATAAAACGGGGAAAATTTAGTATAGACTCGCACAGCTAGAAAAAAACGGGTTTTTCAGGAGGATAGAGGAGCTTTTTCTGAACACAAATATATAATCTTAGCGTAAGGAGCGTGAGATAATGGTTGTTGAAGTTTTGCAAATTTTGCATGGCACTATAGGTAACTAACGCACAATTTTTTAAATTTCACTCATTTTTCCGCATAATGGTACCATAACACTTATGAATTGCATATGATTAACAGAAAATAATATTAATCTATTTTCACAAAATTATAAATTTTCACACACAGCTATACACAGATATTTCACAACAAATTTGTTGTCAAAGAAGGATGTTGCCACACTTAAACCGCAGTGAGTACTTCTGCGTAGTAAACCCATTTGGCGGAGTCCGGACGTGTGCTCTAACCGTGGCTACCGCCACGGTGTGTTCTTCTGCGTAGTACACCCATTTATTTTAGTATAGCTGAGGCTTGCAAACCCTATTCAAATACTTAATTGGTGCGCATGAAAAGTATTGTAAGCCTTATTATTTTTTATTAAAATTTTTTGGATGTGGCAACACTCTTTCAATGTCAAAAACAGTGCATACATGTATATACATACAAAAAAGCGTGCAAAATTTACTAACTTTAACAACGTTTTACCGGAGAACTATAAACCGCCTGACTCTAAGACCTATATATTTTTGATCTGGAGAACTTCCTCTTTCGTTCCATACCAAAAACAGTCCAAAATTCGTGCGAGTCTAAACTAAATCGCACCCAATAAAACACTCAGATTCTGCTTAATAAGTAGTACGCTTTATTCAGTACTAAAAACCGTAGTACAATATCGCGGGTTAATTCACTGTTCAGTACTTCACTGTACAACACTTCAAAATAAACTGATTGATTTGCGTTGTCTTTGCGCGGTTTATATACCCTAGCAAACAGCAGCTTCACAACCTAGAAATGTCTACACCTTTCTGGTTTATTCGTGCAACAGTGTTCTCGAAGCGTTTATCTATCGTCATCTCCTCTTTGTGCCACATTCGCAAACACGCGAGCTGCCTCTCCCTCTGTCGCTCTCACGTCATGTATCTAAACAGCTGTAGTTGTGGTAGTGACGCTAGTGATGGAAATACGCTAGAGTTGGGGGATGAGCGATTCTTGAGAACATTCGCCACAATAAGAATAATAATTATACTTTAACTCACTATAACATAGAAAACATAGGTTTAAATAATGACAATAAGAATATCATAATTCATAAAAATAGACTTAAGCTATTCGAATAAGTTAATTTCATTTTGACTAAAATGTTAGCTCGTAAATTTACAAAATAAAATTTTTACGACCATTAGAAAGTCTTTTCTACAAAACGTTTAAGTTATTTAATATCATAAACAAAAAACCGACACTTATGTAAAGTGTCCCAAAGATAAACAAACTCATAAAAAAGTAAAATGTATCAGATGAATGAATGAACAAGTAAACAAACATCTAAAAACATGAGTTATGTATTGTCCACTTGAAAATTAAATAAACAAGCCGAAAAAAAATTGTAACATACTTAATTAGCAGGCATAACAGAAAAAACAAATGACAAACAAATCCGAAAAGTATCAAATCAAACACTCATAAATTATGTAATTGTAGAAATAAAAAAAAAAACACGTAAATATATCACAGCTATAAAATCGTTCATATGTATGCTCGATTTTTTTTTTTGGAAAGGAGGTGTAGTATATTAGAGCATGTCACTAACAACAACAAAGCCACACGCCGATACCTAAATGTCCGGTTGTGGAATGTATACATTTTGCTAAGTCAACATATCTCAAATAGCGTTCACTTTCTCACGCTGCCAAATATGTGAGCAGTACAAGCTATGACGTCGCATATCAGTTTGCATATGCTTGTCACATATGTGTGTACGCGTGTGACTGCATGGCTTGCAGCCACACCCTGGCCACATATGTATTTATGTATGTGGCTGCATTACTCGCAGCTACTTGCCCTATATGTTTATGAATGTTGGTGACTGCACTGAGCTGCACTGTATGAACACAAAGAATTAGAGTAAATATGTATTTTAGTAAATAAGACTTTTAGAGTTAAGAATTACTATAAATAAGCCGAAATTTGATTGAATAAAAATAAATAAATAAATAAAAAACAATTGTTATTCTGCCTTCATTGCAGGAAAAACCAATAACAATCATCTCTTTTTTTGGACACACTTTAATAGGACCTTATATGCGATACTCAAAAGGTTGATTCCACGATAGTTGGCGCAGTTTTGCGGGATTTTATGGATTGGGCAGAGATCACTTAGATTTCAAACCATATTCTGGACAAGAGCTGGCGCATGCACCTTACCAGTTCCTCGCCGCAGCATTTGAATAGCTCAGCGGACAGGCCATCAGCACCCGCCGCTTAATGGTTTTTTACCCGTGATATAGCTATTCGCACCTCGTTAAAGTCGTGTTGTGGAACTTCGATTCCGTCGTCTTCGATTGTGGGGTTCGTCCTCTTCTCTGGGTTGTTACTCTGTTGCTCCATTTAGAAGGGCAGAGAAGTAATCCCTCCATAACCTTAGCACTTTGTGAACATCTGCCACCAGGTCACCGTTGTAATTTTTACAGGTGTTTGCCCCGGGTTTAAAACCTTCCGTCATTCGTCGAATTTTTTGACGAAATTTTCGTGCGTTGCTTCTGCTGGCTAGCATTTCAAGTTCTTCGATTTCACGCTTTTCCGCTTCCCTTTTCTTCGCCCGGAAAAGCCGCCTCGCTTCTCTCCTCATCTCACGGTAGCGTTCACTCACGCTCCTCGTTGCATTCGCCTTTAACGTTGCCTTATAGGCGTCGTCCTTTCTTTTCACTGCGTCTTTGCACTCTCTATCATCGTACCAGCTGTTTTTTTTGCACTTGCCGGAGTCCAATTACTTCTTCGGTTGCGGTACGAAGTGCTCCGGAGATTTGTTCCCATGCACTCCGCTGGGTTGAATTGTGCTCTCAGAGAGCAGGTATGCGAGTCGTTCTGCGATATCATTGGCTGCCTGTTGTGACTGCAGTTTTTCGACGTCCAGCTTTCCTTTCGTTGTTTGTGGCGCCTCTTTTGTTTTACTTAGGCTGGTGCGAATCTTCGCTGCTACCAAGTAGTGATCGAAGTCGATGTTCGGACCCCGCATCGTACGTACGTCCATAACGCTGGAAGCATGCCGTCCGTCTATCACAAAGTTATCGATCTGATTGCGTGTTTTCTTATCTGGCATTAGCCTTGTTGCTTGATGGATCTTTTTATTCTTGAACCTGGTGCTGGATACGACCATGTTTCGTGCACCGGCGAAGTCAATCAGTTTTTTTAAACAATTCCAATCAGTTCGTTTTAAAATTTAATTGCGAAACTCCGATAAAATCGCTTGCGTTGTTTCATAATCTATTACATTTTTTCCCTCGGGAGCTCTGCCGTAACAGTTTATATTTCGCATAGTCTACGCTCGAACTGCCACCGATTTTGACCGTGCAACTGACTAGTTTGCTTATTTTCGGGTTTCGATTTTAGCTTTCGAATTTAACTCTCAATGAAAAATGATTGCACATTTTTACGCGAGCGCTAAATTAGCAGAATATGACATGCTTAAGTATGAGCTGATTTTTTGTATTGACATAAAACACATTTATATGCCAATGTCAGCTGATTTCCTTGATTGAAAATTCTTGATACTGAAATTTGTCCAGCAAGAATTTGGGGCTTCTCTTCAAATTAAACGTCATTTTGTCGTCACGAACTCGATTCAGACAAACAATTTGTACCAACTATTTGCATGGGGAATGTACGTAATACAAAAATTGTATTAACCTTTTGCTTGTACAGCGAAATATTTTGTACCCTTAGAGGGAAATTTTGCAATTAGAGAACAACACTGCTGGTAGATTTAAGAATTGGTATGCTCTTCGTAGTAATGGAAGGGAATAAAGGAATTGTGCGAAACCCAATATACCATTTTGTTTGATATCAACTTGAGACGCATTTAAGATGAAACCTTCAATAACATGTTTTGTGTTCCATGAACAGTTTGGACTTGATTTATGAACATTTTAACTTATTCTGAGAACGTATTGGGCTCATTTTAGGAACATTTTGGGTCAAAGTAAACAAAAAATCTAAAAAAAATGATTTTTCAGAGTTCTTCTGAATGACAAATTATTTCTCACTATGTTTTGTGGTTTGCCTCCAGCCGGAGTCGAGCCACACTGCTTTGACTGCTGAACGGAGGGGTTTACCATCAGGCCATCGCGTCCTTATGTTTGACGGCGTTTAATTGCACCTATGTTTTATGACAGCAATGACAGTATCTTCACTTTTGGATTTGTTCTGTTAAAGTTGTTTACAGACTAAATGCCTAAAAGTATGCAACGATGTTGTAACCATAGTACAGGTCTACAAGTAAGTTATCCGTATTTCTCTCTCTTTCTAATACACCCAATTTTGACATGTAGACAGTGTCAAACTAGCTTAACTAACACAGCAACCTGAGGCCCAGGGTTGAAATTTCCAAGAAGAAATGGAGTGAAATCTCCATACAGGGTTGCTGTGTAGGTATATTTTTAAAGCAATTTAGTATGGAAATGTAGAACAAAATGTATGGCTATGAATTAAACAAATTTTGTGATTTGGATAAAATTTATTGTTTTTTTATGAAAAATAATGTCATTTCAATTATATGAACTACAACTATTTGAATATCAATATATTTTGCAGTTTTTATACATTTCAATATTTATTTTGATGATAAATGAAATGATTTCAATATATTTACATACTTTATGAATAAGAATATTTTGAAATACATTGCATACGTGAAATGCAACCCTGCGCGTAAATATGTACGTACATATGTGTGTGTATACACAACTGTTAGTTCAAACGAAGCAGTTGATGAAGTGAGTCGTTTCAAAAAAAGTTTATTTTATTATTTAATTTTATAATACAATTTCGGCTAATAATTTAATTTATTTACAAAGAACAACATTTTTCCGTCTTTCAGATATTTTTGCCGAGTTAAAGTGGAAAAAAATAGTGTGTGGTAATAAGAATTTTAGCAAATAAGACATGCATACATGTATCTAATAAAGTTGTTCGTTTCCAGAAATGCCCGACCATTGCTGTATTTTAGGATGCGGATTAGGGTCCCGCGATACCCTTTTCCTGCAGAAACAGAAATGCCAAGCTGAGTGTATAAAGTGACTAAGTTTTAAATATGAGAAAGTATTCTTTCAATAATTCTTGTTAAGTTCTTTATGGGCAATTATTGTGCATAAATTCAGATATTAGATATTATGCCATTCATAATTTTCTTAGCTTTATACAGTTTGAGTTTAGTAAAAAAATATATATGTATACATATAAACCCATTTATTTTTAAGTATTGTTATTTAACCATTTAAGTTTATATGGTGTAAATTAAAGCAAAAAGCTATTTAAGAAATGTTGTACATGTATACTTAATATTTTTTAAATATTTCTTTTCAGAAAAAATTGTATCCCTAACGGACCAAAACGGGTATTATAAAAAATGTGT
This sequence comes from Campiglossa producta, assembly GCA_964058755.1. Classification (NCBI taxonomy): domain Eukaryota; kingdom Metazoa; phylum Arthropoda; class Insecta; order Diptera; family Tephritidae; genus Campiglossa; species Campiglossa producta. The sequence continues at coordinate 117,896,101 of CAXKVI010000001.1, forward strand.
GTTTATTGGTAAAGATTCCTGCTTTTTATTTTTGATCTTATATACATTTTATTTTACAACGCAATGTTTTTTTGTTTAATTTACAACGCCGTTTTCCTTTTATTTTAAAATGCTTTTTTATTATATAAAAAAAAATTCTTTTTAATTTACCAAACACTTATGGTTTTTTTTTACTTTTTTATAATTTATATTTTTGTTTTCGATTATGTTTCATGCCAACAACACTTTAACTCTACCTAAAAAACCAAAACTGTCATTACAGCAATAACCACTTATGCGGTAATCGCTTGTTTCAACAGATATTTTCGTTATTTTCCTACAAGAACGCGAGCAGGTAGTTAGCATAGCTGCTTTACCTGCTCCAACCATCAATGACAGTTTTACAGGGTTATGTCCATTTTAGCTGTTGTTGCATATTGTTATATTCCCACACAAAGAATGAATGTATGTATATATCAGTGAACTAAACAAGCTGCTTTGTTTTTTAAAAAAACCCTTTGTGAAAAAGCTCACTAATCTTAAATTTTTAATATATTACTATTAAGAATGTGTGAGAATAATGATTTAGTGCACTGTGTCCAATTATAGTAACTTTTTTATGTTTGAGTTATGGGACTCACTTATTTTCTTTATTTATTTATTTAAATAAACAATGATTTTTTATACAAATATGTCTGTTTATTCATTATTTAATGGAAAATTTGGTGATAAATCTCAACATTAACAGCGAGGGTGCAACACGTCGTCTATGTTGTCGCTTTTCCTTGAGTTTAATGCAAGGTAATAATAATAATTATTTAATTGCTATGATTATTCATAACAAAGCTACGCGATCTATCACGCCTGAGCAACGAGGAGGAACACGCATCAGAAACAGTTGACAATTATTCCAAACCCAAAGGATGCTGTGTATGTTTGGTGGAAACGCCATATAAGCAACTTTGTAGCAGCATGTGAACAGTCCCTTATATGCACGCCACGCACACACAAAGTACAAAAAGAAAATAAGCACAGGCATCTATGAAAAAACACATTTAAATGGTGGGGCACTTTACTAATATATGCTGTAAGTAAGAAAAATGCTTGTTTATTAAAAATATTCACAGAAATTTATACAATTAGCAAGTTGCGTTTTATGTAAACAAAGAAGAACAAGAGAGTTGTCATGGAAATATCAACCACAGGATTGCTTTTCTGCGTAGTGCTAAAAGTTTTAGAAAGTTTTAGAAAATATCAAAAAATTTTCGCTAAACAAGTAAAATCTTTGTACAAACATTTCCAGATCAAATTAGTTGCTATAATAAATAATTTTCGGCAAATATGTAGTTTCTATTATTTATGAAGTTATTAAACATTTGTCACAAGCTACTACTACTTTTATTTCGGTCCTAACGAATGACACCCTTCGTTGAGTGGCTTCCAATAAGGGGAACCCGATCAGGTGAGCACAGCTGTAAGTCGAACAGCTGATTCATATCTTACTTGTACAGTTGTACTATGGTTGTAACGTTCTCGTCATGTGTTCTGATGATAACACCGGCCGTTCTATTTTCGACAACATCGTTCTGATGACAACACCGACCGCTCTATTTTCGATAACTTCGTTCGCATTTCAAGAACCTGGTTATTTTAAGACAGGGTGGTATATTTTCAAGACCAAGTGTTCTTTTTTAAGACCGAAAAATCCAGAACACGAAAATCTAAAATTGAGACCTGTGGTGCTGCATTTTAGAACGGTGTTTTTCCCTGAGTGTAGTTACATGCAGTGACACTTGAATAACATTTTCAATACTCACTTTAAACAAACATAAATAAGATGAATTATGTTTTAAACACTCAATTTAAAATCAAAATTACATGTTTTATAATTTTTTTCATTCAAAAATACAAAATAAATGCAAATCACGAAATCAAATATTTTTTTTTGGCATTTTGTTTTTGGCTTGTTCGTGCTTGTTGGGTTTTTCGATACCCAACACTGGCGAGGTGCATAGAATTTTGATTTGAACCCGTCGTGCAGCCCGTGCACGACTTGCAGGGATACAACAACACTGGCGAGGTTTTGATTTGAATGATAAACTACGCGAGTCTGCACACGGAGCGCATCGTCATAGACGCGTATTAGACGCTACATTCGATTTTTGTACGCTTTGCTGCTGAACACATATATTTGCATGAAGAGCTGCAGACGAATCGGCAGCTGCAAGAAAGTGGCAAAGCATGAAAGTTACATGCTGATCAGCGTATGACAATGCTGGTCACCCGGCGTTATACGCTTAGAAAAGAGGAAGAGGAAGCATTTGTTTACATTTTTCATTTTCGATTTTTGTGTGCCGAGGCTTTGCTTTCTTTATTAAAATAAAATTAACTGTTTCTTGCACAATCGGAAGAAAGACGTATGACCATAACTGCGGAAAATCTGTTAATTAATTTAAATTGCAATTTTGATAGTTCTTTGTATGCTTGTTTTCTACAGCGTCGTGTGCAGAGACGCAGGGAAATTCGTGTTCAGTGAAATGACAAGTACGCGTCTATGACGATGCGCCTCGTCTGCGGACTGCCTATTAAAATTAAAATATAAATCTCCGACTGTTTCTACTTTCACAGTTTTGATACATACAACCCCTCAACCATTCCCTAAAATAAATTTTGTCCAAATCGTGGTACATTATTCTAAAGTTTGATCCTAATTATTTACCAAACGTTTGAGAATATATTTTTCTGTACGTGTGTATTAGTGTGTTTTTTGCGATCAGCTGCGAGTTGCGCTACTATTCAAGGCATTGTGTATCAATACCAAGTGTAAACTCTTCTGCATAGACGTCAAAATTCCAAAATGAGTTTACCACCTGTTTAAGATTGTGGTTAATAACAAGTGTGATATCATAGACATAGTCGTGAAAACTTCAAAGTGAGTTTAGTCACCTGTTTTTAATTTCCTTTTTTGTCTCACTTCTTTCCATCTTCCCATCTCTTTCTACCATTAGGTAAAAGATAGGAGACCGCCATGTTGATGTGTGCAGGATGTTAAGCAACGCCATTGCTTTTCTGTTATTCGGTGCTGGCGACATTTTAATATGTGCAGGATGTAAACAAACCGACATTTTAATGTGTGTTGTCAAAAGAAGAGTTTACACTTGGTATTGATCAGGGACTTGTAACGCGTTTCGGTTTCGGTTTCTGTTACACAGCTTGTAACGAAACTGAAACAGAAACAAAACCCCAGAAACAAAGCCTGTAACGAAACTAAATTAATTTTGTTCCTTGTAACAGAAACCGAAACAGAAGCAAAACTCCTTTGTAACAAAAGTCGTAACAAAACTCCGAAACGGTTCCAGCAGAAACAAAACCTGTAACGAAACTAAATTAATTTTGTTCCTTGTAACAGAGACAAAATTATTAATTGTTCCTTGTAATAAAACCTGTAACGAAACTAAATTAATTTTGTTCCTTGTAACAGAAACCGAAACAGAAACAAAATTAATTTTGTTTCTCAGTAGCAAAACTATATTTGCAGTACATTAGGATGGATTTATTATTTTCTGGTATATAATATACATGTATATGTCTGTTGCAACTAACTAAAGTAACTTCAGTCGACCTCTGAAATCTCGTTGGTACATTTAACTTCTTGGTGTCACTGGACAGCTACACACTGGCGGGTAAGTACCACAATGGATCTTCGGTAGGAAAATCCGGGTCCTTGGCACAAACAAATGGAGTATCACACTTTAAGATTCGACAATAAATGCTGAAGATATGAAACTAAGGGGATTCATCAACTGTTATAAGTTTACGAAATGCGTAAGGTTATACATTTATCAGCTCAGTTAGATGAACGCCCTTTTTGTCCAGTGTGCATTGAATGCATTAAAAAAATTTCATGTCGAACGTCGTCATTGCATTGTATAAATTTACGCACTCTTTTACACACCAAAATCGACGCGGAAGTTTATCAAATTTGTGTAAACTGCATTCCATACAAATTTTGACAGTTCATTTACACACTTGATAAATTTATACGTTTACACGCTTTATAAGGTGTTTATAAGTTTTGATGAATCCCCTTAAAAATATAACTGCGCGACTATAGGGTTGTCTTTTTTATTTTTTATTTTTAAATGATATATAAAAACGCTTCATACATATGCATAGGGCAACGGATTGTGAAAAAATTAACATTAATAGTTATCAAGAAATATTTCATTTTCTAATAATAATTCATTCAAACTACATTGTAGTGCATCATCATCATCATTTTTATAAGATGTCGAAGGAGGATGCTTTTGCGGGCGTAACATAGTTTTGTATGGATAATTGGATATTGGGTAGATATATATATCGTCGCTCGGCGCGAAATACCGCGTATTTGCAAAAAGTAATACCGCGTATTTGATGGAAGCCAAATTGTGTAGGAGGATATAAGCATTTACAAAAGAAAAAGCACTCAAACTGCAAAACATAGCTTTTTTAAAATACGCGGTATTGAACAGCTCTATTTTAAAGAAAATAGGTTCCATAAAAGGTTTTTTATCTATTTATTTGTGTTTTTGTAGCTAAAAACGGAGGAAATTTAACGTCAATACATTAAGACCGATGAGTCCCAGTCAGGGTAACGAAATCTCGTTTTTGGACATTTTGGTATATACACCTTTTTGTTTTTTGCAAATATTATATATATAATTATTATAGGTCCATCCTAGTGTAGTGCAAATAGTATTATAAGAATGTTTAGAGTTCTGCTACTGAGAAACAAAATTCATTTGGTTTCTGTTTCGGTTTCTGTTACAAGGAACAAAATTAATTTAGTTTCGTTACGGGTTTTGTTACAAGGAACAAAATTAATTTAGTTTCGTTACAGGTTTTGTTTCTGCTGGAACCGTTTCGGAGTTTTGTTACGACTTTTGTTACAAAGGAGTTTTGTTTCTGTTTCGGTTTCTGTTACAAGGAACAAAATTAATTTAGTTTCGTTACAGATTTTATTTCTGCTGAAACCGTTACAATAATTTTGTTTCGAATTTAGTTTCTATCCTTTAAAGTTTCTTGGAATAGAAACGCCAGAAACGCGAGTTTCGTTTCGGTACGAGTTTTGTTACAAGTCTCTGTTTTAAACTTATTCAAATTTCAGTTAGTTTGCGTTATTTTAAAATTTTGATTTGCTTTTGAGTTGCCAGTTAAGTTTTTTTTGAATTTGAATTTAACCGGCCAGGCTTTGAATTTTAACGGTTTGTCCGTGGAATCCGGGTTTAACCGGATGTTCGTTTCAGTGTTGTTTCTGCGTTTTGAATAGGTATGATAGTTTTTTTCTGTTTATGACGCAGGACAGTAAGGTTGGCAAGAACCCACCCCAGCCGACAATGACTAGCCACAGTGCACCACTAGATCATGCCGACCGCCTTCCTTACAGCTCCATTGTAAATGCGTTAACCATAACAGTCATGTTACCCCTCCTTCCGGAAGGATAAGATTGATAGTTAAAGTTAAATTACTTATCCAGACTGAGCCCGGCGTTGCCCAATGTTTGCCCGGCATGCGGCACTTCTCGCGAGACTAACTACTTATTCGTCTGCTCCTCGGAGCTAACACTTCTTAAGCTAATTTCATGTTGGTCCAAGCCCATTGAAACTGCTCGTTTCATTGGATGACAATTTAGGACAAAAGCGTTACTTCTGGGCAGGATTAGGCTTCTTTAAAATACCAACAACAACAGAAACAGAGCTAGTCCCGCAAATAAACAATAACAATAATAAACAATTCTAGGCATTACAATGCTTCCAAAAGGAGCGAACAGCTCTTTCGAAGGCGTGCTAATGGGAGCGAGGGGTAAGCACGGAGTTTTTCCGGAATCCAATAACGGAGTATGTATCAAGGGATAACCCTAGGAGCGTGAGCGCACCGGCCTGGGAGTCCTAACGGAGCTTCTTACGAACTCGTCTGGTTAGATGGTATGAATGCACACGGTTTGTTCTGGGTGTTGGTGTTGAATGCGTAAAAAGTCCCCTAAGCGGACTCAACGCCAAAAAAGGAACCAAATATTCTTTGCATGTGTTCTTATGGAGAGTACAACTAGCGACAGCCGCACCACGCGACACAAAAATGTTGATCAAGTAGGCAACTATTTGGTCGCGTCGCGTCGTGACCTTTAGACGTAGTGTTTTATCCGTTCTGGCTGACATCGAACCAACCAGACTGCATTGGCATTGCGTTGTCTTAACGCTTTTGGATTCAATCCACAAATAAAACTTCATTTATTTTTATTTAATTTTTTACAAAATTTGTCAACAAAATATGCAAAAAATTAACGAATGTCAGTTCGTAAACAAACGCAAAAGTTGAATGTTGAGTTGATCAAAATTCGGCTGGCTACCAACTTTGTTGCATGCAATTTTGCAAGGCCCGTTGACACGAGTCAATTTTCAGAATCAACATGAAATTTAATCAAAAATCGAGCAATGTAAACGGGACTTTAGGGGTCAACTGCTGATAAATTAGCTAAAATTATGGAAGAAAACTCAGGATCACGAATCCTGAAGCGCTTTTTTAATTTTTTGTTTTAGTGAAAAGTTATGGTCAAAAAACCGAAAAATGGCCCGGGTCTGATACCAAAATTCGGGCGGAATCCATGGTAATTATGTGCGAAATACCTTTCTGAGTTGGCGGCCTTCGGCCGCGCTTATTATAAATAACCCTGGGCTACGCCATCCCAAGTCCGGGTGGTTGCCTGAACCGTGGGAACGTGCCACGGTACGCATTCTTTTGCGCGTTTTTAGGTACAGCCTAATAAAATTACAACAACCACATGAAAACTTGCAACTTTGATTGCAAATATCTCTTCAGAGAGGCAAAATATGAAAAAGGATTCGTAATCCTGGGGCCTAACCCCGTCTTTTGAGCTATCTCCCATAATTTTAGCTAATTTATTAGCAGTTGACCCTTAAAGGAAACATGTACCTTTTCTTATGAGCTTTGATCAGTGCTACCACCTTTGTATCAACCAACGTATGTTCTGCAATGAAAATTTCGAGGGGGTGAAATAACCCAAACGGCAATAACACAAACTTTGTGTTATTGCTCAACTGAATGTGAAATAACACAAAATGTAGCAAAATTTTAAGGTTTGGTTTATTACCACTCGGAAAGAAGTCAAATTTTGTCTTATTGCTCAATTATAGTATTTCATTTCAGACAGGATCGCAAGGGGCTCATATCAAACCTGCTTAAGTCGTTGGGGCCAAGCCGCGGCGCGCAGCGCCCGGTCGTCGCGAAAGGGCGCGCGAAAAATACATTGAGTACCATGTGAAGTGTGAAATCTAAATAAAAAAAAAACCTCTACACTATCTTCTCTTAACTCTACCTTTATATACTTTTTGTATAACACTTGTTTTAATACATAATGGCCAGTTGAGAGTAACAAAGAATGTATCTACAATGTATGTAAAAAAAACAAAAAAACTAATGGCGGCGATATACCAACAGGTTATCATAAGCTCTAACGAGATTTTTGTCGAGCTTCTCTTTCCAACTTTTGGTGTGTTGCTTTTGAGTTTTTCCTACAAGTTGGCGGGAGCTACAGTTTTTTGCCGACTCCGGACGGCACTTGCAAAGTAAATTAATTTTTTGCTTAGAAAAATTCTTTTTCTAAATAATTTTTTGATGTTACTTTTGCCGGGCATCGAACCGCCTGGTGTAGAAGGCCGAACACTTAACCGCTACACCACGGCGGTATGTATGTATGCTTATATATTACTGGACTTATGCTGCAGTGGTAAATCTACATATTTATACGACCAATTGGCGGTGCGAACGCAAAAAAAGTCAGTGATGCGTTCATGTCCACTTTTTTGCCTTATTGCTCAACCCAATGGATTGCGGCCAGTTCTTTTTCTATTGTGGCTTTGTTGGTTTCACCTTTTGTGAAGGACCTGGAAGCGTAGGCAATTGGTAACTGTTTGTCATCATGTTCTTGGCTAAGGACTGCCCCAGAAGCGTACCCACTAGCGTCTGTTGTTATGCAGAATTCTTTATCGAAATCTGGGTATTGCAAAAGTTTTGGACTAATTAATGCTTCCTTTAAATAGACAAAAGCTTTTTGACATTCTTCTGTCCATTCGAAGGAAACATCCTTTTTGCAAAGCCTAGTTAGTTTTCGTGAGTGTTCCGCGAAATTCGGTACAAATCTTCTGTAGTAATTGCAGAAAGCTACGAATCTCTTAACATCATCCGCAGTTTTTGCCGCTGGGTAATTTTGAACTGTTTCAAATTTGCTTGGGTCGGGTAATATTCCCTTGTTTGTATATTTATGTCCTAGGTAAGTTACCTCTTGGCTGAAAAATAGGCATTTATCTGGATGTAATTTTAGGTTGTATTTTCTACATGTAGAGAACACGTCTCTTAAATTTTTTAGCATATGGTTTTCTGAACAAACTAATACAACTAAATCATCCATGTAGAGAAATGCTTGAGATGGTTTAAGGCCAGCGAATGATAATGTCATCATTCGTTGAAATGAATTTGGAGCTACTTTTAATCCATATGGTAATCTTTTGAATCTCTATGTGCCATTTTCGGCATGAAAAATATTTTGCTCTTCCCTGTTGATCTAGAATGTCATCAATTCTTGGGAGTGGGAATTTATCTGCTGCTAATTTTTTATTTACTTGTCTGTAGTCAACAACCAATCTCCTTCTTTTTTCTGTTTTTCCTGGAAGTGATTTTTTAGGAACTAATAAAATTGGACTATTATATTCCGATATTGAAGGTGCTATGATATCATCTTTAATTAGCTTATTTACTTGTTTGGTTATTTCTCCTTTTTTTTTTGGGGGTAATCTATAATTTTTAATATAAACGGGGTTGTCATCCTTCATATATAATTGGTATATTGTATAATTGGTTCTGTTTCCAGTGCAAATATATCTATGAATTCTGTGCAAAGTGATGTTAATTGAGCTTTAACAAAATTTGGAACATTTTTGGTTACTCTGTTTAATTTTTCTGTATCTGTGCAACTTTTACTGAGTGTGTTAGCTTTAATTAGTGTATAATCGTCTAAATTTTCGGTATTAATTTTATAATTTTGAATAGTTATGTTGTTATGTGTCGTGTTAATAGAATTCTAACGAATGTTTGCTCGTTATAGTACATTTATACTGCACCAAATTTGGCGAATTTGAATGTGTCATTTCGAACCTGTTTACACTGGCAAATTTGCATTTGGATTCACCTTCCCTGCAAGAATCTTCTACCAGAATACAAAGCCACCGAAAGAAAATGCACCACCTTGATGTTTTAAACATATGTAGAGTAATAATAAATGAAGAATCAAGAAGGCTTCTCTCTTTTCTTAGTGGAACTGGTCCAATATCATAAAAAAAATAGTTGAAATTGTTATTTAGAACTGTGCATAATGCAAAAGTTTTTAATTACCCATTAAGGTTCTTGCTGGGCATTTATAAATGTGGAACACAGGCAGGGTTGCTATTTTGAGGAATTGTGGATTGTATTGTTCAGCGAATGAGGCCAAATGCGATGGAATTCTAAATTTGGAAAATGAGATTTGTATGGAAAAAAGCGCCAAATTTGCAATTTTTCGCCAAATTTACCAAATTTTGTGCGGTGTAATGGCGCTTTTAGTTGTAATAGTATTTGCAATATAAATGCCTTCGGATAATTGTTGGTGTGGTATGAAAATATTTTTGTTATTTGTATTTATTTTAATTTGTCTAATAACTTCCGATCTAGCTGGGATTGTGATTGTGTTGACCGACAGACAGTTTGTTAGATTCATTGTTATTGTTTGAGGGAAATCATATGGTCTTAAAGTACATTTACACCGCACCAAATTTGGTAAATTTGGCGAAAAATTCCAAATTTGGCGCTTTTTTTCATGCAAATCTCATTTTCCAAATTTGGAATTCCATCACATTTGGCCTCATTCGCCGAACAATACAATCCACAGTTCAGCCAAATAGCAACCATGCGGGTGCTCCATATTTAGAATTGCCCATCAAGAACCTTAATGGGTAATTAACGTGTTATAACTTTTTCATTATGAACAGCTGTAAATAACAATTTCAACTATTTTTTTTTAACAAAATTGACCAATTCTACCAAGAAAAGGCAGAAGCTTTCTTGACTCTTCATTTATTATTACTCTACTGGTGTTTAAAACATCACAGTTGTGCATTTTCTTTCTGTGGCTTTGTGTTCTGGTAGAAGATTCTTGCAGGGAAAGTGAAGCCAAATGCAAATTTGCCAGTGTAAACATGTTCGAAATGACTCATTCAAATTCTCCAAATTTGGTGCAGTATAAATGTACTATTAGGATTAGTTTATCCTCTGTTTTTCCATAATCTAGAATACAATTGTATTTCTTTATGAAATCTAGGCCTATTTCCATCACATGGAATTGGAAAGTTGTCTTCTACAACATGAAATTTATGATAAATTAGAAGGTCATCGCCTTTTAGATCTGTTTTTATTGTGCCTAAAGTGCTAGTTATTCCCCGACGAATGCCTTACAAATCTGTGATTTGTTCAGTATTTATTTTTTCTTTATTATTTATTTGCTGTTTTTTAATTATGGAGATATCGGCTCCAGTATCAATTAAAAAATTTGAATATGAATTGTTTAATGAAGTCCTTGTAGATATATAGCTGTTTAAATTTAGATTAAGTACGCATATTTTTCTTTTCATGCCACTCCAGGAACACACCAAATACTTATTTTCATGGAAATTAAAAGTTCCGTTATTGGTACCTTTGCATTCAATGGGAATATTTGGTGTTGCCAGCTGTGCACAACCATACCAACTCAAGAAAACTATCGATAAAACGTCAAACCGGAGCGTGTATCTAAACTGTCACCTAAAAACCGCGAGTAATGCCCAATCACCCTAAACCAAAAATGACTTAATGGAAGGCAAACCATAACAAGCCTGCTTCGCTTCGAAGACCGGTCAATGAAGCGAACAGGAAGAAGGTTTACCGGCGAGATCTCCATTTCTAAGAATTAAACCAAAACGTGGGGCACGACTCACCCCTAGATAAGAGTCTCTAGTTCTACCACGAGCTAGCCGGGCAAAAGAAGATTCGCCAGATAAAACGAAAAAAAAAAAAATCGACTAAATTTGAAACTTAATGTCAAATCCGGTGAGGTTAACAGCGCTACCCTGCATCCCGCTTGATTCGCTTTTTAATCCTTGTAATAGGTGACCCGCATTACGATTAAATCGAAATGTGAAAGAAAAAGTGAATACAATCTCGAAATTCGCTAGTTACTGAGACAGGCACAAAAGCAATTTATGCATGGAGCTAAAAAAAAATGTATTAATGGAGAGTACGCTCTGAGTGGAATGACCCACTTCGAGAAGAAAATGTATTACCATGCCACGTACAAAGGCTTATATAATTAGTGAACACTTTTGGGTTCAGTTAGGCTTCTCGCCAAGTTATCTCTTGGCAATCCTAATGGAAATTGAATTATGAAACCCATGATATGCCATCGAGGCCTTTCTACCAACTCATGAAAGAATAGATTAACAGAAAATGTACTGGATAGTAAATTGCACTGCTCGAATATATCTGTATATTGACGAAGTCGTTCGGCAAAGAAAAATATGCGATTCGCGTCGAAATGCAGGATATAGCAAAATAACTAGTTTCGAATTCCACGTCCGACCCCAAATCCCCTGTGCCAAAGAGAATATATCAACGTTATGAAAGCAACGAACAAGATGGATGCCGTTTTCTTTCAGGGTTTCGGTAATTTCGATATAAATATGTTATTGTCTAATCAACACAAAATGTGTAAAAGAAAATAGACGAGAACTGAATTAACACAAGAGTCGAAACAAAAGTTTACCAGCTGTCGAATTCACAAAACTGAGGAAAACAAAATTATCCCAAGAATTTTAACCTTTTAACGACCACGCATTAACCCATTTTTGACCCAAATTTTTTTCACTTAATTCCTAAATCAAAATATTCACATCATATTTGTAGTATCTACACTAAAACGAGTCATTTTTGGAATCTTAACCCATTAACGGTCATGAATTAACCCTTTGGTGACCAATTGTTTTTTCAAGATCTATAACCAAATTATTTAAATCAATATTTGTATGTCTGTACAAAAATGGCCAATGTGTATTATATTAACCCATTAGCGGCTATGTATTAACCCATTGATAGCATATGTTTTTTCTTTAAATTCTGAAATCAACTTCTTTGAATAAGAATCGTTATGCATCTACAAGATTTGTAGATGTGTAGCACTTTACCCCATTCACGGCCATACTGCAACACATTGATAACTTTTTTAAACCTGAAATCAATTTGTTTGCATTAGAATCGCTATAACTAATAAAAAACTACGTTTTAACTCGTTAGTGAAATTTTTTCTCTTTATTCTGAAATCTTTACTAAGAACTAAGTTAACAGTGATAAAACGTAGTAAATAGCTATAACTAGAGGGTGTCTGAGTTAATAAAAGGAAATATGCAGGAGCAGTTACATATGTATGTATTCAAAAATGATTTTCTCCAATTTTCTTGTTTCGAGATATTAAAAGTTTTCTGTCACAAGTATGTTTATATGGGAATTAGGAGCTTCATCGTTAGCGTTTTAAGCAGAACACATATTCCCCACACATTTTCATGCCTAACATAAGAAAAAAACAAAACTTGAGTAACACAACTTGTGGTTCAAAGAACTCATATTATAATACAGCTTACAAGTCTAAATTAAAGAAACCTGGCTTGGCAAGTAACCTTAACCACAATTTGTAATTAAAGTAAGCGGAAAATAATGGATCAACTAAATTTGGGATAGAACAGAATCAAATTCAACCAGATAAAGGTGTTTTTTTTTCAACTAAAATTGGAATGCAATTTCTAAACTCATTTTTTTTAAATGCGCACTTTATTTTTGGTTCTGAACTCGGATTCTTCGTCACAAAGGATCATATTTTGCTGCTGAATGTTTACATTTGCAACGTTTTTGCGCAAATTAAAAAATCCACTTTGAAAAAAAAATATTAAAAAAAAGAGGCACATTTAGTTTTATACTAAAAATTAATTTTTGAAAACATCTAGTTCAAAAAAAAACACTAATCGATTACATAAGCTTCACTTAATATAATGAAAAAAGCAGAATAATAAAATTTTATATCCTTCTCTTACACCAACTATTTCAAATACACATTCAAAGTTCTCACTTTGAAAAAAAATCATTTTTTGGAAAATTTGCCATGTTTGCGTATGGATAACTCCCAACTGAAAAACGATAGAAAGCTGAAAATTGGGCCAGAAGTGTAGATTTTTATAGGGAACAATACCGGGTTTTTATTTTTTTGAAAAACTCATTATCGGCCCCAGTGTGCGTCGTTTAGATCTAGGATAAGGCCAAAAAAAAGTCGCAAAAAACCGCTGAAATGGCCTCTCCAAAGTGAAGGTATTCGCTATAGGTGGCCTGGACGGCTGATTGATCGCCTTTACCGTCTTGCAGGTTTCGCATCTGCCCACATACTTCCGAACGTCCTTGGCCTGCCCTGGCCAGAAATAGTCGAACGCGCTCCAAACTCTTTTTCCAACCTCCATGGTAGCTTCTGTGTGCGTCATGTGCCAGCCGTATCGCCTCCTCGGTTAACCCTGACGGTAGCCACAGCCTCCATAGCGAGTCCTCCTCATCCTCCACACCTTTACGAAATTTAACCCTTTTGAATATTAGACCGTCATTTAATCTCAAATCGGTCAGAGTGTCCTCATTATCCAAAATGGTTTGGGACAGATCTTGATACTCTGCGCTTTTAAATTCCGGTGCCTCTAAGTCTATTTCATAAGGTGCTGAAGGAAAATTCAACTCGTCCACGTCAAAACGAGAGGGCGTCGGGTACCACATTCAACGTGCCCTTGCGATGTTCCATCGAGAAGTCATTGCGCTGTAATAAAAGGGACCACCTAGCCAACCTGCCACTCAAGTCCTTTTGTGTCATCAGCCACTTGAGGCTTGATTGGTCGGTGATAATTCGGAATGGAATACATATGGTCGGAAACGGTTGACACTGACTATGGCTGCCAGGCATTCCAGCTCGGTCACTCTATAATTACGCTGAGCATTATTCAGCTTTTTTTAAACAAATGCGCCTTTCGAAGGCAAATTTGTTATAAATGCCCTATATCAATTCGCCATGCCCACAAACCTACGAACCAGCCGAGGAGACTTCGGGATTGGGAAACTTTTTACCGCCTCTATCTTCCCTGGGTCTACCTTCAAGCACCCGCTACCTATCAAGTACACTAAATAACGAATTTCCCGTTGGCAAGCACTTCGTAAATATTACGATGAATGATACTGAAACGACCGACCAAAATCGTATTCAACAATGTATCCGAAATCACAGAATCGGCATGAAACATAAATTACAAATATGTACATGGAATGTACGTACTCTCTATGAGATTGGTAAACTGGAACAATTGCGGAGAGAAATTCAGCGATTTAAAAAAGACATATTAGCCATACAAGAGTGCAGATGGACAGGATGTGGCCAGATAAATGACCAAGAAACAACCTTCCTTTACTCGGGCCGAAACGAAGGAGAGAGTCACACCAGCGGCGTAGGTTTTTTAATAACAAGCACTATAGCGCGAAAAGTATCATTGAATGGGTGTCGATAAGCCCTAGAATTATGATACTAAAACTCCGCACCAGAGCAAGGAAACTAGTCATCATAAATGTTTATGAACGAACAGAACGCCAAAACGATGAAACCAAAAACGAATTCTTCGATACGCTTAACAGCTGCGTAAACTCACACGTTAATCAAGGTGACATTTGTGTTATTCTGGGCGACTTTAACGCCAAAATTGGATCTGACAAATATGGTCTAGAAATTTTCCTGGGTAAACACAGCCCCGGTACCCGGAATGACAATGGTGGTAGGCTTATAGACTTTTGTGGTGAAAACGGTTTGGTGATCGGCGGAAGCTTATTCCTACATAAATTAATACACAAAACAACATGGACGTCTCCGGATCAACGTACCAATAATCAAATTGATCACGTACTAATAAAAAGCAGATGGAGGTCATCCTTGCTAGATGTGCGCGTTAGATTTAAGGTAGCCGCAGTACAGAAAAACCTACAAAAAATGAGCAAGAAAATAGATTTTGAGAAACCAAGGCATGAGGAATATCTCAATACATTTAATGCTGCAGTACGCGAACGGGTAGAGCATGCATACTAAAGTGGCAGTACAGGTGAAAGGCTAGACTCCGTTAACAATATTTACCAAGAACTTGGTAGCAGTATCCTTGGACATAAAAACAAAGCAAAGAAAGTATGGCTATCAAATGATACGTGGACATTAATTGAACAGCGCTGGGAAATAAAAGAATCGCTTCTCAGACGGAATAACTATGATAATTCAGAGGAAGCAAGGTAGTTATCCGCAAGGTATAAGGAAAAATGCAAGCTAATTAAGAAGTCAGCCAGAAAAGACAAGAGAAAGTGGGCTGACACATTAGCAAATCGAGCCGAAGCAGCAGCCAGATTGAATAATATGAGGGAACTTTATGAAATTAGCAGGGAACTCACCGGAAAATACAGGAGTAGACAAAAGCCAGTAAAAGATTCCAGCGGAAATCTTATTACTGACAGTGAACAACAAATGAGTGTGTGGGTGGAACACTTCAAGAATGTATTAAATAACCCTGTAGGTGTGGGGGCTTCAAACTCCAACATTAGTGCCGCAAACACCAACAACCAACCCCACTTCAGCGGAATAAACAGCGGGCCCCCTACAAAAAACGAAATAATGTCAGCAATCAAGTCCTTAAAAAAGAGCAAGGCTCCAGGAACTGATGACATATATGCTGAATACCTCATGGCAGATCCAGATACTACGGCTGAAACTTTACTCCCAATCTTGCGTCAGGTATGGGCAGAGGAATCCTACCCTCATCAGTGGAGTGAGGGCATACTTGTAAAAGTCGAAAAAAGGGGGATACCTCTGATTGTAATAATTACAGAGGTATCACCTTACTGTCGATTCCTAGCAAAGTGTTCTTCACAATTTTTCTGTCCCGAATTCAAGAGGCGGTGCACGGAACTCTAAGAGAAAACCAGTTTGGCTTTAGACAAAACCGATCCTGTGTTGATCTTATAAATACTGCCCGAATCATCGTTGAAGAATGCTGTGAACACAGAACATCCGCTTATTTACTTTTTATTGATTTTAAAAAAGCTTTTGATAGCCTCGATAGGAATTACATTTGGGAAATACTACAAAAACGAGGAATGCTCACAAAAATAATTAACATTATCAAGGCAATGTATGCCAAATTTAAGTGCCGGGTCAGTCACGATGGGTGCCTCTCAGAACCCTTCGAAGTTAAAAGCGGTGTACGACAGGGCTGCATACTATCGCCGCTCGTGTTCATCTTGGTATTAGATGAGATTATGAGGAACGTAGTAAATGGAGGACATGGTGTACAGTGGACGCCTTTTAGTCAGTTGGAGGACTTAGAATATGCAGATGATGTCTGTCTGCTCAGTCACAGAAGCACTGACCTGCAACACAATTTAGAAGCCGTGAACACACGAGCGAAGGACGCCGGACTAAGCATCAATACAGCAAAAACGAAAGTTATTAGATGCGGCTATAATATTCCATCCAGGCCAACAATGTTTACGGTGGACGAAAATGAAATCGAAGGCGTAGAATCCGCTGTTTATCTCGGTAGTATTGTCTCAAATAAAAGTGGCGCAGATGAGGACGTTCAGTCCCGCATAAATAAAGCAAGAATTGCTTTTGGGCAACTGACAAATGTGTGGAGTTCCAGCCAAATATCTTTAACAACGAAGGTACGATTGTTCAATTCAAATGTAAAATTAGTGTTGTTTTATACTTGTGAGACGTGGTAAAGTTCAATCCAAATCCAAAAACGCCTACAAGTTTTTATTAACAAATGCCTGCGCCGAATCCTGAAAATTCGCTGGCCACAAACAATATCAAATGACGACTTATGGTCTCGAACAAATCAGCCTAAAGCTGCCACAGAAATAACCAAGCGAAAGTGGTCGTGGATTGGACACACTCTTAGAAGATCCTCAGTAAATATAGCCCGACAAGCATTGCGATGGAATCCACAGGGAAGTCGACGTCCGGGTGCACCAGCGAAAACTTTGCGCAGAACTGTGGACAAGGAATTAGAAGATGCAGGATACACATGGAATGATGTCACGAGAACGGCACCCAACAGAATACGATTTATACATATCCACTACCCTCTGGACAGGCTATACTTGGAAATATTTCAGGAGCTAACGCGAAAGCTCTTCATAAGTCAACTCCGAAGTAGGCTTCTTGAATAAGAGAAGGGACAAGATAACAACGAATATTATTGGTGGTATTTTTGAAAGTCACTGGTAAAGAAATAGAGCCCAGTATTTTCTGTTTACCGCCACCCGCAGTATACACAAAGGCCTGTAATGAGTGGTACTTAAGCCCATTTGTATCCAAAAACTTTTGACAATCTTTGCCGAGAATAGAAACGTTCGCACCCGAGTCCAGCAATCCTACCAGAAAACTATTTTCAATTTGCACACGTACCAGAGGCCTTTCATCTTCCTACATTTCAAAATATTTGCGGACACATATGACTTTGGGTTATCTTGGAAAATTCTCGACCTGACTAGCTCGTAGTTGTTGACCCTGTACTCCAAACTAGGTGAAATTTGCGTTTGACAAGCGACATCCCTACTATGACTTTTTAAAATGCAAACTGGTTTCGAATTGTTAAAAGGCACCATTGGACTATCACAATCGGAGCCATCCGAGCTGTCGGTACTATCAAGAAAAGTTACAATAATGTTTGGGTGGTCCTTCGCCAGGGTTCCACTATCATTTGGAAGCTCACCACTTCCATTCGACTCACTGTTTGAGCGGGACCTACCACTTGGTTGAGTACACGAGGCAACTCCTTGTGCACTGGCTGGTATGGGGGCTATGGCACCGGTACTGGTTTCCCTGCCTCCGATGATCCTTTGTACACTTCGGAGTAAGCACCCCCCTATTGCCGCACTTAAAGCAAAATGGATGCTTGACTCGCTCTTCACAGTAGATATACGAATGCCCCATGGCCAGGCAATTCCAACACTGGATTCCCGAATAGTCCGATTTCCTGTTCCTTCGATACTCCAAAGCCTCGAGCTGCTGGTCCACTTCGCCATCGTCGCCTTCCATCCTAATATCCTGTGCTATTGTGCGAGCTTCATTTACATGCCGTCCGGTATATGTTGTTCCTAAGATTTTGCTTTCCCTCAGCACCTGCTCTCCTTTCCGTGCTACATCGCGGAGATCAGTCAAGGTCCTCACTCCTGCGTTAAAAAGCATCAGCTTCAGACTGCTGCTGACGTTTCTTTTTATGATGTCAATCAGCAGAGCTTCTGACAATGGCTCTCTAAGACACGCATTTAATGCCACTATGTCAGTATGGAACACATCATATATCCATCATGATCTCGTGGTGACTTGTCAATGTTCCAAACTCACGCTTTAAGGAGTAGCACAGGAAGTCATATGTAGCATTAGGGTTCTGCTTCGTAAACAACCAGTACCATTCTTCTGCACGTCCTGACAGAAATAAATGGAAACTCGCCATAATTTGTTTCGAAGAACATTGGGTCCTTTCGCATAGGAAGGAAACCTTCCAGTCTTGGGGTTTCACAGCTATGCTACCAGAAACGATATTAGGCTGGTTGCTCACGAAGGTCTGTGCATGATTCCTCTCGCGAAGTATGTCCATGTTTTCCCTGATTGTCCTCATTTCGTTCCTCATCTCCTCCTGGGAAGTCCTAAATAGATGATGCAGCACGTGTACCCAAGAATCTGAAGGAGGAGGTTGGGGAGTGATCCTATCACCCAAATTGTTAAGAGGCATATGATTTCCTAACTGAGCGCTAGCTCCTTCCGGTATGACTGCCACCAAGTTAGTCGGAGGATCGAAGAGATTCTGCATTTGGTCTCCTCCAGTGCATGTGTCAAAGCCATTATTACTGCCTGGTCTATCAGCTTTCTGATTAGAACCAGGAGTCAAGAAAATTCTGGTAGGATCTCCTCCACCAAAGCCAGCTACTGTGGAGTGCATTACCAAAGGCCGGTTGACTGATTGTTTTGGAACTCCTCCTCTACCGCCTCTTGGCTTGCCCCAACTTTCGCGTCTGGCACTGGCACTTCGGAGAATCCTTCCTTCAGTCTCTTGCTCCATGTCAGGAAAATCCGTTAATCAAAATTGAAAAAAGTGTGGTCAAATCTGGTAGTGTGCTAGCTTCGGTAAGCAGCACAGGAAAAAAACTTAGTTTACAAGGGCGATTGGGACGTGGTCCGACAGTTCAGATTCACAACAAAAAAAAGTAGCAAAAGCACTTCCGCTTAACTGCGCCGCAATATAAGGAGCGGTTTAGAACCGACTCCCCAGACATGCGGAGTGCGGAAACTAAAAATGAAAAAAAAAACTGAAGCAATTACAAAAAAAAAAAAACGGTACATCCAACCGCAATGCAAGGGTGGTCCTGAGGCCCATCTCCCTGAGACATGTTGGCGTACTGAAGGTAAGAAAAAAACGAACTTTATCAGATGCATACTATTTGGGTCCCAGTATTCCTGACCGCAATGCAGGGGCTGTCTTCGGGACTGCCATCTCTGAGACAGGCAGGAATATTGAAAGCCAAAACAAAAACAAATTGAATTTATTTATAAAAAATTTTGGTTCAACACTTTCACTAACTCCGCCGCAATGAAAGGAGCGGATACGACCCCCAGACTTGCGAAGCGTGCAAGCGTAGCGTACAAAGAAAAAAGTTTGAAATTTCTTAACTCCGCCGCAATGAAAGGTGCGGTTGAGGCCCGCTTTCCCCAGACTTGCGGAGCCAAGAAAGATCGCCAAAGATCCCAGCTTGTCCAGCCACAATGCAGGCGTTGTCCTGAGACTAGTCGCCCTGAGACTGGTTGGATGAGATAGGATCAGCAAATGGGAAAAGAAAATTGAAGAAAAAAGAAAATTTTAAAACATATAACACATAAGGACAAACACGTTCGGCAAGAAAAAAAAAGAACTAAATAATCCCTACAAAAGAATATAAACCCCACTTAGCGGACACGTTTATATATTTCCCGAAGCCGACATCGGACAACTGACCCGGGACAAAAAAAAAATCAACTACAAAAAAAAACTAAGTCCGGTCAGGTTAGGTCAGCGCTTCAGGCCCCACGTTGGGCACTATACTCGTTGGGCAATATAGCCACGTTGGGCGCCATCTGTTATGGTTAACGCATCTGCAAGGGAGCAGTAAGGAAGGCGGTCGGCATGATCTAGTGGTGCTCTGTGGCTAGTCATTGTCGGGGCTGGGGTGGGTTCTTGCCAACCTTACTTTCCTGCGCCATAAACAGGAAAAAACTATCATGCCTTTCAAAAAACGCAGAAAAAGACTCGGAAACGAACATCCGGTTAAACCCGGATGCCACGGACAAACCGTTAAAATTCAAAAATCCAAGAAAAAAAATGAGGCCGGTTAAATTCAAATTCAAAACAAACTTAACGGGCAACTCAAAAGCAAATCAAAATTTTAAAATAACGAAACTAACAGAAATTTGAATAAGTTTACAAAAACAAAAAAAAAAGTTTAAATAAAAAAAGTAACCGAAAACTAACTGAAGACAAAACTTAAATTTTAAATCGAAAATCAAAATAACTGAAATCAACCGATTAACTAAAGCAAAAGAACTAGGGGTCAAATTTGAATTTAAAGGAGCCGGAAACGACCGGCTACAACGGCTGAAAATAAAATCAAAAAAATAACGCCGAAGAAAAAAAAGGGGCCCCGGGGGTGTTGTTGCAGCGGCCGGTGCTTGGCCCACCCTCACCCTTATTCAACCCACCTATATGCCTACTAATCAAGAAAGTCAGCATTCCCATTTAAAATAACAAGATTTTTCTATAATTCATGTTTCTTATACAAACACTGATATTAAGATTCATAAAAGTAACGTATTTAAGTCCTAACCGACTCCCTAACCTATGATATCATATATTTTAATATTTAATTTAATAGTTAATTTAACACTAAAAAGAATCCGTTAATGTTTAATAATAAACCCCCAAAAATATGTAACTAAATTTCATAATTAGTATCATACACAAAAGTGTTTGTCCTACTTATGAAATTTATTTCTATTAATGTTTGGCAACAACCAAAAAAAATTGTTTTCTTTTACATGTGTAAAATAGTTCTAATAAGGTTTACCAACCAACAAAAAGTAATGTATGTTTTAAATTTGTATACCATATAGTTATTTGCGGCCTTTTGTTTAGTTATGTTTCTTTTAGTTAAAGTATTTTTTTTTTTTTGTTATAAGAAAGGGGTTTCCCTTTTTTTCGATTTGATTTATTTGTTATTATTATTATTTTCCCAAGTTTAAATTTTAAAGTTTTTTTTCCCCTCCCTAACTTTTACCTTATTTTTTATTATTATTATTGTTTTCCCCTAAGTTTTAGTTTCATATTTTCATTTCCCTTCTTGTTCGTCTTCCTTTTCCTATCTTTACATTATTTAAGTTAATATTTAACTCCCTTAGGTTTACTTTATTTTCATATTTAATTTTTCTTAAGTTTGTTTGTTTTCTAATTTATGTTTATTTCAATTCAATTTTGTTTTAAACCCCCATTATGTTTATTTTAATTCAATATTTAATTGACTTACGGTTAGTTCAAGCCAGGGTACGAAAATAAACTGTACAAAATAAATTTCACTTGCTCCTCGAGTAACATGCCATTTAAGTTTTGTACAGTTTATTACCTTTTGGAAACGTTTGCTTTTTTTGTGACAATTCCAACAAAAAAAAATTTATAGACACAAACGTTTCAAATGATTGAAGAAAAATATTAGTGGTTGAATGTATGTTCATAGAGAATGTGGAGACCTCGCAGTCCTGAACAAATCTGTGGAGATGTGGCAGAGTTACATTCAGAGTGTTTTGGTTAATTTATTAATTTAATAGAGAAAAAATTAATTAATTATTATTTTCTCCAACTTTCTATTCTTTAATTAAAGCAAACTCATCAACATCTGATTGTCAGGGGCGTCGCGAGGCTGGCACGCCCCCCACGTCTTTTGCAGTCGGTAATTTCTTATATGTAGTCGGCATTTTTGACTAAATTTCTTACATGCAGTCGGCATTTTTGAGTAGTCGGCATTTTTGACTAAATTTCTTATATGTAGTCGGCATTTTTGACTAAATTTCTTATATGTAGTAGGCATTTTTGACTATATTTCTTACATGTAGTCGGCATTTTTGACAAAATTTCTTACATGCAGTCGGCATTTTTGACTAAATTTCTTATATGTAGTCGGAATTTTTAACTAAATTTCTTATATGTAGTAGGCATTTTTGACTAAATTTCTTACATGTAGTCGGCATTTCTGACTAGTCGGCATTTTTGAGTAAATTTCTTATATGAGCCTTTCAGTGCACTTTTTTCAAAATCTGAGATTTAAGTGTTGCAGCACTTGTTATAGTCATATCTTCTCGTGATTTTAGTAACTATACCGAACAACAAGTATTAACACCATTTAACTAAAAAAATTTTTTGGCCACTGAAAAAATTTAAATTTTTTTCAGAAGCCATTCTGATTAACTCCATGATTTAATGCAGCCAATATCTGGCTCCTTGTAGCTCGCAACAACACCAAAAAAATACAAAATATACTGTCAAATGTAAGCTGTATCCGTATTTATGCATCCTACATATAATATTTTAGTTTCAATTACACAGGGAATTTTAAAATGCAATGTAAATTAAATCAGCGGATTTCTCAACTTCAACTCGAATGGACTTAGTCACTGTGTGCACTGAAAAATTAACCAAGCGGGAATATTTTCTGTAATGGCTGATACTACTCCAGACCTGTCACATCAAGATCGATTAGCTGTAAATATTCGGTATGCGCATCAAACAAATGAAGGAATTGTACCTGTTGAACGGCTTTTGAAGGTGGATATCGTCCTGACTAAAAAATCAGGAGAAGAGCTGGCTGGCAAAATTGTAACAGCTCTTCAGTCGATGGGAATTTAAAACATAAAAAACATTGTTTTCCAATCTTATGATTTTGCAAAAAACATGTCTGGAAAGTTTAAAGACACGCAGCAAAAATTAGCGGAAAAATGTGAAAAACGTATTCTCTATATTCCATGTCATGCTCATAGAATCAACATATTTGTTGAAGCTTCATGCAATGCAAGCTGTTTGATTAAAGAATTTTTTAATGTTTTAGAAGCTTTGTATGTTTTTTTTTTTCTGGAAGTACGAAACGTTTCTTGAGTTTACGTGAAGAGTTAGGTAATACTGAAAATTCATTGCAGTTGAAGAATTTGTCAAGAACACGATGGACTGCTCGGCCAGAAACAGTCAAAGCTGTATGGATTTCTTTCGAAGGCATCATTCATGCTCTTGAAACTATAAAGAAAGATTCCGAAAATTTTGACAGCAATTCAAGTACACAAGCTTTAGGCTTGTTAAAAAAAATTTTGGACTTCGATTTTATAAGCTCTTTATTTTTTTGCAAAAATATAATGTTTAAACACTTTGTTGCTTTTGGCTTGTAGTCTATTGCTGTAAATACCGACGGTATTGTGAAGCAATTTTCGGGATTGTATGAAAATCTGTTTTTTTGAGAAAAATTTACCCACGCGCTGCAGGAACCAGACAAGCCGACATATGTTTCGATGATACTGGAATTACATCTCTTCATGGACTTTTCTTCCCGGCATTGTGAGAGTCGAACTCACAACACTGTAGTGACTTGTATGCTAGAAGGTCTAACACCTTAGGCCACTACCCAGCTTGAAGGTAAACCCTTCTCAGTGTCCATTTATGCATATATTTATACTTCCATATAGAACATTTCTTTAATTTCAATGCTAACTTATATGAAAGATTTGCGAATTTTTAGGACTTGGTGTGAAACCTATGAAAGAATTTTCTATGCTTAATGCACGAATATTTTTTCATTTAAACATTTAAACTCTTTGTTGCTTTTGACTTGTAGTCTATTGCTGTAAATACCGACGGTATTATGAAGCAATTTTCGGGATTGTATGAAAATCTGTTTTTTTGAGAAAAATTTACCCACGCGCTGCAGGAACCAGACAAGCCGACATATGTTTCGATGATACTGGAATTACATCTCTTCATGGACTTTTCTTCCCGGCATTGTGAGAGTCGAACTCACAACACTGTAGTGACTTGTATGCTAGAAGGTCTAACACCTTAGGCCACTACCCAGGTTGAAGGTAAACCCTTCTCAGTGTCCATTTATGCATATATTTATACTTCCATATAGAACATTTCTTTAATTTCAATGCTAACTTATATGAAAGATTTGCGAATTTTTAGGACTTGGTGTGAAACCTATGAAAGAATTTTCTATGCTTAATGCACGAATATTTTTTCATTTAAACATTTAAACTCTTTGTTGCTTTTGACTTGTAGTCTATTGCTGTAAATACCGACGGTATTGTGAAGCAATTTTCGGGATTGTATGAAAATCTGTTTTTTTGAGAAAAATTTACCCACGCGCTGCAGGAACCAGACAAGCCGACATATGTTTCGATGATACTGGAATTACATCTCTTCATGGACTTTACTTCCCGGCATTGTGAGAGTCGAACTCACAACACTGTAGTGACTTGTATGCTAGAAGGTCTAACACCTTAGGCCACTACCCAGCTTGAAGGTAAACCCTTCTCAGTGTCCATTTATGCATATATTTATACTTCCATATAGAACATTTCTTTAATTTCAATGCTAACTTATATGAAAGATTTGCGAATTTTTAGG
This sequence comes from Campiglossa producta, assembly GCA_964058755.1. Classification (NCBI taxonomy): domain Eukaryota; kingdom Metazoa; phylum Arthropoda; class Insecta; order Diptera; family Tephritidae; genus Campiglossa; species Campiglossa producta. Next base: position 117,921,000 of record CAXKVI010000001.1, read on the forward strand.
ACTTGGTGTGAAACCTATGAAAGAATTTTCTATGCTTAATGCACGAATATTTTTTCATTTAAACATTTAAACTCTTTGTTGCTTTTGACTTGTAGTCTATTGCTGTAAATACCGACGGTATTGTGAAGCAATTTTCGGGATTGTATGAAAATCTGTTTTTTTGAGAAAAATTTAAAGTTAAAAATTTGACAGAAAATTTGGAAGCTGAAGAACTTAACATCATCGATGCTTTATTGTTGATTCAAAGCACATCAGAGTCATTTCAGCAAATGAACGATGATATTAAAAAAAAAAAAACGATTTGATTGCGAGCTCGGTTTCCTTTGCTCGGAAGTGGGAGATAAGCCCCGAAAACGACTTTTCAAAGCATCACAGAACGCGACGAGTGCCAAAAAAAATTGACGAAAATCTGGAATCTGCTACAATTTTCGATTTTGAAACATTTTATAGAAAAGAATTCACAATTGTTCTTCAAGTTTTTACAAGTTGCATCCAAGAAAAGTTACAAGAAAGTTTGTCAACTTTCAAACCCATTCAGGAAATGTTTAGAACTCCACTAGACAGAAATAATGTTACGATTGATTTGATAAACTCTATTGTACAATTGGAACCCGAACTTTTGTGAGTTACAAATTCTTTTTGACTCATGTCAAAGTTCTAAATCATTCGCAGATATTTCCACGGTAGCATTCAAGTTAAAACGAGTTACTCCCTTAGCCCCTTAGCATATAAACTGGTTCGTTATATTTTGACTGCTCCTGTCATGTCAGCATCGTGTGAACGTTCCTTCAGTAAATTGAAAATAGTTTTCGACCATTTGCGCACAACAATGGGAGATGATCGTTTAAATTCGTTGATGTTGCTCACAGAGCCAAAAATGCCTAATAAAATTAATAAGATTGTCTTCATGAGCGGGTTTTGGGCTGAGGGGTAGTCGAAACGACGGAAACGAAAAAAAACTATACGCAAATCTATTTGGTTTAATGAGGAAATTCTTATTGATATTATTAAGTGCAATTTCTTCTTATTTCTTTTCGATTTCTTTTTATATGTGTTATTAATAAGAAAATCTTTTCAAGATTTCCTTAAAAATATGAAAAAAAAGATGAAAAAGAGAAAACTTCTTTTTTTAATAAGATTATCTTAGGGTTCCTAACAAGAAGATTTGACTTATTAATGTTTTCAAAGGGAAATCTTGCAGAAAACGAAATGATTTCTTAGGGTTCTTATTAATAAGATGATCTTAGGGTTCCTAACAAGAAGATATGACTTATTAACTGATTTCCGCATAATTGTATGTGTTAATAAGATGATCTTAGGGTTCCTAACAAGAAGATTTGACTTATTAATATTTTCAAAGGGAAATCTTGCATCATCATCAGCAGACATCATGTAGAACAATTATACGCTGGGAAGCAGAAATACCCGATGGCTCGATGGTAAGCACCTGTGTTCAGCATTCAATATGTGGTAAGTTCGATTCGCGGTGGAGGCAATATGGCAAGTGTGTAGGCAATGTAAGGAAGAGTGCGGTGAGATGGCTTGAAGGAAATATAAAAAGGCAACATAAGAAGGTAAAGGCAATACAAGAGAAATCTAAAACTGAATCGTAACTGGATAATCTGAAGTTCTCGAAGACAATATAAGAACTCTGAAATATAGTTTTTATTTTTTTTATTTGAAATATTAAAAAGAACATCTTCTCAATAATATGTGATTTCATTTTGAAAACATTAATAATTCGAATCTTCTTGTTAGGAACCCTTAGAAATCAATTCGTTTTCTGCAAGATTTCTCTTTGAAAACATTAATAAGTCAAATCTTCTTGTTAGGAACCCTAAGAAATCAATTCATTTTCTGCAAGATTTCTCTTTGAAAACATTAATAAGTCAAATCTTCTTGTTAGGAACCCTAAGAAATCAATTCGTGTTCTGCAAGATTTCTCTTTGAAAACATTAATAAGTAGATGAAGTTGACGTTTGTGAAGTTGTTCAAAAATGGTCCTTACTAAAGCATCGCAGAGTCAAAATTTGAATTTAATTCTTCCATTTTTCTCAAAAAAATTTTTCTTTGGAAAATTATTTTGATTTTTATGAAAAGGGTATCTTTTTAGTATGCATTTAATTTTGTAAAACATTATATACGACGAAAATAAAGAAAGAGTAAACAAACACTGTAATTTTTAATTTATTCGGTAACATATTGCGCATTTTCACAAGTGTATTCCAATAATTTATTTTTTTTTAAATCCATTTGATACATCTGTACACGAGTGAGTTCTGTAACTGACTGCCTTTTAATCATTTCGTTTCTCTTCTTATTCTCTACGTGATTTATAACTAATACATAAGTGTGTTTGTTGTTTGTGCGATTGTCATCTAATTTCACTTCGTAATGTAATTCGCCTAATTTCTGTGCTGCGCGACCGAACGCCATTTGTTGGCTGATAGGTAGTCTCTTACGGCCACCCTTTCCCCTACCGCAAATGTTTTGGTAGGCGATATGCGTACACTCGGATTATTGGGTTCTTTGCGAATTAAAAGATCAAGACGCGACTGTAGTTGTCGTCCCAACATCAGAACAGCAGGTGATTGTTGAGTGGAAGGGTGCACTGCCCGGCGATAAGCCATTAAAATAGTGGATATTTCTTTTTGCATATTGCGTCCTCCTGCGTTTGCGGCCTTCAATTTGCTTTTTAGTGTTTGCACGAAGCGCTCCGCTTGCCCATTCGTGGATGGATGGTAGGGTGCCCCCTTTCTTGTGAGTTATGCCATTATTTTTCAAGAAGGTTTGGAATTCCCATGAGTTGAACTGCGTGCCATGATCGGACACGAGTATATGTGGTAACCCAAATGTCGCGAATATTTCCTCACATTTTTGACTGGTACATGAGGCTGTCATATTTGGCATTATATGGGCCTCAGGCCACTTAGTATAGGCATCTACCAAAATAAATAAGTATTTACCTTGGAATGGTCCTGCGTAGTCAACGTGAACCCTTTCAAATGGCTTCGATGGTCTCATCCAAACATGAACCGGTGAAACCATCTGCTCAATATCTTTGTCCATTCCTCGCCACCAACAATACGTACGGCCCAAGGCTTTCATAGAGGACATTCCTAAGTGTGCTGTGTGAAGTTCCTGTAACACTCGGTCTCGTAGTGGAGCCGGAATGTATATTCGAATTCCCCTAATAAGGCATCCATCGTGCAGTGCGAACTCGGTCAGTGGTATACCAAACCGATGATGCGGTTCGAATTCTCGCCCGTGTTTCAAACATTTTACTAAATGGGTAACGCTTTTGTCCCTCTCAGTATGGTCTCTCAATTCCGCGCGTGTCACAGGCAAATTGGCGATGTCTTCATCATTTATTATGTCTACCTCATCTATTTGTTGATAAGTATCGCACACCGACAACCTTGACAACGCATCGGCGTTGGCGTTGTCTTTAGACTTTTTTACGCAAATCTCGTAATCAAATGAAGACAAAAACAGTGCATAATGCTGCATTCACGTTGCCGAGAGGGTTGGTAGCCCTTTATTGGGAGAAAATATGTGCGAAATGGGCTTGTTATCCGTAATTAACGTAAATTTGCGGCCATATACAAATTGATAGAATATTTTAACCCCAAATATGATGGCGTATGCTTCTTTGTCGATTTGGCTGTAGTTTTGTTGGGTTTTACTTAATGTTTGTGAAGCAAACTGGATAGGCCGCTCAGTACCGTCTTCATACCGATGACTCAAGACCGCACCCACCCCTACTGGGCTCGCATCTACAGCTAAAAGGAGTGTGCGCCTTGGGTCGTAGTGTGTAAGGATTACCGGAGACTGTATTTGTGCCTTAACATCTTGGAATGCCCGTTCACACTCTCGATCAAATTGAAACTTTACATCAGCTTGCAACAGCAGAGTCAAAGGGTTTGTGATAGTACTCAACCTTTTTATAAATCTACCGTAGTAGTTAACAAGGCCCAAAAATGATCTTTCCTCGTCTTTGCTTGATGGCGTCTTCATATTTTGGATAGCTTTTACCTTATCTGCCATTTTGTGTATGCCTTGTCTATCGATTACGTAACCGCAGTAAGATATGCGATCCCGCATGAACTCCGACTTGTCTAGATTTACCCTCATATTGTGGTCATTCAGTCGCTTCAATACTTCCTCTATGCGTTGTTTGTGCGTCTCATCATCGCTGGCAGATATCTTGATGTCGTCTAAAAAAACTGAAACGCCCGGTATGCCGCTGAGCAGCTGCTCCATGAAACGCTGCCAAATGGCGGGTGCGCAAGCTATACCAAACATTAATCGTGTGGGCTGATATAACCCCTTGTGCGTGCTCAGTGTTAAAATGTAAAATGTTTTTGTAAATTTCGTACCACCAGCAAGAGTGCTGAATAATTCATCTATGGTGGGCAAGGGATGCTCGTCCACCATAAGCTCTGGGTTAACAGTGACTTTATAGTCACCACAAAGGCGTACCGTGCCATTACTCTTTCGCACCGCCACTATTGGCGTTGCCCACTCGCTCTTGTCCACCTTTACCAGTAGACCGTCATCTACTTGTTTTTGCAATTCTCTCTCTACGGGTGTCCATAATGGAAAAGCAATTCGTCTGGCCTTTAGTGCCTTTGGTATTGAGTTAGGCTAAAGGTGCAATCGCGCTTGAAATCCGGTGATCTTTCCGGGAGTGGCTGAAAATAACGTAGGAAATTTCTGAACGAAAACGTCAGCTTCACCTAACTTAGAAGCTGATATTTGATTAACCTTGCTATCTTGCGTTTGCAGCAACCTTTTCCAGTGTACCTGTATAGACCGTAGCCACTCTCTGCCCATTAGCGGTTTGTGATTGGAGCGGACTACATACATTTTCATCGACCTCGTTTGCGTAGTAGTGCTAACGTCTACCATGATGTAGCCAGCACAGTCGAGTGCCGTGTTGCAATAGCTGTAAAGCTTTGTATCGCTTGGAAATATCTTTGCTTTGCCGAAGTACTTTTTTGCGTCCGCTAACCCAACAATTGTGACCGGAGCACCGGTGTCTACCTCAAATTCTATGCGCAGCCCATTCACGACTAGTGTTTGCATTATTCTTGCACGGGCATTATCCGTCCCTCCATTAATTTGGAAAAGCTCCTCTACGGTTTGGTTGTATTCCCATCAGTGGAAATTTTATGTAATTGTCTTTTTTCTTTTAGGCATACCTTTCGTAAATGCCCTTTTGTTTTGCAAAAGTGACAGATCGAGTTTTTGTATGGACATTTGTTTGCCATATGGCCGGTATTACCACATCGAAAACATTTATTATCTTTTTCTTTGTGCTCTTTTTCTTGCGGTGCGTTCAGTGGCTTATCGGTCTTATTTCCCTTTTGTTTGCCTTTTTTTGTGTATTTGTTATCGCTCACTTTATTGACTTGGCCGCTACTCGTTGCTTGATGTAATTCGACACCACCTCGTTCCGCCATTTCGAAAGCCGATGCCATGTTCTCTGCTCTTTCCAACGTCAGAGTCTTCTCTTCCAGCAGTCTACTTTGCGGTCGCTGATTCAGCAACCCAAACACGAATTGGTTGCGTAACGCAGTGTCCAAGTACTGCCCAAAATTGCATCAATTTGCTAATCGCCGCAATGCAATTAAAAACTGGCTGCAGCTTTCCTCTTGCTTTTGCTTTCGCAAATGAAATCTATAATTTTCCAAAATCTCGTTCGGTTTTGGATCGTAATGATCTTCCAAAATGCTCACAATATTCTTGTACGCAATTTCTTCCGTCGATGTACCCATCCGTCGATGTACCCATGTAGTGAAGCAGTAGGTGTGTCTTTTTTGTTGAGTCACTATTGAAGAGCTCCATAGCTGTCTCCAAACGCTTGACCCATCGCTTCCACGAAGTCACTTCCACGTTGAATGGCTCAAATTGAAATGCTGCAGCCCGCGCGGAAGCTCCCCCATCAGCTGTGGAATTCGCTCCTCCCGTCATTTTATCAAAAGAAAAATGTATATATATTTCGGTCAATGTGTTCGCGTGTGTAAGTTTAATTTTCCGTAACTCGTCGCCAGTTAATACATCTGTACACGAGTGAGTTCTGTAACTGACTGACTTTTATTCATTTCGTTTCTCATCTTATTCTCTACGTGATTTATAACTAGTACATAAGTGTGTTTGTAGTTTGTATATAGTTTATAATTATGTTTTCCACTCTCATTTATAACACCATTATTATACCTAAAAAAAATGTCGGCAAATTTTCGAGATCAGTCGGCATATCAGTGATTGTCAAAGCAAGCAAAGCCAGCAAAATTTGAGAGTTTGCCAAATTTTAACCTTGCTTCAACTTTGAGGTCTCCAATTTGGCATGCTTCGTTTAAATACGTATACTGAACTTTTCTGTCAAAGTCAAAGTTTGAGGTAAAGTCAAAATAAAGCTTTATGTAACTGACCCTTAAGAAAGCAAAGTCTGGTACATCGAGTGTATTGTGACGAATTCGATGATTATTTTCCCTGAGTTCGACCACTGTACGTTAAATAAAACACTCCGATTCTGCTTAATAAGTAGTACGATTTATTCAGTACTAAAAACCGTAGTACAATATCGCGAGTTAATTCACTGTTCAGTACTTCACTGTACAACACTTCAAAATAAACTGATTGATTGCGTTGTCTTTGCGCGGTTTATATACCCTAGCAAACAGCAGCTTCACAACCTAGAAATGTCTACACCTTTCTGGTTTATTCGTGCAACAGTGTTCTCGAAGCGATTATCTATCGTCATCTCCTCTTTGTCCGTTGTCTTACAAGATCGTGTATTTTTCTCATTTCTTCTTCCAAGGTGCTAGTTGATTTCCTGGCATTTATTCCTTCATCAGCATTTATCCCAAACTTCAAGTCAGCTGGCAACCGAAGGTCATTCCCAAAAATTACTTTTGCTGGAGTCTGACCCGTTGTTTCATGTATTGCCGAGCGATATGCCATCAGGAACAAGGAGATGTGCGTGTCCCAATCTCTCTGGAACTTATCCACTACTTTCCTCATGTGCTCTTCCAAGGTTCGATTGAAACGTTCCACCATGCCATCTGACTGAGGATGCAGTGCAGTTCTTCGAGTTTTCCGAATACCCAATGTCTTGCACATTTCTTGGAATACGACTGATTAGAAATTCCTGTCTTGGTCAGAATGTAACTCCATCGGTACACCAAACCTCGCTACCCAATTGTTAGTGAACACCTCTGCAATGGTTTCTGCCTCTTGATTTGGAATCGGGTAAACTTCTGGCCATTTGCTGAAATAGTCAATAGCAACTAGTACGTATTTGTTTCCGAGTTTGCTAGTAGGAAATGGACCAGCTACATCCATGGCAATCCTCTCAAACGGTGCACCTGTGTTGTACTGCTTCATCTGTCCATGGCTTCTCGACTTCGGACCCTTTGCTCTGATGCACACCTCACAGTTGGCGATCAACTCCGCGATCGACTGCCGGCAACCAACCCAATAGAATCTCTGCTTGACTTTCTCCAGTGCTTTTGTGACTCCTAGATGACCTCCACTTGGACCATTATGTAGTTCATACAAAACATCAGAGATTTTCTTCCTTGGGACAACTACCAGCTTCCGAGCGCATTAACCATCTTCGCTTTCCCATACTCTATGTAAGCAACCGGATACCAATTTCAAACTGTTCCACTGTGCCCAATATGACTTGGCAACAGGACTCTCTGCTGACATCTCCTCTCTTGTTGGTCGTTCATTTTGCTCGATCCCCTGCATCACACGTACCAGATCTGGATCCTCTAGCTGATACTTCCTTAGTTTATCCATGTTCCATTCGTCCGTAGATGTTATAGTCATCAGCCGAACATCTATAACATCTTCCTTGGCCTCAGCTTTCGAACAATGCTTGCATTCCAGGTTACATGGTCGCCGGGACATTGCATCAGCATTGCCGTGGTTGCTGCCTTTGCGATGCTCTATGGAAAAGTCATAACTTTGTAGTCGCTCTATCCACCGTGCCAATTGACCTTCCGGATTACGGAACTGCAAAAGCCATTTCAACGCTGCATGGTCTGTCCTGACGTGGAATCGCTGTCCATAGAGATACTTGTGGAAATGTTTGATGCACTCCACCAATGCCAGTAGTTCTCTTCGTGTTACACAATAGTTCCTTTCGGGCTTTCCAATTGTGCGGCTATAGTACGCCACTACCTTCTCCTGCCCATCGACAATCTGTGACAAAACTCCTCCAATCGCATAACCACTTGCATCTGTATCCAGAATAAACGTTGAACCTGCGATTGGATACGCTAACATTGGGCAGTGCACAGCCGTTCCTTCAAGGTTTGGAAAGCCACTTCATGTTCCTTCTTCCAATCAAATGACATATTCTTTCTGGTCAACTCATGAAGGCTACTGGCTACGCTAGCGAAATTCGGTACAAATCGACGATAATACGTGCACAGTCCGAGGAAACTTCGTAGCTCATGTAAATTTTTCGGTCTTGGCCAATCCTTTACTGCTTCGATCTTCTCTTTAGCAGTGCAAATTCCCTCCGTAGTAACCTTGTGACCCAAGTAACTTACTTCCTTCTTGAACAATGCACACTTTTTGGGACTTAATTTCAGACCGGCGCCAGCTATCCTTTGGAAAACTTCCTCCAAGTTCTTGAGGTGTTCCTCAAAGCTTTTTCCCAGCACGATGATGTCATCCAGGTACACCAAACACGTTTTCCAATGCAGTCCTTTCAATACCTGATCCATGAGTCTCTCAAAAGTAGCTGGAGCGTTACATAGTCCAAAAGGCATTACCGTAAATTGCCACAGCCCCTCTCCAACGCTGAAGGCTGTCTTTACCTTATACTCATCTTTAACCTCCACTTGCCAATAGCCGCTTTTCAAGTCCAGTGTAGAGAACCATTTCGTACCAGATAGTGAGTCCAGAGTATCGTCAATTCTTGGTAGTGGATAGCTGTCCTTTTTCGTTACGTCGTTCAGCTTCCGGTAATCCACACAGAACCGCATTTTTCCATCCTTTTTCTTCACTAGCACTACCTGTGAGCTCCATGGACTAGCTGATGGTTCGATCACGCCGCTGTCACTCATTTCTTGTATAATTTCTCTTACCACTTGCCGTTTGGCCAATGGAACACTTCGAGGAGCTTGGCGGATTGGTCTCGCGTCACCGGTATCAATGTGATGCTTCACTACATTGATCCGACTGGTTTGGAGCCACCCTTGTCAAATATGGTAGAGTACTTTAGTAGAAGTTGTTTCGCCGATAGATTAATGTTGCTGGTAGAGACATTTTCCTGGAGCTGTTCACAGTTTATAATCACCTCCACCTCCTGACATTGTCCCAATATAGCTCCTTTGGAAAGCTTGATCGGCGATCGAAACTCAGTTAGTACTCTTACCGGTATACGTCCATCTTGGTTTGTCATAGCCAGTGTTTTTCCTACTAGTATATCCGTCTTTGAATTGTTTGCTGCCTCGACAACCCACAATTTGTTTGTCCCATAATCTTCATCAATCCTTGCCCAAACGACTGCCTCCGACTTCGGTGGAATTTGTTGGCTATCTTCCACGAGTACCCGCTTACTGATGTACTTGTTCTCGTAACCAAAATTGAGTGGCACATCCATGTTCTTATAGCTCATAGTCCTGTTTTGCATGTCGATCTTGATGCCTTGGTTGCTTAAGAAATCCACACCAACTATGATCTCATCAACAATATCTGCCACTATAAAATTGTGCAGTACGGCGACGTTTCCAATTGCGATTTCACATGTTACTTCTCCTTGAACTTGGGTGTCCTCACCAGTCGCCGTACGCAACTTTGCTCCATGTAATGGCCTCACTCCTTTGTTGACTAAATCAGATCGAATGATGGAATGAGCTGCGCCCGTATCAATAGTCAGTAAACGCTCCTTTCCGTCCACGAGTCCTCCAACAGTAACATTACTTGACTTCCTTCCGATCTGTGAGACAGAGATTATGGAGCATCCAATTGCGGGAGCCAGCCTACGCCCCTTGCGGCTGACTCTCTTTAGTTTAACGGTTGGTTGGATTGGGAGACTTGCTCATCTCCTTCAGCCTTGCGCTTACGTCCGCTTGCATTACTGGAATTATTGGAGCCAGATCCACAATAACGTGCAATATGACCAGATTTTCCGCACTTAAAGCACTTAATGGAGCCATCGCTTTTCTTCTGTACCCCATTCAATACTTCCAAAATTTTTTCGATTTTGTTGACCAAGTCTGGCGTCTCCACTTCCACACGATGAGCTTTGTACAATGGTTTGCTCAAAAGAGATGCGGTTTCTTGAGTTAGAGCATGTGATACCGTCTCCGCAAATGATCTCTTTCGATTGGCATAGGTGGCCCGCTTCGTCTCCACGTCACGTATTCCATTTATGAAACTTTGGATTTTCACCCTCTCGATGTATTCCACTGGTGCGTCTGCGTTTGCTAGATGAGCCAACCTCTCGATGTCCGATGCAAACTCCTGTAATGTTTCGTTAGCCTTCTGGAAGCGATTCTGTAGCTCTATTTGATGTATCTGCCTTCTATGCTCGCTGCCGTAACTTTCTTTCAACGGCTCCCATCAACGCTTCATAGTTGTTTCTTTCAGCGTCCGGAATAGTCTGTAAGATTTCCGCTGCAGGTCCTTTCAATGCCACAAATAAAGCAGCGACTTTGTCCTCAGCGCCCCAGTTGTTCACAGCTGCTGTCTTCTCAAATTGTAGCTTAAATACCTGGAAAGGAACAGAACCGTCAAAGGATGGGGTTTTTACCTTGGGCGTGCTTGAGGAAACACTTGGACGATTCAGCTGCAACTCCTGGATACGAGATTTTAACGCATCCACCTCGGCTTCGATCTTATCCTGTCGTCCACTGACAACTTCTAGCTGTGATGAGACTCTTCGCTCTTGTGCCTCTAGTTTTAACGTTATGCGTGTTTCCTGTTCCATCAACTCTTCCTTGATCTGTGACGCCATGTATGCCTTCTGTTCTTCTAACTGAGATGCCAATCGTGTCTCTTGTTGTTCCAACTGAGATGCCATGTGTGTCTTCTGTTCTTCCAACTTTGATGCCATGCGTGTCTCTTGTTGTTCCAACTGAAATGACATGCTTGATGTTATGTTGTTTGACATTTGAGCCAAGGCAGCCAATAAAGAGTTTGTGTCCACATTTGCCACTGACTCCGGAGTATCGCTTTGCTCTTCTATTTTCGTCGCTCCCTCTTCCGAAAGCTGAAAAACATAATCGTCAACGTTGATTCCTTCCGCTTCCATAGCCTCGCGTAGACGTGATTGTAGCTCTGGTTTATTGCCTGTTGTTACCATTCCACGTTTCTCCAACTCGTTTTTGAGTTGTTGGATCTTCAAGTCATTAAACTTTGCCATATCCTTCAGTGGCGTGCCTTCCATATAAGCCGAAAAGCCCGGCTTGCCTAGCTAATCCTCTATGAGCTACAATATGTTTCAAAAATGTATCGTAACAATTTCTTTAACGTTTACATTTGGTTTCACTAACTGCCAATAGCATAAACATATAAATAAAACTCTTCCTGCCATCTGTCGGCTGATAGCAAAACAATTAACATAAAATTTTTTCAGCGCATATGATGCAGCGCATCTCTTACTTGCTTACTTAAAATAGCCTTTAACCGCCTAGGCGATGATTGCCATCTCGCTTTTACTTATTGGCTTTTACCTGGCTTTCAAATCCCTTACTAAAATGTCTTTTTGAAGCTACAGTTTTTTTGAATTTAGAAGAAATTTTGTATGCAACTACGAAGCCAGCTTCGTGCTGTTGTTACTATAAGCTTTATGTATATACATATCTACAATGTTAATGTGCAAAGAGCTCTACTCAAAAATTATTGGCGCATATTTTTAAGTAGAAAAAAAGAATTCAATAGTGGTGATTGCAGTAATATTTTTTTTTTTTGCTAGGCATTATAAAATATAAAAAATATTTTTTAGGTTTCTTAGGTCCACTTGCACGACGCCGAGTTATCTTTTTAGCTCAGAGTTAATTTGACATTAACTCTGAGTTAAAAATATAAATTTTCGTTGTGCAAGTGAGCCTTGGCTTCTGCGATGTATGTAAATGGGAAATAGTGCAAGTAAACCTTTTCCCTTGGATTGGAAAAGCTTAAAAAATCTGCAAAACAATAACTTGCCTATTGAAGAAACCTAAATGTTTAAGTTTTTCCCCGTGCGCAAAAGTCGATAAATATCTATCCTGAACTCTTCTTCTTCGTCTGAAATGTTCTTTGGCAGCAGTATGTGCTTTTGTTGGGGTTATAAGGACTGGGGCTTGCCTTGATTGAAACACGTAGGCACGCCACTGATATCCTTGCAATGTCCTTGTTACCTTTACAATGTCCTTTTCAATGTCCGTGTTATCGTTTTCAATGTTGTTGTTATCCTTTTCAATGTCCTTGTTATCCTTTTCAATGTCCTTGTTATTCTTTTCAATGTCCTTGTATTTATTTAACAATACCGCTTCTGACACCAATTGTGACGATTTCGATGATTATTTTCCCTGAGTTCGATCACTGTACGTTAAATAAAACACTCCGATTCTGCTTAATAAGTAGTACGCTTTATTCAGTACTAAAAACCGTAGTACAATATCGCGGGTTAATTCACTGTTCAGTACTTCACTGTACAACACCAAAGAGAATATATCAACAAGAGCCACCACTCGTTATGAAAGCAACGAAAAAGATGGATGCCGTTTTCTTTCAGGGTTTCGGTAATTTCGATATAAATACGTTATTGTCTAATCAAAACAAAATGTGTAAAAGAAAATAGACGAGAAATGAAATAACACAAGAGTCGAAACAAAAATTTAGCAGCTGTCGAATTTACAAAACTGAGGAAAACAAAATTACCGAAACCCTGAAAGAAAACGGCATCCATCTTTTTCCTTGCATTTATAACGAGTGACGGCTCTTGTTGATATATTCTCTTTGACAACACTTCAAAATAAACTGATTGATTGCGTTGTCTTTGCGCAGTTTATATACCCTAGCCAACAGCAGCTTCACAACCTAGAAATGTCTACACCTTTCTGGTTTATTCGTGCAACAGTGTTCTCGAAGCGTTTATCTATCGTCATCAGTATTGTGGCGAATGTTCTCAAGAATCGCTCATCTCCCAACTCTAGCGTATTCCCATCACCAGCGTCACTACCACAACTACAGCTGTTTAGATACATGACGTGAGAGCGACAGAGGGAGAGGCAGCTCGCGTGTTTGCGAATGTGGCACAAAGAGGAGATGACGATAGATAAACGCTTCGAGAACACTGTTGCACGAATAAACCAGAAAGGTGTAGACATTTCTAGGTTGTGAAGCTGCTGTTGGCTAGGGTATATAAACCGCGCAAAGACAACGCAATCAGTCAGTTTATTTTGAAGTGTTGTACAGTGAAGTACTGAACAGTGAACTAACCCGCGATAATGTACTACGGTTTTTAGTACTGAATAAAGCGTACTACTTATTAAGCAGAATCGGAGTGTTTTATTTAACGTACAGTGATCGAACTCAGGGAAAATAATCATCGAATTCGTCACAATTGGTGTCAGAAGCGGTATTGTTAAATAAATACAAGGACATTGAAAAGGATAACACGGACATTGAAAAGGATAACTAGGACATTGTAAAGGTAACAAGGACATTGCAAGGATATGGCAAAGTTTAATGACTTGAAGATCCAACAACTCAAAAACGAGTTGGAGAAACGTGGAATGGTAACAACAGGCAATAAGCCAGAGCTACAATCACGTCTACGCGAGGCTATGGAAGCGGAAGGAATCAACGTTGACGATTATGTTTTTCAGCTTTCGGAAGAGGGAGCGACGAAAATAGAAGAGCAAAAGGATACTCCGGATTCAGTGGCAAATGTGGACACAAACTCTTTATTGGCTGCCTTGGCTCAGATGTCAAACAATATAACATCAAGCATGTCATCTCAGTTGCAGGAACAGAAGACACACATGACATCTGCGTTGGAAGAACAGAGGACATACATGACATCTCAGATCTCAGCTCAACTTGAGGAGCAGGAGGCCCGGCTATCCTCAAAAATAGCATTACAGCTGGAGGAGCAGGAAGAACGTATGTCATCACAACTAAAAATGCAGGACGAGAAAATAATGCAGCTTGAGGAGAAAGTCGAGGCCGAGGTGGATGCGTTAAGAGGTCACATCCAGGAGTTGCAGCTGAGTCGTCCAAGTGTTTCAACAAGAGCACCCAAGGTAAAAACCCCATCATTTGACGGTTCTGTTCCTTTTCAGGTGTTCAAGCTACAATTTGAGAAGACTGCATCGGTGAATAGCTGGAGCGCTGAGGATAAAGTCGCTGCGCTCTTCTTAGCATTGAAAGGACCGGCAGCGGAAATCCTTCAAATTATTCCAGAAGGTGAAAGGAACAGCTATGAGGCATTGATGGGTGCAGTTGAGATTCGTTACGGTAGCGAGCATAAGAGGCAGATATTTCAAATGGAGCTACAGAATCGCTTCCAGAAGGCTAAGGAAACATTACAGGAGTTTGCATGGGACATTGAGAGGTTAGCTCATTTGGCGAACGCAGATGCACCCGTGGAATACATCGAGAGGTTAAAGATCCAAAGATTCATAAATGGAATAATGGATGTAGACACGAAGCGAGCCTCATATGCAAACCCCAAAAGGACATTCGCAGAGACGGTATCACACGCTTTATTACAAGAGACAGCCTCGCTTTTATGTAAACCAGATAACAAGGTTCACCATGTGGAAAAGGAGACATCAGACTTGGTCGAAAAAATCAACAAAGTTCTGGAAGCCTTAAATGGAGCACAAAAGAAAAGCGATGGTGCCATTAAATGTTTCAAGTTTCGGAGAAGTCAACAGGAAGATTCAGATCTGGCATGCGTGATCCGAGGGCTTGAGCGAAACAAACGACCAGCAAGAAAAGAAATGTTAGCGGCGCGTCCAGTTGCCAAGTCATATTGGGCACAATGGAACAGTTTACGAATGGTATCCGGTTGTTTGCATCGAATATGGGAGAGTGAAGATGGTCAATGCGCTCATCTAGGAGTCACAAAAACACTGGAGAAAGTCAAGCAGAGATTCTATTGGGTTGGTTGCCGGCAGTCGATCGCGGAGTGGATCGCCAAGTGTGAGGTGTGCATCAGAGCAAAGGGTCCGAAGTCGAGAAGCCATGGACAGATGAAGCAGTACAACACAGGTGCACCGTTTGAGAGGATTGCCATGGATGTAGCTGGTCCATTTCCTACTAGCAAACTCGGAAACAAATGCGTACTAGTTGTTATGGACTATTTCAGCAAATGGCCAGAAGTTTACCCGATTCCAAATCAAGAGGCAGAAACCATTGCAGAGGTGTTCATAAACAATTGGGTAGCGAGGTTTGGTGTACCGATGGAGTTACATTCCGACCAAGGCAGGAATTTCGAATCAGTTGTATTCCAAGAAATGTGCAAGACATTGGGTATTCGGAAAACGCGAACAACTGCACTGCATCCTCAGTCAGATGGCATGGTGGAACGTTTCAATCGAACCTTGGAAGAGCACATAAGGAAAGTAGTGGATAAGTTCCAGAGAGATTGGGACACGCACATCTCCTTGTTCCTGATGGCATATCGCTCGGCAACACATGAAACAACGGGTCAGACTCCAGCAAAAGTAATTTTTGGGAATGATCTTCGGTTGCCAGCTGACTTGAAGTTTGGGATAAATGCTGATGAAGGAATAAATGCCAGGAAATCGACTAGCATCTTGGAAGAAGAAATGAGAGAAATACACGATCTTGTAAGACAACGGACGAAGATCATGAGTGATAAGATGAAAGCCAGATACGACAAAGCCATCAACTCGGAAGGTTTTAAAGAAGGAGATTTAGTGCTGTTATACAACCCACAACGAAAGAAAGGTTTGTCCCCAAAACTGCAATGTAACTGGGAAGGCCCATATAAAGTAATAAAGCGGATAAATGATGTTGTCTACCGCATACAAACTGTTGGAAGGCCACGAAACAAAATGAAGGTGGTTCACCTGGAGAGGCTAGCAACGTTTGGATCGGGAAATGTGTCTGATCGGGACGATCAGACTTAGGTGGAGGGCAGTGTGGCGAATGTTCTCAAGAATCGCTCATCTCCCAACTCTAGCGTATTCCCATCACCAGCGTCACTACCACAACTACAGCTGTTTAGATACATGACGTGAGAGCGACAGAGGGAGAGGCAGCTCACGTGTTTGCGAATGTGGCACAAAGAGGAGATGACGATAGATAAACGCTTCGAGAACACTGTTGCACGAATAAACCAGAAAGGTGTAGACATTTCTAGGTTGTGAAGCTGCTGTTGGCTAGGGTATATAAACCGCGCAAAGACAACGCAATCAGTCAGTTTATTTTGAAGTGTTGTACAGTGAAGTACTGAACAGTGAACTAACCCGCGATATTGTACTACGGTTTTTAGTACTGAATAAAGCGAATTATTTATTAAGCAGAATCGGAGTCTTTTATTTAACGTACAGTGATCGAACTCAGGGAAAATAATCGAGGATTCATCGAATTCGTCACAGTATTTCAAATGCAGGTAACTCCGAACAAGAAACAAAAAGTAACCATATACAAGCGTTTGACTGTTTTAAAATAATGTTAGACGATGGTTCCGTTTCTAATATGGATGAGAAGATAGAGTGTTACGTTGGGAGTCATAAAATATCCATGTTGATTGATTCCGGGTCTCAATTTAACTTACTCAGTGAGGACGACTGGAAAATTTTATCTAGGCATAAAGCTACTGTATGGAACATGAGAACGGATTCAGAAAAGAAATTCCGTGCATACGCTGGCAACGACTTGCTAAAAGTTAAAGTAGTTTTTGAGTCAGTTATTGGAGTACGGATGTCGTCGGACTTGATTTCTACGTTTTACGTGCTAGGGAAAGATACTGCAATAAAATTAAATGTGTTGAAGCTGGGTCTTGGGGTAAACCAACTAAATGAAATCACTACCTTTCCAAAAATTAAAGGCATCAAAATTTTATTAACAATTGATGACTCCATTAAACCTGTTCAGCAGCCAGAATAATTCCAGCAGCACTGGAAGAGAAAGTAGAAGCGAAGCTGAATGAAGCTCTGACGCAAGACATCATCGAGCCGGTAGTGGGACCGAGCGCATGGGTGTCTCCTGTGGTGATTGTACATAAGGAAGATGGAGACCTGCGTATATGTATTGACATGCGGCGAGCAAACAAAGCTATTTTGAGGGAAAATTACCCCCTCCCCACATTTGATGCATTCATGACTAGACTGAAAGATGCTAAATATTTTACAAGGTTAGACCTAAAAAGCGCTTATCACCAGCTGGAACTAAACGAGAGTAGTCGGTAGAGACTATTTTGCAATTTCAGAAACTCGAAGCTTCTTAGGGTTAGTAACTTATATTGGAAAGTTTATCCCGGATTTGGGTGAAGTCACAGAACCGCTTAGAAGATTAACCAAAAAAGATGTGAAATTTGCATGGGGCTCGCTCCAAAATAATTTATTCCAACAGTTGAAACAAAGACTTGCGACGCTACCAACATTATCGTATTTTAATCTGAAGCGTCGTACTCAGCTTATTGCAGATGCTAGTCCAGTAGCTTTGGGACCACTGCTTCTTCAATTTGAAAATGAAAGTCCACATGAAATATCGTTTGCTAGTAAAATCTGATCTGAAACTGAGCGTCGATACTCACAAACAGCTTTAGTATGGGCCGTCGAAAGGTTTTATTATTACCTAGCGGCAATCGAATTTGAGCTGGTTACAGACTATAAGCCGTTGGAAACAATTTTTAAACCTACGTCGAAACCTCCTGCGCGGATCGAGAGACGGGTTCTGCGTCTAAAATCGTTTAAGTTCAAGGTAGTGTACCGCTCAGGTAAATCAAATATCGTTTTCTAGACTTTGTACGGGTAGGGATGAAAGGCATCCGGGAGAAACCGTAATGAAGCGACGAGTCCGATCCAAGCTATGGTGGCCCCTAGTCGATAGGGACGTTGATACATTTGTAAAACGCTGTCGTGAGTGTTTATTAGTATCACGACCAAACCCACCGGCCCAAATGAACAGGCGGGCTCTTCCAGAAGGACCTTGGCTATGTTTAGCCCTAGATCTGTAGGACCGCTGCCGAGCCATGAATATATATTCGTTGTGATTGATTATTTTTCTCGATACCATGAGTTAAAATTTGTAAAGAGAATTACATCCACGGCAATAATTGTTATTTTAGAAGAGATGTCTTCGAGACTAGGTTATCCTACATCCATTACCGCTGATAATGGACGGCAATTTGTCAGTGATGAATTTAAAAGGTTCTGTGCAGAAAATGCCATTGAATTGATGACGTCTCCACCTTATTGACCACAAGCTAATGGCGAAGTGGAGAATATGAGCCGTTCAATTCTTAAGCGGTTACAGATTGCACATTCGCTGGGAGTAGACTATAAAAAGGAGATACAAAAGTTCATTTTAATGTATAATGTCACTCCTCATGGAACTACAGGTAAATCAGCGACGGAGTTATTGTTCAATAGACGGGTGCGAGGTTTAGAGGCTAAAGACATGGACATATTGAACAAAGAAAAAGGAAGACAAAAAGGGGATGCAGATCGGGGAGCAAAACAAAGCGAACTTCAAGTCGGCGATAAAATCCTTCTTCGGAATGTACTATTCCCGAATAAGCTGACAACTAATTTTGATTCTGTGGAGTATGAAGTCATAGACCGTAGTGGTAACGAACCAGGGTCCGGAACTCCACCACCTACAACAACGCCAGAAGAACCGAAGGAAAAGAATCCAAAACTTATCTTGAAATTGAAAAACAAATAAAAATAAATAAATAAAAATACAATGGCAACTCTGTAAGCTACTGAGGTATAGATACTAAGATCGTGCTTTTGTGAAAACCGTTTCCTGGTGTGTACCTGTTCTCAGAAATAAATATTTAAACTTGAATTATAAGGGTTTAGTCTCTATTTATTCACTATTGGTATATCGGACTTTCCAGGTTATTACAGAGAACAAAATGTTTTTAAGTTTTGTTTTTCATTTTGGATGTAAATTTAAAAAAAATTATTTTACAGTTTTGAAAGTGAACTCAGCTTTTGGATTTTGTTTTGTATTGAACTATGAAAGTAATAAACAAAACTAAATAGTACTGTACAATAAAGTTTATTTTCGTACACTGGTTCAAGCAGTTCCTATCTCTTCTTTACATTTCTATTTTGTTTTACTATTTTACGTTCTTCTAATTTAATCTAAAAGTCAAATTCTAAATTTAATTTTAATTTTAATTAGATTTTACTTGCTAATTGGCACGGACCTACCGGAATGACGTTGTGGTATTGAGGATTGTTGCAGCGGGTCTAAAAGTGGCGGTCCCGGTGTTGTAAATCTGGTTATTGTTGTAGCTGGTAGTTGTTGCTGTCGGCACTGGCTGCGCGCTGTTTTTGTTATTGGTGCAGCGGGCCTATACGAGGCGGCCGCTGCTGTTTTAGATCTGGTTGTTGTTGTAGCGGTACTTGTTGTTGTTGGCGCTGGCTGGGCTCTGTTGTAGTTCCTTTTGTTGCTAGCGCTCGGTTGCGCTTTTGTTGTTGTTAGCGCTCAGTTGCACTACTTGTTGTTATTGTTGGCGCTTATTTTTGCTTAGTGCTTAGCGTGGCTGTAGTCGTTGTTGTTGGCTGTTACAGTGGGCCTTTGACCAGGCGACCCCACTGTTGTTTGTATAGCTGGTGATGCTGTATTTGTTGTTGTTGTTGCAGCGTTGTTAGGCTAGCTGCGCGTTGTAGTTGTTACTGACTTTGGCGCTAGCTGCGCTGTTGGTGCTTGTTGCGGTTAGTGTTGTTAGCGCTCAGTTGCGCTTGTTGTTTTTATTGTTGGCGCTGGCTGCACGCTGTCATTGTTGTTGTTATTCTTGTTGCCTTAGTTGTTGTGGTAGGCGGTGGCCGCGCGCTGTTGTTGGCACGTGTTGTTGTTAGCGCTCAGTTGCGCTACTTGTTGTTGTTGGCGCTGTTGGGGTTGAACACTTTTTCGTTATGCCCAAGGCGGTCGTTGGTGTTGCCCGCGCAGTTGATGATAACTTGGTGGTTACAGCGCGTTACTGCGCATTAGTGCCGCGCTACTACTGATGTTGTGTCTGTCGGGCATATAAGTGCAATTAATGGGTTGGAACCTAATTGTACCGATATTATCAACTTACCAAAGATGTGCCTGAATGTGGCGCTTTTGGGCCACTTGTTGACAGCGCCGATGCTGTTAACATTGTTTGCGCGTTGGTATGACGCGCTGCTGACTGGTGGTATTTCCAGCCCCGTTGTTTTTGCTAGAGCTGGTATATGGGATTTGGTAATCCGGGGTGGGTAAGATGGTTGATTTATCAAAGTTTACTGCTTTCTCTTTCACTATTATAATGTTTCTGCTTTTTTTTAATTTCCTTTTGATTTGCCGGTATACGTGCAAAATCTCAACAGTGCCAAGGAGATTCCAATATTTTTCCATTAACGGCACTATAGGTTTGGAAATCTTCCGTTCGCTGAGATATGATGTAATATGTGGGTTGCCATGTCGCGCGAATTTTTCTAAACGGGGTCGCCCCTCGGCAGTAGTTTGGCAAACTCTCCGGGTGTATTTCTGCCATGAGAAGCTTCTCAGCAAAAAATTCATTTACTTTGCAGGTGCCGTTGGGAGTGGGCAAAAAACTGTAGGTCGCACCAACTTGTAGGAAAAACTCAAAAGCAACACACCACAAGTTTGAAAGAGAAGCTCGGCTAAAAATCTCGTTAGAGGTTATGATAACCTGTTGGTATATTAAATGGGCTATATGGAAAAGGAAACTTGATTATTACCGGAAAATTATGAATAATTTTATTAATCTTAGGATAGGAGACAACTCATACTCCAAATCCGATTGGTCATTTCAATGAAAATGAAATTAATTCTAGGAAACAAGGTGTGATTGAAATTGACGTGGCTCTCATTCGAAAGCAGAGTATAAGGTCCAACTGAAAAATATTTAACCGACTTGAAAGCTTTTACCAAAAAATTGTTTAACTAACCTTTAATTTTAAATTTTCAATATTTGTCTTTTATTTGTAATTCAATAAAAAAAATGTTAGTTAATTCTGTAGCAAATTTAGAAGTATTTTATTAATAGTAAATTAAATTCGGTGCCAGTGAAGAACGATTGGAATTTAGCTGTTTCGTATGCTGAGATAAGCAAACTGTAGCCGAACAAATTTTTTTTACAAAAATTGCGGATGTTATAGGGTTAATTTATTGTTAATATTCCCAGCAAACCATAAGAGCTCTAAATGAGCGCATATGGGACTCTTTCCTCTGAGCGCTCACATTCATAATGAGTTCATAAAACAATCATAAACAGTCATAAAATGCTCGTATTTGAGTGGCTTTTCCTATGAAACTGGTCATTCATAAATGAGCTCTCAGTCTTATGCATAAAAGATTCTTTTTCGAATGTTTTTATGAGCTCTGAAAAGAGTGCATGAAAGAGTCTTTTTTGAATGATTTTTTTGTACGAATTAAGAGCTTCATTTTCTTTTTAATTTTTATTAATTTCTTCCCTATTTTAATTTTCCCTTTCCTTTCTCATGGGAGAAGATTCCCTTTTCCTATCCCTTGCACTTTAAATTTTCAATTTAAATATGTAGAAACAAATATGTAGGTAAACTTTCATTGCATATGTAATATTCAGACATTGTTCATTATTTATTTTCTTACAAAAACTTATTTCAAAAAGAAAAATCATAACGTACTTGAATCCAGATGCGGGCTGGCACCAGGGTCAGATCAAATTACTCGCATGCGAGGATGCAAAAACCGTAGCACTGTATAAGGCAGCAGCTGCTAAACTGGGTGAAGTCTACAAGGGCGCAAAGATAGAGGTCGTCGACTGGAAGGACATTCCAGCTCGTCCAAGGGCAAGGGCGTGGATTTCGCCCATCCCTGACGAACCCGACAGAATTCTCGGGATGCTACGGCTAATGAATCCGTCTCTCCCAACGCATGACTGGAGTGTTAATCTGGTCGGGGATGCGGTGGGGCCCGACAGACAGGTGGTGTTCACCATGAATAAAGAGTCAATCGAGCCCATCAAAAGGTGCAATGGCCTAGTACACTACAGCGTAGGCCAGATCGTTATCCACGTATATCGTGGTGACGCTCAGCGCGCTACCTTCTCGGCTGCTCCGGGGGAACCGGAAAACGAATTACCAGAAGAGGAAGCGGAGGATTCCGATGCGGAAAGCATGTTATCCGCCACGTCCCTTGCCGATAGTGCTGTGAACAACTCGGAGATGGAGGACAGCCTACAGGACGAGAAAGTCCTCGACGTCACGGTGGTAGCAGCCAACGCTGAGCGATTAACATCTAACGCTACAGGCAGCAGGACCCCTGCAACGCCATATCGGGCAGTTAATCGGAACAACTCGTCGTTGATAGGCAACCTCCGGGATTGGGCAAACTTCGACGACATGGGGACGGCAGGGAAGTCTGTGCGCTCTCATGTTGGTGGTGCTTCAGATTAATCTGCACAAATCTAAAGTGGCTTCGGCTGCTTTAAGTAGTCGTCTTTCTAAAGGCGACGTGGATGTGGTCCTCATCCAAGAACCCTGGGTCAATAGCTCGAGAATCTGCGGATTGGGGACTAAGGGCTTCAAGCTCATTCGAGCCAGCGAGGAGAGCAAAGTCCGAACGTGTATTTTGGTCAAGTCTGAGTTGAACTCCTTTCTCCTACCTAACTACACCAATGGTGATATTACCGCTATCAGTCTAACGGTCGACAGCACCCGCCTGACGGTTGCGTCGGTCTATATGCCCTACGACGCCGAAGAACCCCCACCACAAACGGAGGTGAAAGACCTGGTGTCAAATTTCTGCACGGGTAATCTTATTATTGGAGCGGACGCTAATGCTCACCATGTCCAATGGGGGAGTTCCGATATCAATGCCAGGGGCGAGTCTCTGTTTGATTACCTCTTAACAACCAACCTGGTAATTTGCAACGTGGGTAATGAGCCTACTTTTATCACTAAGACCCGTAGGGAGGTCATAGACCTCACTATCTGTAGTGAAGGCGCTTATGGGTGGGTCAGAAAATGGCGGGTTCTGGAAGAACATTCATTCTCCGACCACCGTTACATAGAAATGGTTTTAGACTTTATTGTAGAACAACCAATCATGAAGCGCAATCCACGTAACACAAATTGGCAGTTACACAATGAAATATTAGGCAGAGACCTCCCAGTACTGCCCTCACAAGCCCCCTCATCACTAGAGGAGCTGGAGGATCTTGTTACTACATTTACATCGGCGCTCTCAAATGCTCTAGGACAGGCTTGTCCAGTGCCAAAACCACGCGGTAAACACAGGCCACATTGGTGGTCCTACGATTTGGACTCGTTCCGCAAATCATGCCGGAAACAATTTAACAAGGCCAAGAGCCTCGGCTCTGAGCTACATTGGCACGAATATAAAGCTAAACTTAGGGCCTACAAAAAAGCTCTGAGACAGGCGAAGAGAACTTCGTGGAGAAATTTCTGCACTGGCGTCGAAAAGGTCGACGACACAGCGAGACTTAGACGAGTCCTCTCGAAAAATCAAACAGCCATCAGCTATTTGCGAAAAACTGACGGATCCTGGACCAGCACGGAAGAGGAAACCCGGGGAATCTGCATGACGCACCACTAGTACCTGCAACAAACCTGGCAGTAAAAATACCCATCACTGAGGAAAGGGTAAGGTGGGCAGTTAAGAGCTTTGAACCGTATACGGCTGCCGGGCCGGACGGGATTATCCCCGCGCAACTTATAAACACGTTGGAGACATCAGCTAAATGGCTGGTATTTCTCTTCACAGCCTGCCTGGCTCTCAACCACATTCCGGGCTCCTGGAGAAGCGCCACGGTAGTGTTTATCCCTAAGGCTGGGAAGGCATCCCACTACGAGCCAAAAGACTACAGACCGATCAGTCTCTCGTCCTTTGTGCTCAAAACCTTTGAGAGGATACTAAGCGACTACCTCTCAACGACTATTGATAGCAACCTTATTTCTAGCTATCAGCATGCATACATCAAGGGTAAATCAACAGAAACCGCTCTGCACAGCCTAGTATCGGTCATTGAGAAATCGCTGTGTGAAAAGGACTACTGTCTCGTGGCCTTCCTAGACATTGAGGGGGCTTTCAACAATATAAGCCCGGAGGCTATCAACTCCGCTCTAACTAATCTGGGCGTAGATAGACCTCTAACTGGTTTAATTGACCAACTTTTAAGGGGAAGGAAAATAGCTTCTTCACTTGGTACGGTTGAGTTATCACGCTATGTCACAAGGGGAACCCCTCAGGGTGGTGTTCTTTCCCCGCTTTTATGGAACCTCACAGTCAACTCGTTGCTACGTGACACAAGTTGGGGGGGCGGGGAGATAGTGGCATACGCAGACGATTTAGCTATTGCATTCAGAGGCAAGTTCCCACAAACTCTGTGTGACCTGATGCAAGTAGCACTGCGAGAAGTTTCGACGTGGTCCTCTCGCTGCGGACTTAGTATCAACCCGGGGAAAGTGGAACGTGTCCTCTTCACCAACCGGTACAAAATACCGCCACTAAGCCTACCAGAACTAGATGGCTTGTCGGATAAGGCCAAGTTTCTAGGCATATTACTGGACAGGAAACTGAATTGGAAGGAGAATGTTCTTCAGCGCCAGAAGAAAGCTTGCATCGCTCTTTACACATGCAAAAGAGCCATTGGCAAAAAATGGGGGCTCAGCCCTAGAGTATGCAGTTGGATCTACACGGCCATCATTCGTCCAATCATGCTATATGGAGTCGTCGTATGGTGGCCTGCGCTGAGCAAGGCAACCTACCTGAATCTGTTGCGGAAAGTCCATAGATCCAATATGATCTGTATAAGCGGTGCGCTAAGGACAACGCCCAACGAAGCCCTCCAGGTCGGGAAGGGTTTCGGTCAGCAGCGGCATCAGCTCTGCGCCTAAGAGAAACCTCCAGTTGGGGGGCGGGTACTATTGGACACTCCAGTATTCTGGAATCTTACAGCTTTCTCCCTCTAAGCACAGATCGTTGTGCGACCACTACAGTCGGTGATAGCTGTTTCAAAATAAACATTCCCAGCAGAGAAGACTGGGAGAGGACGGATTGGTGTCCCGAAACAAATAGTGGCACTTCCCCGACGGCTCGAAGTTGGACGGCAGAGTTGGAGGAGGGGTTTATTCAAGGGATTTGGACCTTGAGCTCTCCTTCAGACTACCTGATCATTGTAGCGTCTTCCAGGCGGAAGTCTTGGCCTTATCCGACAAGCCCAGGCGCGTGCCATCTAGTTCTGGTAGGCTTAGTGGCGGTATTTTGTACCGGTTGGTGAAGAGGACAAGTTCCACCTTCCCTGGGTTGATACTAAGTCCGCAGCGAGAGGACCACGTCGAAACTTCTCGCAGTGCTAGTTGCATCAGGTCACACAGAGTTTGTGGGAACTTGCCTCTGAATGCAATAGCTAAATCGTCTGCGTATGCCACTATCTTCCCGCCCCCCAGCTTGTGTCACGTAGCAACGAGTTGACTATGAGGTTCCATAAAAGCGGGGAAAGAACACCACCCTGGGGTGTTCCCCTTGTGACATAGCGTGATAACTCAACCGTACCAAGTGAAGAAGCTATTTTCCTTCCCATTAAAAGTTGGTCAATTAAACCAGTTAGAGGTCTATCTACGCCCAGATTAGTTAGAGAGGAGTTGATAGCCTCCGGGCTTATATTGTTGAAAGCCCCCTCAATGTCTAGGAGGGCCACGAGACAGTAGTCCTTTTCACACAGCGATTTCTCAATGACAGACACTAGGCTGTGCAGAGCGGTTTCTGTTGATTTACCCTTGGTGTATGCATGCTGATAGCTAGAGATAAGGTTGCTATCAATAGTCGTTAAGAGGTAGTCGCTTAGTATCCTCTCAAAGGTTTTTAGTACAAAGGACGAGAGACTGATCGGTCTGTAGTCTTTTGGCTCGTAGTGGGATGCCTTCCCAGCCTTAGGGATAAACACTACCGTGGCGCTTCTCCAGGAGCCCGGAATGTGGTTGAGAGCCAGGCAGGCTGTGAAGAGAAATACCAGCCATTTAGCTGATGTCTCCAACGTGTTTATAAGCTGCGCGGGGATAATCCCGTCCGGCCCGGCAGCCTTATACGGTTCAAAGCTCTTAACTGCCCACCTTATTCTTTCCTCAGTGATGGGTATATTTACTGCCAGGTTTGTTGCAGGTGCTAGTGGTGCATCATGCAGATTCCCCGGAAAATGTGTATTCAAGAGCAGCTCAAGGGTTTCCTCTTCCGTGCTGGTCCAGGATCCGTCAGGTTTTCGCAAATAGCTGATGGTTGTTTGACTTTTCGAGAGGACTCGTCTAAGTCTCGCTGTGTCGTCGACCTTTTCGACGCCAGTGCAGAAATTTCTCCACGAGGTTCTCTTCGCCTGTCTCAGAGCTTTTTTGTAGGCCCTTAGTTTAGCTTTATATTCGTGCCAATGAGGCTCAGAGCCGAAGCTCTTGGCCTTGTTAAATTGTTTCCGGCATGATATTCGGAGCGAGTCCAAATCGTAGGACCACCAATGTGGCCTGTGTTTACCGCGTGGTTTTGGCACTGGAGAAGCCTGTCCTAGAGCATTTGAGAGCGCCGATGTAAATGTAGTAACAAGATCCTCCAGCTCCTCTACTGATGAGGGGGCTTGTGAGGGCAGTACTGGTAGGTCTCTGTCTAATATTTCATTGTGTAACTGCCAATCAGTGTTACGTGGATTGCGCTTCATGATTGGTTGTTCTACAATAAAGTCTAAAACCATTTCTATGTAACGGTGGTCGGAGAAAGAATGTTCTTCCAGAACCCGCCATTTTCTGACCCACTCATAAGCGCCTTCACTACAGATAGTGAGGTCTATGACCTCCCTGCGGGTCTTAGTGATAAAAGTAGGCTCATTACCCACGTTGCAAATCACCAGGTTGGTTGTTAAGAGGTAATCAAACAGAGACTCGCCCCTGGCATTCATGTCGGAGCTCCCCCATTGGACATGGTGAGCATTAGCGTCCGCTCCAATAATAAGATTACCCGTGCAGAAATTTGACACCAGGTCTTTCACCTCCGTTTGTGGTGGGGGTTCTTCGGCGTCGTAGGGCATATAGACCGACGCCACCGTCAGGCGGGTGCTGTCGACTGATAGCGGTAATATCACCATTGGTGTGGTTAGGTAGGAGAAAGGAGTTCAACTCAGCCTTTAGAAAGACGACTACTTAAAGCAGCCTCCGCTTCCTCTTCTGGTAATTCGTTTTCCGGTTCCCCCGGAGCAGCCGAGAAGGCAGCGCGCTGAGCATCCCCACGATATACGTGGATAACGATCTGGCCTACGCTGTAGTGTACTAGGCCATTGCACCTTTTGAGGGGCTCGATTGACTCTTTATTCATGGTGAACACCACTTGTCTGTCGGGCACTACCGCATCCCCGACCAGATTGACACTCCAGTCATGCGTTGGCAGGGACGGATTCATTAGCCGTAGCATCCCGAGAATTCTCTCGGGTTCGTCAGGGATGGCCGGAATCCACGCCCTTGCCCTTGGACGAGCTGGAATGTCCTTCCAGTCGACGACCTCTATCTTTGCGCCCTTGTAGACTTCACCCAGCTTAGCAGCTGCTGCCTTGTACAGTGCTACGGTTTTTGCATCCTCGCATGCGAGTAATTTAATCTGACCCTGGTGCCAACCCGCATCCGTTACTCGCGCCGAACTACCCGGAAACTCTGGAGCAACATTGAGAAGAATGTTGCCGAGTTCATTTCGCACGTAACGCCACCGGTCCTTAGGGATGGCCAGACGGTCATTGCCTCGGTCAAGGACGCCTATAAGGATCCTGTCCTTGGTTACCTCAGCAAAGCTTAGTTTGCCCGCTCCAGGGGTATTCTGATGCCGCTTGGGAGGGGGATTTAACTCCAGGTCCGATATCTGGCGCTTGAAAGGGTCAAACGTCATAAACTTTCTATCCAAATTTTATTTTCTGTTCATCAACATGTGGTTTATAAGTGTAGTTAAAAAAGGCAGAGCGTTTTTCCACTTAGATTTGTACATTAGAATTCATCGGAAAAAAAATGTATGTCGAAAAAATTTTTGTGTTCAAATTTTTTTCTTAAGTATCCGCGAAAAAACGCTGAATCGAGTTTTTTGATATACTTTGTCCAATTTTGAAGTTTACTTCTATAGCGGCATGCATTTAAGAAAAAGTGCAACGAAATTGGAAGACAACAACCATATGAATGTTAGTGTTGCGAAGCAATACCGTTTTACAAGAGCTAGTGATGCTTTGTATACATGTACGTGTATGTGTTTGTGGAGTTTTACGAACTAACCACACCACACCACACTCATATAGCAAAAGCACCATAGACAATCTTAAGTACGGCATTTGCCACAAAAACGAAAACGTCTATATGGCACAGGTGGTAAGCGTGCTACAGAGCACGCAAAGGACGCAGGTTCTACGCTGGTTGCTTTTTCTTATTTTTTTTTTTTATTTTTTTACTTGAGAGTTTGGAATTCAATTAACCTAACGCCATACAAGAGAATGTCTAATTACGATAAATTCTAAAGGCATGTATGCGAAAATCAACTATTATATTGTTATTTATGAGTGACAAGTGACGAAAAAATTAAAAATTTATTTTTATTCATTATTCGAAAAAATTTGAGTGATGAGTGGCCGGCTATTTTTATTCAAAAAAATCAAAGTGATGAATAATAATTTATAAAAATAGATTAAATTTTTATTCATCACTCAAATCTTTTTTAATAAAAATAGCCGATTACCCATCACTCAAAATTTTTAAAATAATTAATAACTTTTTATTTTTATTTTTTTGTCACTCATCACTCAAGAATAAAATATTGTCCGTCCCAGTTACCTACATTATAATATTTTGAGAGATGGTTTAAAACAAACATAACATAACTACCGATATCATTCAAGTAACGGATACGTCTTTTTGTTTATCTAAAAGGCCTAACAGTCCAACCTAATTAATCGCACACTCGTGAGTACGTTTGATATTCACGTTGCGCTATGTATAATCAGAAGAATATATTTTGCATTTATCGTAGAAAATAAAGTTACTGCACCGACCTCAGCAGCATTTGCTTCAGCCTTTCTATGTAAAATTGGGTATTACGACAGAGAAGCAATAATGCAGTTGTTGGCTATAAAAAATCGCGGGCTTGTGCATAACTCCAACAAATGGCGTGGTGAGTAACCGAGATGCGTGGTAGAAATATCTTCAAAGGTGTGCCCATGTGTGAAATACAATGTTTGCCGCATTGCATTCAGAAAGGAAAGTAGCCTAACTGTTAGACATTCGTCTGTTTAACTAGAAGTCGCCGGTTCAAGTCGCGACAGGTTGAACGTTTTTTTAAGCTTTTTCTTCATATAATTATTTTTTTTTTTATCTTAAATATAGTATGTTTTTTTTTTAATTATTTAATGCGAAACGTCACTTACATCATAATTGCATTTGATTTGTCTTTGTAATGGAATTTATTACGGTTGTGATATTTTGTGAGAAATAGAATTACCGATATCTGTAAAGAAATGAATTTTCATAATTTTGTTGGTTACGTTTAGGGACCGATATGCCAACAGATAACAACGGGGCTCGTCATAGAATGCTAATGAAAAATTAAAGAAGTAACTTCCCCTGCACACACTTAGGGTAGGTTAGGTTCAAGGCGACCGATAGAAACAAAAACTCGGTAATACAAAAAAAACGTTCAATAATATTTATATTTATTAAATTTAAAAAAACAAAATGTCCGACCAAATTCTCCCCATATCGTAGTGGAGCCACCCAAATTGGGTGAAGACGAAAAGCCACAAAACAGCCCCGCTGACGGCACCCGCTCAAAACAGGGTGGAAAGCAAAAAAAGGGCAAAGAATTTTCAGCAGCAAAATTCATAACCGAAAGTGACAGTATCATAAAATACTGTACTAGATTCGCCTCAATCCCTATAGAGGATAGTACGGAATCGGTTCTAGAAGTCAAGGACAAATCTCTTGACAGATTTTGGACACGGCTCCAAACGGCATATGATGCAATCATCGAAACTGATGATTCAGACTTGCCAGATTTTAAGAATCGGCTTATTCAAAGTATGAAAACTGCTTAGACCGTTATGAAGAAACAAAGGCCATGATCTCTGATCAATTAAAACTTTTAAGGCCAATTAATGCACCTACTCTACAACGAGTAGAGCTGCCCCAAACACAAATCAAAGAAACAAATTCAGGCATATATCTCAAAGTTCCGGCCTGTGATACTGAAGTATTTCATGGGGGTTATGAGCAATGGACGTCATTCCGAGATATGTTCTCAGCCGTTTACATAAACCACCCACAGCTATCACAAGCGCAAAAATTATACCATTTAAGAAATAAAACTAAAGGTCAAGCAGGAGCAATAGTTAAACAGTTCACACTTAACGATGACAATTTTAATCTGGCTTGGGAAGCGTTAAAAGCTAGATATGAAAATGAAAGAGTATTGGTCGATAAACAAATAACGTTATTAATGAATCTACCAAAAATTCAAAAAGAAACTAGCGAGGAATTTCTCAAGTTACAATCAACAGTAACAAACTGTTTGTCAGTTCTAGAAACCAAAAAAATTCCCACTGGAAACTGGTCAATATTTGTGCTGCCACATTACCAGAAAAATCTTTAATTTTATGGGAGCAATCGCTCTCATCCTGTAAAAAATGCCCAACGTGGCAACAAATGAAAGATTTTCTAACCACCCAGTTAGAAATCGCAGAACGGGTAGGTACAAAAGAAACAAAGCTGAAAAATGCAAATGAAAATAAAAGCTTCTTTAAACCCCAAGCCAGTAATTTTAACTCCCATAACAGGAGTAACTATAATTCAAACAAGAAAAGTTTCACCAAAAATCAATCGTTCACATCTGAACAACATAGCTATTTGTCATGCGAACTGTGTAACGGAGGCCATTCAATAAGATCTTGCGAGAAATTTATAAAATGATCAACAAACGAGCGAAATAGTTAATCAGGACTAAGAAACTCTGCACTAACTGTTTATCAAAGACTCACCCAGTGCAGAGATGTCCAAGTGTTGACAAGTGCGCATATTGCCAAGGGAGACAGCATTCGATGCTCCATATAAACAATCACAATAACTCCCAAAATAGTCGAACGTTCAATAGAACCACTGGACTAGCGGCAACAGCTACTCCTGAAAACATCGAAAAAGAAAGTCCTGAAAGTTGTCAAGAACAACCATGCTGCTCAAAATCAGCCAGAATACAAACGCTTCATTCAGAAAATGAAAGCAAAACTTTATTACCTACAGCAATCGTCTCCATCGAACACCGAGGAGAACGATTTAAGTTAAGGGCCTTAATCGATCAAGGATCACAGCGATCTTTTATAGCATCGAAGGTCCAACAAACTTTAAATCTACCAACCAAATCAGCCAACTTTGAAATCTCAGGAATGGGTGGAAGAGTAGTACAAAACTCAAATAAAATCTGCCTCATTACCTTGATGTCTTCAAATGCGGATCAAAGAATAAAAGCACAAGCTATAGTTCTGCCGCGACTGACAAACATGCTCCCAAGCTATAATATAAATAGCGAGTACTGGCAAACGTTTTCACATCTGAAACTTTTCGATCCCCATTGGGAAGCGATCTAATCCCCCAAATAATACTAGAAGGTGTTGAGAAAATTTCCAACAACCTATTAGCCCAAAATACCATCTTTGGATGGATTTTAAGCGGTCAAGTCAAAGAGAAAATCTCCACGTTCACAACGCAAGTGGAAGATATTTCAAATTACAGTCTTAATTCACAATTGAAAAAATTCTGGGAAGTCGAAGAACTCCCTCCAATTCTCGTTGCTACAGCGGACGATAAGTATTGTGAAGCCTTCTACAAAGCCACAACTACAAGATCAGAGAACGGACGGTACGTCGTACGACTACCATTTAAACAACAATTTCCGGATACACTCGCCAGTTTCTAAGTATGGAAAGAAACCTACTTAAAAAAGGCGAGCTAAAAACCTCATACTACAATGTTCTTGAGGAGTATCTACAACTAGATCATAGGGAATCAGCAAATTCCTATGAAAAAATAACAAACGGCAAACAAGCCTCATTTTATCTTCCACACCACGCGGTTATAAAACCGGAAAAACTTACAACAAAAGTAAGAGTGGTGGTTAATGCATCTAAATGCACAAGCTCCCTTAACGATGTTTTATACACGCGACCAACATTACCACCAGACTTAATGCTACTTATACTACAGTGGCGTATGTATAAATACGTTTTCAATGGTGACGTCGAGAAAATGTAAAGGCAAATCCTAGTACATGAAGACGACCAAGACTACCAGCGAATTATATTTCGCAATTCACCTAGTAGTCCAATACGCGACTATAAACTAAAAACGGTGACATACGGCCATTCGTACATTACACGAACTGGCAAAGGACACAAAAGCTAAATTGCCTCAAGCCGCCCCGGTGTTTAGCTATCAAACGTACGTAGACGACATACTGTCGGGAAGCCATAACCTTCCTTTAGCATGCGAATCACTAGCTCAGTGCAGAGATGTCCAAGTGTTCACAAGTGCGCATATTGCCAAGGGAGATACCATTTGATGCTCCATATAAACAATCACAATAACTCCCAAAATAGTCGAACGTTCAATAGAACCACTGGACTAGCGGCAACAGCTAGTCCTGAAAACATCAAAAAAGAAAGTCCTGAAAGTTGTCAAGAGCAACTATGCTGCTCAAAATCAGCCAGAATACAAACGCTTCATTCAGAAAATGAAAGCAAAACTTTATTACCTACAGCAATCGTCTCCATTGAATACCGAGGAGAACGATTTAAGCTAAGGGCCTTAATCGATCAAGGATCACAGCGATCTTATATAGCATCGAAGGTCCAACAAACTTTAAATCTACCAACCAAATCAGCCAACTTTGAAATCTCAGGAATGGGTGGAAGAGTAGTACAAAACTCAAATAAAATCTGCCTCATTACCTTGATGTCTTCAAATGCGGATCAAAGAATAAAAGCACAAGCTATAGTTCTGCCGCGACTGACAAACATGCTCCCAAGCTATATTATAAATAGCGAGCACTGGCAAAAGTTTTCACATCTGAAACTTGTCGATCCCAATTGCCATACCCCCGATCAAATCGACAAATTATTGGCAAGCGATCTAATCCCCCAAATAATACTAGAAGGTGTTGAGAAAATTTCCAACAACCTATTAGCCCAAAATACCATCTTTGGATGGATTTTAAGCGGTCAAGTCAAAGAGAAAATCTCCACG
Organism: Campiglossa producta; assembly: GCA_964058755.1. NCBI lineage: Eukaryota > Metazoa > Arthropoda > Insecta > Diptera > Tephritidae > Campiglossa > Campiglossa producta. The sequence continues at coordinate 117,954,449 of CAXKVI010000001.1, forward strand.
TTCACAAAGCAAGTGGAAGATATTTCAAATTACAGTCTTAATTCACAATTGAAAAAAATTCTGGGAAGTCGAAGAACTCCCTCCAATTCCCGTTGCTACAGCGGACGATAAGTATTGTGAAGCCTTCTACAAAGTCACAACTACAAGATCAGAGAACGGACGGTACGTCGTACGACTACCATTTAAACAACAATTTCCGGATGCACTCGCCAGTTTCTAAGTATGGAAAGAAACCTACTTAAAAAAGGCGAGCTAAAAACCTCATACGACAATGTTCTTGAGGAGTATCTACAACTAGATCATAGGGAATCAGCAAATTTCTATGAAAAAATAACAAACGGCAAACAAGCCTCATTTTATCTTCCACACCACGCGGTTATAAAACCGGAAAAACTTACAACAAAAGTAAGAGTGGTTTTTAATGCATCTAAATGCACAAGCTCCCTTAACGATGTTTTATACACGCGACCAACATTACAACCAGACTTAATGCTACTTATACTACAGTGGCGTATGTATAAATACGTTTTCAATGGTGACGTCGAGAAAATGTAAAGGCAAATCCTAGTACATGAAGACGACCAAGATTACCAGCGAATTATATTTCGCAATTCACCTAGTAGTCCAATACGCGACTATAAACTAAAAACGGTGACATTCGGCGTAAACTGCGCCCCCTTCCTAGCCATTTGTACATTACACGAACGGGCAAAGGACACAAAAGCTAAATTGCCTCAAGCCGCCCCGGTGTTTAGCTCTCAAACGTACGTAGACGACATACTGTCGGGAAGCCATAGCCTTCCTTTAGCATGCGAATCACTAACTCAAGTTATCGAAGCCCTCGACTCAGCAGGGTTTCCATTAAAAAAGATAACTTCTAATCATCCAAAAATACTGGCAAATATAAAAAAGGAAAATCTGCTAGATACCAATTTTCTAAAATTTGAAAAAGAGAGCACCAGCAAAAGCTTGGACAAACAATGGAATGCAATATCAGACCAATTTTCATACACTCTTGAGTCGTAATCTGCAAAATCCGTAAAAACTAAAAGGCAAATTCTGTCCTCTGTGGCGAAACTTTTCGACCCCCAGGATGGCTTGCGCCAATTATGATTCAAGCAAAGATCTTGATACAAGAATTATGGCTAGATGATGGAACCGATTGGGACGAAGTGGTTAAACCACTCCGCTTAATAAAATGGTCCCAATTTGCATACAGCCTGCATACTATTTCCGAGATACAAATACCTCGGTGGGTAAATTTCGCCCCTGATCACCAAGTCGAACTACACGGCTTCTGAGACACTTCTGAAAAAGCATACTACGCAGCGATTTATGAGCGAAGTCAGCACAATGCAAAATTGCCGGCCACTTATTAGTAGCAAAAGGCAAGGTCGCACCTCTTAAGACCGTAAGCCTTCCACGGCTTGAGCTATGCGGCGCACTTCTGCTCGAAAACTAACCTCGACCGTGCAAAAACACCTAAACCTGAGCAATAGGAAATTGTATTTATGGACCGATTCAGAAATCGTCCTAGCATGGTTAGAAAAACCACCACATACGTGGAAACATACGTGTCAAACCGCACAGCTGAAATTATTGACTTAGTAGGACCAGCAACTTGGCGGTAGGGATGCTTATGAAAAAAAAAATACATCGATGTTTTTTCCGATGCAATGCATCGTGAACTCACATCGATGTTTTGCGATGCATCGTCTAAAAACATCGATGTTTTTGATGCATCGTATCAATTTTGATTGGAATCACGGTTGCTACTTGTAAGCACAATAAGCAACCAAATCTGTGAAAGAAAAACGACCAAATTAAAATAAAACAAACGACTAAATTCTCATTCTTAGGCTTTTTAATGTAAAAAAAAACCTTCACCTAAAAAAAGTATTGCAATGAAAAAAAAAATTTAATTAACCTCTAAGGTTGACATATACATATATTTGTGCGTTTCATCACGTATTGACCCTTAACAGCCATTTTAGTATAACCAATAAAAAATATATTTTTACAAGAGACTGTTTTAAATTTTAAATATCAAGGGAAAATGTTATTTACATCATAATTGCCATTGATATATTTTTGGAATGGTAATGATTACAGTTTTAACATTTTGTGAGGTTAAAAACGAATAGATAATATAATATGACCCATCCAGTTGGTGGTACTACTAGAGGTTTAAATTGTTTTATCACACAGCTTACACTTTGCAGATTTCTCTTTGTCTTTGAAATATTTCCACACCACGCTTGTTGTTATGGGTGCCATAGCCAGTTCTAAAACCAGAATATGCTGTGTAATGCAACTTACAGTTGATGACGCCAAATCGAAAAATTGGGCATGGTAAACTGCCGAAACATCGGAAAAATACATCGATACATCGATAAATATCGTACTATTTGATGCATCGACTTTTGTTTGATGTATCGAATTGAAAACATCGATGTTTCCGATGTATCGTTCAACATCGAGCATCCCTACTTGGCGACATGTTGCCAGTGCTGATAACCCTTGGCAAAAGAGGCTGCAAACCATTGCATTTAACAACCACCACACTTTGGTGGAACGGCCCAAGCTGGCTAGTAGAACCACAAGAAGCGTGGCAAAAATCACCTGCATGAAATATCATAGCCGCAGAAAGAAGAAGAATCGAAGGCTTTCATACCACTCTGGAGGACACGGATATCCTAGAGCGATTTTCGTCGTTCCCCCGAGCCTTAAGGGTAATAGCGTATTTGTTTCAATTTGTAAATCGCTTAAAGAACAAAGTGCAAGGAATACCTAATACCGAAAGCTATGATCTAACACACCAAGAGTTCTAATCTAATCTTGGCTTGCGTCATAATGACGCTTAACCGCCTAGGCGATTTTGGCCGTTTCGTATCAAAGCACGCCAGTCATTCCTATTTAGCGGAAACCCCAAGGGGGTTCAAGTCATCCTCCACCTGTTGTTTCCATCTCAGTCGAGGTCTCCCCCTTCCTCTGCTGCCGAGTTCGGGTGTCGATTGGAAAACTTTCTGTGCTGGTGCTTCTTTGTCCATTCGCATAACATGACCCAGCCAGCGGAGCCTTTGGGCTTTAATCCGCTGAACTATGGTCAGGTCTGCGTAAAGCTCGTACATCTCATCGTTAAATTTCCTTCGATACTCGCCGTTAGCATCACGGGAAGACCATAAATCTTCCGGGGAACTTTTCTCTCAAATACTCCAAGGGCCATCGCATCTTCTCTTGACACTGTCCATGATTCCGAGCCGTACATGAGGACTGGTATTATGAGAGACTTATAGAGCGTGATCTTTGTTTGTCGAGAGAGGACTTTACTTCTCAATTGCCTACTTAGTCCAAAGTAGCACTTGTTGGCAAGGGTGATTCTCCGTTGGATTTCTAGACTGATATTATTTTCGGTGTTAATGCTGGTTACCAAATAGACGAAGTTTCTCACCGTTTCAAACTTGTAGCTATCAACGGTGACCTGGCTGCCAAGGCGCAGGTGCGCCGATTCTTTCTTTGATGACTTCAGATACTTCATCTTGTCCTCGTTCACCGCAAGACCCACTTTTTTCGCTTCCTTATCCAACCCAGAGAAAGCAGAGTTTACGGCGCGGCTGTTAAGGCCAATGATATCAATATCATCGGCATACGCCAGCAATGGCACGCTCTTGTAAAAGATTGTGCCATTGCGGTTTAGCTCTGCTGCTCGAATTATCTTCTCCAGCATCAGGTTAAAGAAATCGCACGAAAGGGAGTCGCCCTGTCTGAAGCCTCGTTTGGTTTCAAATGGCTCAGAGAGGTCCTTCCCGATTCTGACGGAGCTGTTGGTTTTGCTCAACGTCATTTGGCAAAGCCGTATAAGCTTTGCAGGGAAGTTAAATTCAGATATGGCGGCATACAGGCAACTCCTGTTTGCGCTGTCAAAAGCGGGTTATAGTCGACAAAGAGATGGTGAGTGTCGATTCTTTTATCATGGGTCTTCTCCAAGATTTGGCGTATGGTGAAAATCTGGTAGACTTACCAGGTCTAAAGCCACACTGATAAGGTCCAATCAGTTCGTCTACGATGGGCTTCAGTCTTTCACACAATACGCTAGAAAGAACCTTATATGCGATATTAAGAAGACTGATTCCGCGGTAGTTGGTGGGGTTAGCGGGATCGCCTTTCTTGGGGATTGGGCAGAGCACACTTAAATTCCAATCTGCAGGCATGCACTCATCTGACCATATTCTGCATAAGAGCTGATGCATGCTTTTTACCAGCTCTTCGCCTCCGTGTTTGAACCAGGCGATTTGTTGTTTTTGTACGTCGGTTACCAGGTCGCCGTTATTGTCCTTACAGGAACTTGCCCCAGTCTTTAAACCTTCCGTCATCCGCCGGATCTTTTCATAGAATTTTCGGGCATCATTCCTGTCAGCCAGCATCTCAAGCTCCTCACATTCCTCATCGTACCAGTTGTTCTTGCGAGATCGCTGAAACCCTATAGTGGCCTCAGCAGCGGTACGCAATGAGACATGCTCCATTGCTCGGTTGCCCTCTGATAGCAGGTGTGAGAGTCGAGTGGAGAAATTATCAGCTGTCTGTGTCATGCGCAGCTTCTCGACGTCAAACTTTCCTTCCGTTACTGTGCGCACTTTCTTCGCTGCACAGAGGCGTGTGCGTATCTTGGCTGCAACAAGATAATGGTCCGAGTCGATATTAGGACCACGTAGGGTACGCACGTCCAGAACGGTGGAGCTGTGTCTGGCGTCGATCATGACATGATCAATCTGGTTTCTAGTTCTTTGATCAGGGGACAGTCATGTGGCTTGGTGTATTCGCTTATGCTGGAACCTGGTACTACTGATGACCATATTGCGAGCAGCGGCGAAGTCAATCAACCTAGTGCCGTTGGGGGATGTTATATCGTGGAGACTGAATTTTCCAACTCTAGGACCAAAGACTCCTTCCTTGCCCACCTTGGCATTAAAGTCGCCGAGCACGATTTTGATATCATGCTGGGGGCAGCGATCACAAGTCTGTTCAAGTTTATCGTAGGAGGAGTCTTTCTCTGCGTCGTCGGTCTCCTCAGTCGGCGCATAGGCGCATATAAATGTTATGTTGAAAAACCTCGCCTTGATGCGGATCGCAGCGAAACGCTCGTCCACAGGAGTGAACGCTAATACTTGGCGGCGAAGTCTCTTCCGCACCACGAATCCCACACCACGCGCTTTGCCGCGTGCCTGGCCACTATAGTATACGTCACAAGGACCGATGGTCGTCTTTCCTTGCCCCGTCCATCGCATTTCCTGCAGGGCGGTGATGTCGGCCTTTGCGCCTACGAGGACATCAACTAGTCGGGCAGCGGTACCGTCCCTTGAAAGGGTCCGGACATTCCTGGTGCATGCCCTAATATCCAAATCATTATTCCTTATTCGTTTTGCCGGGTCAACATTAAAGGGGGTTCTCAACCGAGGCTTTGGTACATTAGTTTTCATTGGAATTAAGTTTTTTACGTGGCGGGCCCAAGCCTAGCGCACAACCCGTTTTGGGGTAACGCACCAAGAGTTGCAGCGGGCAAAAACAGCTCTAATCGAGTCCACGCAAACTTGATACTATAACAGTGAACGAACACTGGTGATGGGGTCAAAACCTATTGACAAAAGAGCGCTCTATTAGTTCTTAACCCCTTTGTAGACTCGAAAGGACTGATTCGCGCCAACGGAAGGCTAGCGAACTCCCGCCTGAGCTACAACGAGCGGCATCCCATAATAATACCTGAAAGATCAGCATTTTAATGGTACACGCCGAACACCGGCTAATGCAACAAATGATCCGACAAGAGTTTTATATACCACGACTAAAGCCTCAGATCAAAAAATGCATCTTTACGTGTAAGGTCTGTACGCTACATAAGCAAAAGGTGCGCACGCAGATCATGGCAGCTCTACCACCTGAACGCTGCAATTTTTCTCTGCCTTTCACCATCACGAGTGTTGATTTTGCCGGAACCTTTCCAGTTAAAGGCATCGATGCTAAGGTCATCTACCATAACGAAGGTTACGTGGCTGTCTTTGTATGTTTTACGACAAAAGCAGTGCACTTAGAGTTATGTTCGGATCTGACAACGTCAGCTTTCCTCGCGGCATTTGCACGCTTTGTCGGACGGCGAGGATTTCCCTGCAAAATCATGAGCGACAACGGTAAAACCTTCATCGGTGCCCAACGCGCAACCGAAAAAGATTTCGTACAGTTCGCAAAAGAAGTCTCGCCGCATGTCATTGAAAAATATGCACCTCAAGGCATTTACTGGAAATTCATCCCGCCGAGCGCCCCACATATGGGTGGACTATGGGAATCAGCTGTTAAAAGCTTTAAAACACATTTTAAAAAAGCCGCTTGCAATTATAAATTTACATTTGAAGAGTTCACAACGCTACTCAACGAGTCGAAGCCGTTCTAAATTCACGGCCGCTAGCAGCGCTCTCGGAAGATCCCTCCGACTTTACAGCCCTCACACCTGGGCATTTTCTTAGAGGAGCTCCACTTCTGGGTATACCAGAACCAAACGTGGACGCACTCTCTCTCATAAATCTAAGGGAACGAATCAAAATTCTCCATCATGAATTTAGTCGCCGATGGAAGGAAGAATATCTCAAAGACCTCCATAAAAGATATCGGTGGAAAAACACCCAAGAAGCTCCTAAAATTGGAGAATGCGTCCTAATCCATTACGACTGTCTTCCACCTACCGAATGGCGGCTAGCCCGCATCGAAAAGGTACACTACGGTTCCGACGGTCATATCCGGGTAGTTGACCTACGCACACAAACCGGAATATTAACATTAGCTCGTGAAACTATGCTTTTTACCAACCGAGTCTAATACCGCTAATACCAATAGCGCGAATATCTAAACTCAATAATAATACCATCGAATAAAGAGAATGTCATCCACCAAGCGTGTTGCTACTCGAATTTAATACCTTACTCCTAAAGATGTAGCTCGAAAGACTAGATTCCTCGAACGAAAAGCGTGAATAATAATATATAGCGGCTACGACTATGCCTAAGAATGTATACCCTCACGCTTCTACATCTGACAGCCAGGCGTAGCGCCCCAGCGGCACCGCTATCACGGAACAACATGCGACCCCGATCGCAACCACCACGCGCCGCACAACCTCGGCGCACAGCATGGCAGCCGAGTCAGCGTCAACCGACGTGGGGTCATCCGGTTGCTCGTTATCGCACCCCAGCAACATCATGGTATCAGCACCCTCCTAGGCAGCGAAACCGACGCCCAACCGGGCTGAGCAACGTGGTGCAAACGTTGCAACAATAGCAGAGACTGCTCGGCTGATGACTCGCCTAGGGGGGCCGGGATGGCTAACTTAGCCGTAACATTCGCCGCTTTCACAGCAACCCTGCAGCCGCCCATCTCACCACACTTCACACCCACACTTACACAGTTACACTTGCACAAAATGTCAACACCAAAAACACCCACACATTACCAGAAAATCACAATTGTATAAACTCTTGTACCCGCCACACGGTCCTATTTGCGCTCCCGCTAATAAAGTCATCATTTTTAATTTAAATCTAAATTTAAAGTTTGTTTCCTTTTAATTTCTTAAATACGGAAAGTGAGTGAAAAGGTGAGTGCAAAGAAGTGCAGTGAAGTGTACCCAACTTTATAACTGGAAAGGTCGCAGAGATAACTTATCTGATGACGCAATATGACATAAAACTTGCCGCAGTCCTAGAAACCAAGCTCAGTCCTAGGCCAGACCTCATTACCTATGGCGGAAATAACATCCATCGGAAAGACCGTCACAGAGCGACAGGAGGTCTGGGAGGTGGTCTAGCGTTCATAACACACAACTCTGTACAGTATGATCTATTTGATACCGACATCGAAGGAACGGATGATATCTTAGAAAGCCAAGGCATAACCATCCGTACAGGAGATGTCGACCTGCAAATCATTAACATTTACATACCCCCCGTTTCAAGTTGCCCCACCGGTCATCACCCCGACAATGGCGACTTAATGCGCATCATAACATGTGGCATTCAAACCTGCCAGCAGACAATAGAGGGCATGCACTTGCGGAGCGGATAGATGATACAGCTTTCTGTACACTGAACGGAGACGCACCAACTAGAGTATCGGGTAATTGCTATAGTTCCCCGGATATATCTATCGTAAGTGCGGGACTACTGAACAACACAAATTGGCGACCCATACTCACGTTGGCGTCAGACCATCTCCCACTAGTCATTACCATCGAACGACCGACGGACTTTATTATACCTGAGCACGGTACATACATTATCTTTACCAAAGCGGACTGGGACAGTTTTGAGGCATACACGGACGAATCCTTGGCTGCTCTATCCATTCCTACGGAAATACGCAAAGGCGAACGAGACTTCCGCAAAGTTATTGACTTGGCCTGTAAACGCTTCATTCATTCATAAGACCAAATTTCCCCGCGGAGGCAGCGGCCATGAGTAGAGAAAGAAATGAAGTGCGAAGCCTCAATCCCGCAATCCTCCGATTAACAACAGGGTAAAGAAGACCGGCCGCCGTGGTGTAGCGGTTAAGTGTTCGGCCTTCTACACCAAGTCGTGGCGGTTCGATGCCCGGCAAAAGTAACAACAAAAATTATTTAGAAAAATAATTTTCTAAAACGGGGTCGCCTCTCGGCAGCAGTTTGGCAAACTCTCCGGGTGTATATCTGCCATGAGAAGCTTCTCAGCAAAAAATTCATTTGCTTTGCAAGTGCCGTTCGGAGTCCACAAAAAACTGTAGGTCCCGCCAACTTGTAGGAAAAACTCAAAAGCAACACCCCACAAGTTCGAAAGAGAAGCTCGGTTAAAATCTCGTTGGAGGTTATGATAACCTGTTGGTATATCGCCGCCATTAGCTTTTTTTTTTTAAGAAGGACCCTAGGGGATGTGCGAACTCCTTCTGTAGACAATTTATACTACATTCCCCGCCCGATAGAGCTAAAAATCGATAGAAACAAAACCAAAACATGCCCATTATCATCACTGCCTCGGAGGTCAAGGAAGTAGGGACATAAATACTTAGCGGCTCTAGCGGCTAGTCATCAACATGGCTTGCGTAAGCTACATAGCACCACCACCGCTCTCAATGTCATTACAACGCAGATAAATAGCGGCCTAAATAAACCCCAACTAAATCACAGGGTGTTAGTGGCACTAAACTTGTCAAAAGCTTTTGATACAGTCAATCACGCCACGCTCTTACAAGATCTGCTAGTAACACAGCTCCCTGGTGGGTTAAAGAGATGGACCGCTAATTATCTGAACGGACGGCAGCGTCGGTAAATTTTAGAAACGCTACATCAAAACCTAGACGTATTAGACAGGGGGTGCCATAGGGTGGTGTCCTATGCCGACGACTGTACAATAATGGCGACGGGGAAGGGACCCTACACTGATGAACTCTGTGCGAAAATCAACAGTTACCTCTGCGACGTTTTCAGGTTTTTCACTGAGCGATATCTGATGGCACTAAGCTACCAACTGTCAGCCACCCAAAGTTACTGGGGGTGACATTGGATAGGTAGGTAGGTAGAAGTGGCTGCCGCAAAGGCACACCTAGGCCAGTAATAAAAGGCCCGTTGTGATACCACCAAACACTAGAAAAGTCAGTCCCGGGGCCCGGCCATATGGAAAATTCTAGTGCTGTCGGGACTCTCCATATAGCCGAAACCCGGGACTGACACTCCTAACCGACACCGCTACCCCTCCTCGAACCATTTTGATAACATTTTGTGACATTGGATAATACTTTCTCATTTGCTGGTCATGTGTCTGCAATGGGCTCAAAGGTACGAGGTCGCAACAAGATCCTCAAGTCACTTGCCGACAGTACCTGGGGAAAAGACAAGGAAACATTGCTGACTACATATAAGGCCATTGGCCGGCCAGTCTTTGACTATGCTGCACCCATATGGTCGCCTAACGTGCGTAACACCAACTGGATGAAGTTACAAGTCTGCCAAAATACCGTTATCAGAACTGCTACGGGATGTCTCCTCATGTCTCCTGAGTCTCACCTCCATCAAGAGGCAAAACTGCTCAATGTAAGAGAGCACGCGGAAATGCTCAGCAGGCAATTCCTTCTGAACTGCCACAAGCCGGGACATCCAAACCGACAGACATAAGGAGTGACCTGCGTAAGAATTATGACGAGATCCCGCATCATATTACTTTGCCGTTTGATCTGCGGAATCATAAGCGGGCTCTAACCGACATCCACAACGAGTCGCTTGACACTTTCATCAGATCTCGACCTGCGAACCCCGTTCTAAACAGTCTCCCACCCGATATTGCTGAAGAAGAACGCACCTTAGCAAGGGAGACAAGAGTCAACATGGCACAGCTTCGTTCTGGATACAGTGTGAGGTTAAACTCTTACTTGTCCAGACTGAATGAAACAATTTCAAACACATGCCCTGCATGTGGTAGGACCCCCCATGATACCCTACATCTCTTCAATTGTCCAATTGAACGTACTCTTCTAACCCCTCTGTCCCTCTGGTCCAACCCTGTTGAAACTGCGTGTTTCCTTGGACTTCCGTTAGAAGAGCTTGATGAAGATTTTCGGAATGATCATACACTCTAGGCAGGGCAATGCATTGTTAACAACAACAACATAGATGCCTGGCCGATATCGCCAGCTATGGGTATTCTGAATGTTACGTTACCGACTATCGGCTAGCCTTACGTTGATCGTCAACAAATTGAAATGAAATTTCAAATTTGCAACCAGGGATTTTTGAAACAAAAAGCCCAATTCTAGGAAAAAATACCCAAAACGCCCGAAATTCGCAATTTCAATAAAACACGAAGTACCCACAACGAAAACTTCACTTTATTTCAGATACTTTTTTCCATTTTTATATATGATCTACTTTTGTTTAATTGTATTTGTTTTAATTTTTTGTTATTTAAAATAATTTTTTGTTTTATTCAAATTTATTTTATTTTTATTTTCTTTACATTAGTTTATTTTAATTTTTTTTGCTATACTGTCTTATTTTAAAATATACTTTTTTGTTTAATATGTTTTGTTTTATACTATTTTATTTTGTTTTTATTTTAGGTTAGGTTCAAGTGGCTGCCGCAGAGGCACACCTAGGCCAGTATTAAAAGGCCCGTTGTCATACCACCAACACTAGGAAAGTCAGTTCCGGGACCCTGCCATATGGAAAATCCCGGTCGGAATTCTCCACATAGCAGAAACCCGGGACTGGCGTTCCTATACCGACACCGTTACTCCTCCTCAAACAATTTAGATGACTTGATGAAGGCCATCAGGTCCTTTATGTCCAGCTCCGTGACCTGGCGTAGGCTAACCAGGAAGGGAAATCCCAAAAAGCGCATTCTCGCGCCACTTAAAGTCGGGCAGTTGCAGATGAGGTGCTTCACCGTTTCCTCCTCATCATCATCCTTACAACTCCTACAGCATCGTCGGTAGGGCACACCTAGTCTTTCTGCGTGCCTACCAATGAGGCAGTGCCCAGTTAATACGCCTATTAATATGAAGACTTCTCCTTAGGGCATAAATTTGTCTTGATCTTTTATGATCCCATTTCGGCCAGGTTTCTTTGGATATCCGGCATCCTGGAGATTGCAGCCATCTTTCGTTGGCTTGGCGGAGTGTGTACTCCTTCAGCATAAGCTTGCATTGACAAACGGCGCTTAGGTACTCTTTATCCCGAAGAAACTGCTTGGTCGAGCTATAGGATCCCAAAATACTGGTGTGTCCAGTAGTGCTTGCGCCCCAGCCGGACGTTTCCCTTAGACGCAAAGCCGATGCTGCTGCTACCCGGTACCCTTCCAGATCGAGTAGCAAAATGCCAAGAATGGCCTGGAGTGCTTCATTGGGCGTTTTTCTTAATGCACCGCTTATACAGATCATGCAAGATCTGTGCACTTTACCTAACAGATTAAGGTTTGTTGCCTTGCTCAGCGCAGGCCACCATACCACAACTCCATAGAGCATGATTGGTCGAATGATTGCCGTGTAGATCCATTTGCATATTTTGGGGCGGAGCCCCCATTTCATTCCAATGGCTCTTTTGCACATGTAGAGTGCAATACACGCTTTCTTCTGGCGCTGGAGAACATTCTCCTTCCAGGTTAGTTCCCTATCCAGAACTGTGTCCCAGAACTTGGCTTTGTCAGCCAAGTTCAGGTGCACGTCATTCAGTTTTGGTAGTATTAACGGTGGTATCTTATAGCAGTTGGTGAAAAGGACCAGTTCTACTTTTCCCACGTTGATGCTCAGTCCGCAGCGCGAGCACCATGAGAAAACCTCTCGCAGTGCTACTTGCATCAATTCGTAAAGGGTTTGTGGGAATTTGCCCCTATATACTATAGCTAAGTCGTCTGCATATGCCACTACCTTGACGCCCCCCCCCAGCTTGTGCCTCGCAGCATCGAGTTGACAGTTAGGTTCCATAGAAGCGGGGAGAGAACACCACCCTGAAGCGTTACCCTTGAAGGCTCCAGATAAGGTTGCCATCAATGGTAGAGGAGAGGTAGTCATTTATTATCCTCTCGAAGGTTTTGAGGACAAAGGATGAGAAACTGATCGGCCTATAGTCCTTGGGATCGAAATGAGATGCCTTCCCCGCCTTAGGAATAAACACTACCGTGGCACTTCTCCAGGAGCACGGAATGTAGCTAAGAGCCAGGCAGGCTGTATAGAGAAATACCAGCCATTTGGCTGATATCTCCAGCGTGTTTATGAGTTGTGCGGGAATAATCCCGTCTGGCCAGGCATTATTGAACGGTTCGACGCTTTCAACCGCCCACCTAACCTTTTCCTCCGTGATGGGTATGTATACAGCCAGGTTTGTTGTAGGTGCTAAGGGTTCTCGCTGTATCGTCGACATTTTCGACCCCAGTGCAGAAATTTCTCCAGGATACTCTCCTCGCCTGCCTCAGAGCTTTTTAGTAGGCCCTAAGCTTAACTTTATATTCGATCCATTGAGTCTCCGTGTCAAGGCTCTTGGCCTTATTAAATTGTATGATTTGCGGAGCGAGTCCAGGTCGTAGGACCACCGATGCAGCCTATGTTTACCGCGTGGTTTTGGCACTGGGCAAGCCTGCTCGAGGGCATTCGAGAGCGCCGTTGTAAAGGCCTTTACCAGATCCTCCAACTCCCCTACTGATGAGGGGACTTGTGGGGGCAGTCCTGGTAAGTCCCTTGAAAGCATTTCATTGTGTGGCTGCCAGTTAGTGTTACGTGGGTTGTGTTTCATAACCGGCTGCTTAACAGAAAAGTCTAGAACTAATTCTACGTACCGGTGGTCGGAGAATGAGTGTTCATCGAGAACACGCCATTTTCTGGGCCACCCATAAGCGCTTTAGCTGCAAATAGTGAGATCTATGACCTCCCTACGGGTTTTAGTAATAAACGTAGGCTCGTTACCCACGTTACAAACTTCCAGGTTAGTTGTTAACAAATAGTCAAACAACGACTCTCCTCTAGCATTTATATCGGAGCTTCCCCACTGGACGTGATGAGCATTGGCGTCAGTTCCGATAATAAGATGACCCATGGAAAAATTTGCCACCAGGTCTTTTACCTCCCTCTGTGGCGGAGGTTCTTCGGCGTCGTAGGGCATATAGACCGACGCCATCGTCAGGCTGGTACTGTCGACTGTTAAACTGGCAGCTGTAACGTCACCATTGGTATAGCTGGGCAAGAGAAAGGCGTTCAGCTCAGACTTAACCAAAATTCAGGCTCTAACCCTGCCCCCCTCGCTGGCTCGGATAAGCTTAAAACCCTTAGTCCCCAAACCGCAAATCCTTGAGCTGTTGACCCAGGGTTCTTGGATGAGGACCACATCTACGTCGCCTTTAGAGAGATGGCTGTTTAAAGCAACCGGGGCTGCAGTAGATTTGTGCAGGTTTATCTGAATCACCACCAACATGAGAACGCTCAGACTTCCCTGCCACCGCCGTATCGTCGAGTTCCACCTCGTCTGGAGGCTTATCTTTTAACGACGATTTGTTCAGACCACGATTTGGCGTGGCAAAAACCCGCGCTGTGCGTCGCCGCGGTATACGTGGATCACGATCTGACCCATTCATTACACCGTTTAAAGGGCTCGAGTGCCTCCTTATTCAAGGTGAAGACCACTTGCCTATCAGGCCCTACCGCATCCTCGATCAGATTGACACTCCAATCCTGTCGGGAGAGACGGGTTCATGATACGCAGCATCCTGAGAATTCTCTCAGGTTCAGCAGGGATAGCAGGAATCCACGCTCTTGCCCCTGGCCGAGACGGGATGTCCTTCCAGTCGACAACCTCGATTCTTGCCCCTTGGTAGATCTCACCCAGTCTTGCAGCTGCTGCCTTGTACAGTGCAACAGTTTTTGCATCCTCGCAAGCGAATACCTTGATTCGGCCCTGGTGCCATCCCGCATCAGAACCCATCGGCGTGGCACTCGGAGACTCATCCATAATGTCGAGAAGGGCATTACCGATAGCGTTCCGGACGTACCGCCACTGGTCCCTAGGGATGGCCTAGCTTTCGTTACCTCAGTCAATGACGCCTATGAGGATCCTGTCCTTAGTCACTTCAGCAAAGCTGAGTTTACCCACTACGGGGGCGCTCTGCTGCCGCTTCGGGTGAGGTTTTAAATCCACGGCCTATCTCTGGCGTTTGAAGGGATTTCCATTAACCTTCTTTGGCGCGTAGTTGCTTTGGAAGTTCGGTAAGATAGCTTCAGCCATCTCCACCGTCTTCCTAGAATTCGGCGATAGCGTCTCTTGTGAAATACCCTCGTATTTCTTCAGGATCCTTGCGGCCGCTCTTTTTTTCAAGTACTCAGAGCGACTGGGAGATGTCTTTTGGGGTGAATTTCGTTCCCTTATTTGGATCTCTGGGGCCAGGTCGTGAGACCACTGCCACAGCCGTTAAAGACTTGGTTTCGGTACCGGCACTTACTGGGGGTTTAGCATCAGCCGTCTTTGGCTTCACTGTGTTTGTACCGGTACTTACTTTGGGGATTGCCCCCTTATTATCCAGAGCTAATCGACCCGTAGTTGCCATCGTTGCGTTCTCGCTTGATCCAGCATTTTCCTCCACTGCTGTGCAGTATACATTGTTGTATCTTTAGTTTTAGGGTTTTTATTACTATTTTTCATCTTGTTCGTACGACCCCTCACCGGGCAAGGCCATTTTAGGGTCCAGAGAAGAGTAAGGGGAATGTGTCGTCCGTCGCGGCAGAGCCCCATACCGCAGTAAGGCCATAGTTACGCTCCGAGGCGGTCCGGTATCAGAGAGGCTCCGTTCGATTACAGCCACGATTTGCCTCCCGGCTGCAAACGTCCAATGGGCACGTGGTCGTATAACACCCTGGATTGGGAGGGGGAAAGATCTTAGTCGTCGCGCCAGAGAGGCTTGGCTTCTCTCGTGATGTAGTACCGGCGGCGCTATGATCACAAGGGCAGCGTAGCCCTGTGGCTATCGACTTAAGCCCTCGTACCGCGGCAAGGTGTCTATCCTTCACGAGGTTTGTTTTTATTTTACTTTGTTTTATTTTATTTCAAGCGATTTTCTTTTATTATACCTTTCATGAACATAAAATGGTATTATAACTTTGGTCCGATGTTTGTAAATATGAGAAGAAGAAGAGATAGACCCATCAATAAGTATACCGAAATGATCAGGATGACGAGATGAGTTGATTTAGCCATGTCCGTCTGTCCGTCTGTCTGTCTGTCAGTCTGTCTGTTTGAACGCAAACTAGTCCCTCAATTTTTGAGATATTTGGCTGAAATTTGGTATGCGGCCACCATTTTCCAATATAGGAATCATTTGTCGGAACTAGCAAGATCGGACCATAGCTCCCATACAACCGATTATTCTGCTAAACGGATTTTGGGCTATAACTCCTGCAATTAAACACGTAGGAACGTGAAGTTTTGGAAGCATTGCTATTTTTATATGTGAAATATCGATGTTGAAAATCATCGAGATGTGATAAATATTGTGGCGAATGTTCTCAAGAATCGCTCATCTCCCAACTCTAGCGTATTTCCACCACTAGCGTCACTACGACAACTACAGCTGTTCAGGTACATGACGCGAGAGCGAGAGAGTGCGAATGTGACACAAAGAGGAGATGACGATAGATAAACGTTTCGAGAACACTGTTGCACGAATAACCCAGAAATATGTAGACATTTCTAGGTTATGAAGCTGCTGTCTGCTAGGCTATATAAACCGCGCAAAGACAACGCACTTCAATCAGTTTATTTTGAAGTGTTGTACTGTGAAGTACTGAACAGTGAATTAACCCGCGATATTGTACCAAAGAGAATATATCAACAAGAGCCACCACTCGTTATGAAAGCAACGAAAAAGATGGATGCCGTTTTCTTTCAGGGTTTCGGTAATTTCGATATAAATATGTTATTGTCTAATCAAAACAAAATGTGTAAAAGAAAATAGACGATAAATGAAATAACACAAGAGTCGAAACAAAAATTTACCAGCTGTCGAATTTACAAAACTGAGGAAAACAAAATTACCGAAACCCTGAAAGAAAACGGCATCCATCTTTTTCCTTGCATTCATAACGAGTGACGGCTCTTGTTGATATATTCTCTTTGATTGTACTATGGTTTTTAGTAGTGAATAAAGCCTACTACTTATTAACCCTAGTTCGGCCGACGAGTCACCCGGGTGACTATTTCACATTTGAGGCACGAAAAGACCAATTTTTAATCAACTCAGTTAGCTTATTTTCCCTGACATCTAGAATAATGAATTTCAAATAGAAAAACTACAAAACAAAGTTTAAAGAATTTATTTATAGCCAAATATTAGAAGTTGAAAATTGTTTTTCTTGTTCTGGCCATCGTAGTCACCTGGGTGACCAAATCAGTAGCTATACAGAGATGAATATATATATGCGTATATATAACAGCTGATAAGGTTTCCAGATGCTGATAATGTTACAATATACTCAACTGCACTATTTCCGCATACTTGTTTTTACCTGTTGTTCAATTACATCTGACTTTGCATTTTTTTAAATACAGTCACCCGGGTGACTGCGTTGGCCCAAATGAGTTATAAAAATCGTCGGCCGAACTAGGGTTAAGCAGAATCTGAGTGTTTTATTTAACGTACAGTGACCGGACTCATTGAAAATAATCGAGGAATCATCGAATTCGTCACAATTGGTGTCAGAAGCGGCATTGTTAAATAAATACAAGGACATTGACAAGGATAACAAGGACATTGAAAAGGATAACACGGACATTGAAAAGGATAACTAGGGCATTGTAAAGGTAACAAGGACATTGCAAGGATATGGCAAAGTTTAATGACTTGAAGATCCAACAACTCAAAATGAGTTGGAGAAACGTGGAATGGTAACAACAGGCAATAAGCCAGAGCTACAATCACGCCTACGCGAGGCTATGTAAGCGGAAGGAATCAACGTTGACGATTATGTTTTTCAGCTTTCGGAAGAGGGAGCGACGAAAATAGAAGAGCAAAAGGATACTCCGGATTCAGTGGCAAATGTGGACACAAACTCGGTGTTGGCTGTATTGGCTGAGATGTCGACGAATATAACATCAAAGTGTGAAGAACAGAAAACTTGCATGGCATCTCAGTTGGAACAACAAGAGACACGCATGGCATCAAAGTTGGCACAACAAGAGACACGCTTGGCATCTCAGTGGGAAGAAACGAAGACGCACATGGCATCTCAAATATTGCAGTTGTCTACACAGCTGGAGGAACAGGAAGCACGTATGTCCTCAAAACTAGATACGCGCATGGACGAGAAACTAATGCAGCTTGAGGAGAAAGTCGAAGCCGAGGTGGATGCGTTGAGAAGTCGTATCCAGGAGTTGCAGCTGAATCCTTCAAGTATTTCCACAAACGTGCTCAAGGTAAAAACCCCATCATTTGACGGTTCTGTTCCTTTCCAGGTATTTAAGCTACAATTTGAGAAGACAGCAGCTGTGAACAACTGGGGCGCTGAAGATAAAGTCGCTGCACTCTTCGTAGCATTGAAAGGACCGGCAGCCGAAATCTTGCAGACTATTCCTGATGGCGAACGAAACAACTATGAAGCATTGATGGGTGCTGTGGAGAGACGTTATGGTAGCGAGCATCGGAAGCAGATTTACCAAATAGAGCTACAAAATCGCTGCCAGAAGCCCAATGAGACCTTACAAGAATTTGCATCGGACATCGAGAGGTTAGCGCACCTAGCAAACGCGGATGCACCTGTAGAGTACATGGAGAGGGTAAAGATACAAAGTTTCATAAATGGAATACGTGATGTGGAGACGAAGCGGGCCACCTATGCAAATCCAAAGAGATCACATGCTCTAACTCAAGAAACAGCATCACTTTTGTACAAACCAGCGTACAAACTCATCGTGTGGAAGTAGAACGACCAGAATGGGTGGACGCAATCCTAGAAGCGGTGAACCGAAAGCAACAGAAAAATGAAGCGGCCATTAAATGCTTCAAGTGCGGAAAATCTGGTCATATTGCACGTTATTGTGGATCTGGATCTAGCTTCAATAATTCCAGTAATGCAAGCTGACGTAAGCGCAAGGCTGAAGGAGATGAGCAAGTCTCCTAATCCAACCAACCGTTAAACTAAAGAGAGTCAGCCGCAAGGGGCGTAGGCTGGCTCCCGCAATTGGATGCCCCATAATCTCTGTCTCACAGATCGGAAGGAAGTCGAGTAATGTTACTGTTGGAGGACTCGTGGACGGAAAGGAGCGTTTACTGACTATTGGTACGGGCGCATCTCATTCCATCATTCGTTCTGATTTAGTCAACAAAGGAGTGAGGCCATTACATGGAGCAAAGTTGCGTACGGCGACTGGTGAGGACACCCAAGTCCAAGGAGAAGTAAAAGTAGGGGTGTAAAAGTAGGTCGCCTCCCAGTTGGTGCACCCTGGGTAACGCTAAATGACCTACATAGCCTACACGGCTAGTTTCTTGTATTGCCAACAACAACAACAGAAGTAACATGTGAAATCGCAATTGGAAATGTCACCGTACTGCACAATTTTATAGTGGCAGATATTATTGATGAGATCATAGTTGGTGTGGATTTCTTAAGCAACCAAGGCATCAAGATCGGCATGCAAAACAGGACTATGAGCTATAAGAACATGGATGTGCCACTCAATTTTGGTTACGAGAACAAGTACATCAGTAAGCGGGTACTCGTGGAAGATAGCCAACAAATTCCACCGAAGTCGGAGGTAGTCGTTTGGGCAAGGATTGATGGAGATTATGGGACACACAAATTGTGGGTTGTCGAGGCAGCAAACAATTCAAAGAAGGATATACTAGTAGGAAAAACTCTGGCTATGACAAAACAAGATGGACGTATACCTGTAAAAGTTCTAAATGAGTTTCGATCGCCGATCAAGATTTCCAAAGGAGCTATATTGGGACAATGTCAGGAGGTGGAGATGATTATAAACTGTGAACAGGTCCAGGAAAATGTCTCTACCAGCAACATTAATCTGTCAGATAATATCACGGCGTGGACGCAAGAGCTCGAAGAAGACCACCAGAATAAGGCAAAATAACTTCTACTAAAGTAGTGGTAAGAGAAATTATACAAGAAATGAGTGACAGCGGCGTGATCGAACCATCAGCTAGTCCATGGAGCTCACCGGTAGTGCTAGTAAAGAAAAAGGATGGAAAAATGCGGTTCTGTGTGGATTACCGGAAGCTGAACGACGTAACGAAAAAGGACAGCTATCCACTACCAAGAATTGACGATACTCTGGACTCACTATCTGGTACTCAATGGTTCTCTACACTGGACTTAAAAAGCGGCTATTGGCAAGTGGGGGTTAAAGATAAGGATAAGGAAAAGACAGCCTTCAGCGTTGGAGAGGGGCTGTGGCAATTTACGGTAATGCCCTTTGGACTATGTAACGCTCCAGCTACTTTTGAGAGACTCATGGATCAAGTATTGAAAGGACTGCATTGGAAAACATGTTTGGTGTACCTGGACGACATCATCGTGTTGGGAAAAAGCTTTGAGGAACACCTTCAGAACTTAGAGGAAGTTTTCCAAAGGATAGCTTGCGCCGATCTGAAATTAAGTCCCAAAAAGTGTGCATTGTTCAAGAAGGAAGTAAGTTACTTGGGTCACAAGGTTACTACGGAGGGAATTTGCACGGCTAAAGAGAAGATCGAAGCAGTAAAGGATTGGCCAAGACCCAACGATTTGCATGAGTTACGAAGTTTCCTTGGACTGTGCCAGTATTATCGCCGATTTGTACCGAATTTCGCCAGTGTAGCCAGTAGCCTTCATGAGTTGACCAGAAAGAATATGTCATTTGATTGGAAGAAGGAACATGAAGTGGCTTTCCAAACCTTGAAGGAACGGCTGTGCACTGCCCCAATGTTAGCGTATCCAACCCCAGGTTCAACGTTTATTCTGGATACAGATGCAAGTGGTTATGCGATTGGAGGAGTTTTGTCACAGATTGTCGATGAGCAGGAGAAGGTAGTGGCGTACTATAGCCGCACAATTGGAAAGCCCGAAAGGAACTATAGTGTGTGACTTGAAGTTTGGGATAAATGCTGATGAAGGAATAAATGCCAGGAAATCCACTAGCATCTTGGAAGAAGAAATGAGAGAAATACACGACCTTGTAAGACAACGGACGAAGATCATGAGTGATAAGATGAAAGCCAGATACGACAAAGCAATCAACTCGGAAGGTTTTAAAGAAGGAGATTTAGTGCTGTTATACAACCCACAACGAAAGAAAGGTTTGTCCCCAAAACTGCAATGTAACTGGGAAGGCCCATATAAAGTAATAAAGCGGATAAATGATGTTGTCTACCGCATACAAACTGTTGGAAGACCATGAAACAAAATGAAGGTGGTTCACCTGGAGAGGCTAGCAACGTTTGGATCGGGAAATGTGTCTGATCGGGACGATCAGACTTAGGTGGAGGGCAATGTGGTGAATGTTCTCAAGAATCGCTCATCCCCAACTCTAGCGTATTTCCACCACTAGCGTCATTACGACAACTACAGCTATTCAGGTACATGACGCGAGAGCGAGAGAGTGCGAATGTGACACAAAGAGGAGATGACGATAGATAAACGTTTCGAGAACACTGTTGCACGAATAACCCAGAAATGTGTAGACATTTCTAGGTTATGAAGCTGCTGTCTGCTAGGCTATATAAACCGCGCAAAGACAACGCACTTCAATCAGTTTATTTTGAAGTGTTGTACAGTGAAGTACTGAACAGTGAATTAACCCGCGATATTGTACTACGGTTTTTAGTAGTGAATAAAGCGTACTACTTATTAAGCAGAATCTGAGTATTTATTTAACGTACAGTGATCGGACTAAGGGAAAATAATCGAGGAATCATCGAATTTGTCACAATATTTCACATAGTCCCCATACAATCGATTGTTCCGATAAACGGATTTTGGTAGATAACTCCTGTAATTATATAGGTAGGAACGTGAAATTTTGGAAGTATTGTGGCGAATGTTCTCAAGAATCGCTCATCTCCCATCACTAGCGTCACTACCACAACTACAGCTGTTTAGATACATGGCGTGAGAGCGACAGAGGGAGAGGCAGCTCGCGTGTTTGCGAATGTGGCACAAAGAGGAGATGACGATAGATAAACGCTTCGAGAACACTGTTGCACGAATAAACCAGAAAGGTGTAGACATTTCTAGGTTGTGAAGCTGCTGTCTGCTAGGGTATATAAACCGCGCAAAGACAACGCAAATCAATCAGTTTATTTTGAAGTGTTGTACAGTGAAGTACTGAACAGTAAATTAACCCGCGATATTGTACTACGGTTTTTAGTACTGAATAAAGCGTACTACTTATTAAACAGAATCGGAGTGTTTTATTTAACGTACAGTGATCGAACTCAGGGAAAATAATCAAGGAATCATCGAATTCGTCACAATTGGTGTCAGAAGCGGTATTGTTAAATAAATTCAAGGACATTGAAAAGGATAACAAGGACATTGAAAAGGATAACAAGGACATTGAAAAGGATAACAAGGACATTGAAAAGGATAACAAGGACATTGAAAAGGATAACAAGGACATTTTAAGGATAACAAGGACATGGCAAAGTTGAATGAGTTGAAGATCCAGCAACTCAAAAACGAGTTGGAACGACGTGGATTGTCAACAACAGGCAATAAAGCAGAGCTACAATCACGGTTGCGAGAGGCTATGGAAGCAGAGGAAATCAATGTTGACGATCATGTTTTTCAGCTTTCGGAAGAGGGAGCGACGAAAATAGAAGAGCAAAAGGATACTCCGGGTTCAGTGGCAAATGTGGACACAAACTCTTTATTGGCTGCCTTGGCTCAAATGTCAAACAACATAACATCAAGCATGGCATCTCAGTTAGAAGAACAGAAGGCATACATGGCGTCACAGATCAAGGAAGAGTTGATGGAACAGGAAACACGCATAACGTTAAAACTAGAGGCACAAGAGCAAAGAGTCTCATCGCAGCTAGAAGTTGTCAGTGGACGACAGGATAAGAACGAAGCCGAGGTGGATGCGTTAAAATCTCGTATCCAGGAGTTGCAGCTGAATCGTCCAAGTGTTTCCACAAGCACGCCCAAGGTAAAAACCCCATCCTTTGACGGTTCTGTTCCTTTCCAGATATTTAAGCTACAATTTGAGAAGACAGCAGCTGTGAACAACTGGGGCGCTGAGGACAAAGTCGCTGCTTTATTTGTGTCATTGAAAGGACCTGCAGCCGAAATCTTACAGACTATTCCGGACGCTGAAAGAAACAACTATGAAGCGTTGATGGGAGCCGTTGAAAGACGTTACGGCAGCGAGCATAGAAGGCAGATACATCAAATAGAGCTACAGAATCGCTTCCAGAAGGCTAACGAAACATTACAGGAGTTTGCCTCGGACATCGAGAGGTTGGCTCATCTAGCAAACGCAGACGCACCAGTGGAATACATCGAGAGGGTGAAAATCCAAAGTTTCATAAATGGAATACGTGACGTGGAGACGAAGCGGGCCACCTATGCCAATCCAAAGAGATCATTTGCGGAGACGGTATCACATGCTCTAACTCAAGAAACCGCATCTCTTTTGAGCAAACCATTGTACAAAGCTCATCGTGTGGAAGTGGAGACGCCAGACTTGGTCAACAAAATCGACAAAATTTTGGAAGCATTGAATGGGGTACAGAAGAAAAGCGATGGCTCCATTAAGTGCTTTAAGTGCGGAAAATCTGGTCATATTGCACGTTATTGTGGATCTAGCTCCAATAATTCCAGTAATGCAAGCGGACGTAAGCGCAAGGCTGAAGGAGATGAGCAAGTCTCCCAATCCAACCAACCGTTAAACTAAAGAGAGTCAGCCGCAAGGGGCGTAGGCTGGCTCCCGCAATTGGATGCCCCATAATCTCTGTCTCACAGATCGGAAGGAAGTCAAGTAATGTTACTGTTGGAGGACTCGTGGACGGAAAAGAGCGTTTACTGACTATTGATACAGGCGCATCTCATTCCATCATTCGATCTGATTTAGTCAACAAAGAAGTGAGGCCATTACATGGAGAAAAATTGCGTACGGCGACTGGTGAGGACACTCAAGTCCAAGGAGAAATAACATGTGAAATCGGAATTGGAAATGTCACCGTACTGCACAATTTTATAGTGGCAGATATTGTTGACGAGATCATAGTTGGTGTGGATTTCTTAAGCAACCAAGGCATCAAGATCGACATGCAAAACAGGACCATGAGCTATAAGAACATGGATGTGCCACTCAAATTTGGTTACGAGAACAAGTACATCAGTAAGCGGGTACTCGTGGAAGATAGTCAACAAATTCCACCGAAGTCGGAGGCAGTCGTTTGGGCAAGGATTGATGGAGATTATGGGACAAACAAATTGTGGGTTGTCGAGGCAGCAAACAATTCAAAGACGGATATACTAGTAGGAAAAACACTGGCTATGACAAAGCAAGATGGACGTATACCGGTAAGAGTACTAAATGAGTTCCGATCGCCGATCAAGCTTTCCAAAGGAGCTATATTGGGACAATGTCAGGAGGTGGAGGTGATTATAAACTGTGAACAGCTCCAGGGAAATGTCTCTACCAGCAACAGTAATCTATCAGATAATATCACGCCGTGGACGCAAGAGCTCGAAGAAGACCACCAGAGTAAGGCAAACCAACTTCTACTAAAGTACTCTACCATATTCGACAAGGATGGCTCCAAACCAGGTCGGACCAATGTAGTGAAGCATCACATTGATACCGGTGACGCGAGACCAATCCGCCAAGCTCCTCGAAGTGTTCCATTGGCCAAACGCCAAGTGGTAAGAGAAATTATACAAGAAATGAGTGACAGCGGCGTGATCGAACCATCAGCTAGTCCATGGAGCTCACCGGTAGTGCTAGTGAAGAAAAAGGATGGAAAAATGCGGTTCTGTGTGGACTACCGGAAGTTGAACGACGTAACGAAAAAGGACAGCTATCCATTACCCAGAATTGACGATACTCTGGACTCACTATCTGGTACGAAATGGTTCTCAACACTGGACTTGAAAAGCGGCTATTGGCAAGTAGAGGTGAAAGATGAGGATAAGGAAAAGACAGCCTTCAGCATTGGAGAGGGGCTGTGGCAATTTACGGTAATGCCCTTTGGACTATGTAACGCTCCAGCTACTTTTGAGAGACTCATGGATCAAGTATTGAAAGGACTGCATTGGAAAACATGTTTGGTGTACCTGGATGACATCATCGTGCTGGGAAAAAGCTTTGAGGAACACCTTAAGAACTTGGAGGAAGTTTTCCAAAGGATAGCTGGCGCCGGTCTGAAATTAAGTCCCAAAAAGTGTGCATTGTTCAAGAAGGAAGTAAGTTACTTAGGTCACAAGGTTACTACGGAGGGAATTTGCACTGCTAAAGAGAAGATCGAAGCAGTAAAGGATTGGCCAAGACCGAAAAATTTACATGAGCTACGAAGTTTTCTCGGACTGTGCACGTATTATCGTCGATTTGTACCGAATTTCGCCAGCGTAGCCAGTAGCCTTCATGAGTTGACCAGGAAGAATATGTCATTTGATTGGAAGAAGGAACATGAAGTGGCTTTCCAAACCTTGAAGGAACGGCTGTGCACTGCCCCAATGCTAGCGTATCCGATCCCAGGCTCAACATTTATTTTGGATACAGACGCGAGCGGTTACGCGATTGGAGGGGTTTTGTCACAGAATGTCGATGGGCAGGAGAAGGTAGTGGCGTACTATAGCCGCACAATTGGGAAGCCCGAAAGGAACTATTGTGTAACACGGAGAGAACTACTGGCATTGGTGGAGTGCATCAAGCATTTCCACAAGTATCTCTATGGACAGCGATTTCACGTCAAGACAGACCATGCAGCCTTGAAATGGCTCTTGCAGTTCCGTAATCCAGAAGGTCAATTGGCACGGTGGATAGAGCGACTACAAAGTTACGACTTTTCCATAGAGCATCGCAAAGGCAGCAACCACGGCAATGCTGATGCAATGTCCCGGCGACCATGTAACCTAGAATGCAAGCATTGTTCGAAAGCTGAGGCCAAGGAAGATGTTATAGATGTGCGGCTAATGACTATAACATCTACGGACGAATGGAACATGGATCAACTAAGGAAGCATCAGCTAGAGGCCCAGATCTGGTACGTGTGATGCGAGGAATCGAGCAAAACGAACGACCAACAAGAGAGGAGATGTCAGCAGAAAGTCCTGTTGCCAAGTCATATTGGGCACAGTGGAACAGTCTGAAATTGGTATCCGGTTGCTTACATAGAGTATGGGAAAGCGAAGATGGTCAATGCGCTCGGAAGCTGGTAGTTGTCCCAAGGAAGAAAATCTCTGATGTTTTGAATGAGCTACATAATGGCCCAAGTGGAGGTCATCTCGGAGTCACGAAAACGTTGGAGAAAGTCAAGCAGAGATTCTATTGGGTTGGTTGCCGGCAGTCGATCGCGGAGTGGATTGCCAACTGTGAGGTGTGCATCAAAGCAAAGGGTCCGAAGTCGAAAAGTCATGGACAGATGAAGCAGTACAACACAGGTGCACCGTTTGAGAGGATTGCCATGGATGTAGCTGGCCCATTTCCTACTAGCAAACTCGGGAACAAGTACGTATTAGTTGTTATGGACTATTTCAGCAAATGGCCAGAAGTTTACCCGATTCCAAATCAAGAGGCAGAAACCATTGCAGAGGTGTTCACTAACAATTGGATAGCGAGGTTTGGTGTACCGATGGAGTTACATTCCGACCAAGGCAGGAATTTCGAATCAGTTGTATTCCAAGAAATGTGCAAGACATTGGGTATTCGGAAAACGCGAACAACTGCACTGCATCCTCAGTCAGATGGCATGGTGGAACGTTTCAATCGAACCTTGGAAGAGCACATGAGGAAAGTAGTGGATAAGTTCCAGAGAGATTGGGACACGCACATCTCCTTGTTCCTGATGGCATATCGCTCGGCAATACATGAAACAACGGGTCAGACTCCAGCAAAAGTAATTTTTGGGAATGATCTTCGGTTGCCAGCTGACTTGAAGTTTGGGATAAATGCTGATGAAGGAATAAATGCCAGGAAATCCACTAGCATCTTGGAAGAAGAAATGAGAGAAATACACGATCTTGTAAGACAACGGACGAAGATCATGAGTGATAAGATGAAAGCCAGATACGACAAAGCCATCAACTCGGAAGGTTTTAAAGAAGGGGATTTAGTGCTGTTATACAACCCACAACGAAAGAAAGGTTTGTCCCCAAAACTGCAATGTAACTGGGAAGGCCCATATAAAGTAATAAAGCGGATAAATGATGTTGTCTACCGCATACAAACTGTTGGAAGACCACGAAACAAAATGAAGGTGGTTCATCTGGAGAGGCTAGCAACGTTTGGATCGGGAAATGTGTCTGATCGGGACGATCAGACTTAGGTGGAGGGCAGTGTGGCGAATGTTCTCAAGAATCGCTCATCTCCCATCACTAGCGTCACTACCACAACTACAGCTGTTTAGATACATGGCGTGAGAGCGACAGAGGGAGAGGCAGCTCGCGTGTTTGCGAATGTGGCACAAAGAGGAGATGACGATAGATAAACGCTTCGAGAACACTGTTGCACGAATAAACCAGAAAGGTGTAGACATTTCTAGGTTGTGAAGCTGCTGTCTGCTAGGGTATATAAACCGCGCAAAGACAACGAAAATCAATCAGTTTATTTTGAAGTGTTGTACAGTGAAGTACTGAACAGTAAATTAACCCGCGATATTGTACTACGGTTTTTAGTACTGAATAAAGCGTACTACTTATTAAACAGAATCGGAGTGTTTTATTTAACGTACAGTGATCGAACTCAGGGAAAATAATCAAGGAATCATCGAATTCGTCACAGTATCGCTATTTTTATATGTGAAATTTCGATGTTGAAAATCACTGAGATGGGATAAATATTTCACATAGCTCGCATACAATCGATTATTCCGATAAGCGGATTTTGGGCTATAACTCCCGTAATTATACACGTAGGAACGTGAAATTTTGAAAGTATCGCTATTTTTATATGTTAAATATCGATGGTGAAAATCATTGAGATGGGATAAATATTTCACATAGCTCCCATACAATCGATTGTTCCGATAAACGGATTTTGGTAGATAACTCCTATAATTATATAGGTAGGAACGTGAAATTTTGGAATTATCGCTAGTTTTATATGCAAAATATCGATGTTGAAAATCATTGAGATGGGATAAATATTTCATATAGCCCCCATACAATCGATTGTTCCGATAACCGGATTTTGGTAGATAACTCCTGTAATTAAACACGTAGGAATGTGAAATTTTGGAAGCATCGCTATTTTTTTATATGTAAAATATCGATGTTAAAAATCATCGAGAAGGGATAAATATTTCACATAGCCCCCATACAATCGATTGTTCCGATAACCGGATTTTGGTAGATAACTCCTGTAATTAAACACGTAGGAATGTGAAATTTTGGAAGCATCGCTATTTTTATATGTAAAATATCGATGTTAAAAATCATCGAGATGGGATAAATATTTCACATAGCCCCCATATAATCGATAGTTCCGATAAACTGATTTTGGTAGATAACTCCTGTAATTATATAGGTAGGACGAGAAAGTTCGTAACTGTTGCTATTTTAGAATGTGGAATGTCGATGTCAAAAATCAATGAGATTGGACCAATATAACACGCGAGAGCGAGAGAGTGCGAATGTGACACAAAGAGGAGATGACGATAGATAAACGTTTCGAGAACACTGTTGCACGAATAACCCAGAAATGTGTAGACATTTCTAGGTTATGAAGCTGCTGTCTGCTAGGCTATATAAACCGCGCAAAGACAACGCACTTCAATCAGTTTATTTTGAAGTGTTGTACAGTGAAGTACTGAACAGTGAATTAACCCGCGATATTGTACTACGGTTTTTAGTAGTGAATAAAGCGTACTACTTATTAAGCAGAATCTGAGTATTTATTTAACGTACTGTGGCGAAAGTTATCAAGAATCGCTCATCTTCCACCACTAGCGTCACTACCACAACTACAGCTGTTTAGATACATGACGTGAGAGCGACAGAGAGAGAGGCAGCTCGCGTGTTTGCGAATGTGGCACAAAGAGGAGATGACGATAGATGAACGCTTCGAGAACACTGTTGCACGAATAAACCAGAAAGGGGTAGACATTTCTAGGTTGTGAAGCTGCTGTTTGCTAGGGTATATAAACCGCGCAAAGACAACGCAAATCAGTCAGTTTATTTTCAAGTGTTGTACAGTGAAGTACTGAACAGTGAGTTAACCCGCGATATTGTACTACGGTTTTTAGTAGTAAATAAAGCGTACTATTTATTAAGCAGAATCGGAGTGTTTTATTTAACGTACAGTGATCGAACTCAGGGAAAATAATCAAGGAATCATCGAATTCGTCACAATTGGTGTCAGAAGCGGTATTGTTAAATAAATTCAAGGACATTGAAAAGGATAACAAGGACATTGAAAAGGATAACAAGGACATTGAAAAGGATAACAAGGACATTGAAAAGGATAACAAGGACATTTTAAGGATAACAAGGACATGGCAAAGTTGAATGAGTTGAAGATCCAGCAACTCAAAAACGAGTTAGAACGACGTGGATTTGCAACAACGGGCAATAAAGCAGAGCTACAATCACGGTTGCGAGAGGCTATGGAAGCAGAGGGAATCAACGTCGACGACCACGTTTTTCAGCTTGCGGATGAGGCGACGAAAATAGAAGAGCAAAAGGATTCTCCGGATTCAGTGGAAAATGTGGACACAAACTCATTATTGGCTGCCTTGGCTCAGATGTCAAACAACATAACATCAAGCATGGCATCTCAGTTGGAACAACAAGAGTCACGCATGACTTCTCAGATCTCAGCTCAACTTGAGGATCAGGAGGCCCGGTTATCTTCAAAAATAGCATTGCAGCTGGAGGAGCAGGAAGAGCGTATGTCATCACAGCTAAAAATACAGGACAAGAAAATAATGCAACTTGAGGAGAAAGTCGAGGCCGAGGTGGATGCGTTAAGAAATCGCATCAAGGAGTTGCAGCTGAATCGCACAGTGGTTTCAACAAGCGCACCCAAGGTAAAAACCCCATCCTTTGACGGTTCTGTCCCTTTCCAGGTATTTAAGCTACAATTTGAGAAGACAGCAGCTGTGAATAACTGGGGCGCTGAGGA
The DNA here is from genome assembly GCA_964058755.1 of Campiglossa producta. NCBI lineage: Eukaryota > Metazoa > Arthropoda > Insecta > Diptera > Tephritidae > Campiglossa > Campiglossa producta. Next base: position 117,984,264 of record CAXKVI010000001.1, read on the forward strand.
CAAAGTCGCTGCTTTATTTGTGGCATTGAAAGGACCTGCAGCCGAAATCTTACAGACTATTCCGGACGCTGAAAGAAACAACTATGAAGCGTTGATGGGAGCCGTCGAAAGACGTTACGGCAGCGAGCATAGAAGGCAGATACATCAAATAGAGCTACAGAATCGCTTCCAGAAGGCTAACGAAACATTACAGGAGTTTGCATCGGACATCGAGAGGTTGGCTCATCTAGCAAACGCAGACGCACCAGTGGAATACATCGAGAGGGTGAAAATCCAAAGTTTCATAAATGGAATACGTGACGTGGAGACGAAGCGGGCCACCTATGCAAATCCAAAGAGATCATTTGCGGAGACGGTATCACATGCTCTAACTCAAGAAACCGCATCTCTTTTGAGCAAACCATTGTACAAAGCTCATCGTGTGGAAGTGGAGACGCCAGACTTGGTCAACAAAATCGACAAAATTTTGGAAGCATTGAATGGGGTACAGAAGAAAAGCGACGGCTCCATTAAGTGCTTTAAGTGCGGAAAATCTGGTCATATTGCACGTTATTGTGGATCTAGCTCCAATAATTCCAGTAATGCAAGCGGACGTAAGCGCAAGGCTGAAGGAGATGAGCAAGTCTCCCAATCCAACCAACCGTTAAACTAAAGAGAGTCAGCCGCAAGGGGCGTAGGCTGGCTCCCGCAATTGGATGCCCCATAATCTCTGTCTCACAGATCGGAAGGAAGTCAAGTAATGTTACCGTTGGAGGACTCGTGGACGGAAAAGAGCGCTTACTGACTATTGATACGGGCGCATCCCATTCCATCATTCGATCTGATTTAGTCAACAAAGAAGTGAGGCCATTACATGGAGCAAAATTGCGTACGGCGACTGGCGAGGACACTCAAGTCCAAGGAGAAATAACATGTGAAATCGGAATTGGAAATGTCACCGTACTGCACAATTTTATAGTGGCAGATATTGTTGATGAGATCATAGTTGGTGTGGATTTCTTAAGCAACCAAGGCATCAAGATCGACATGCAAAACAGGACCATGAGCTATAAGAACATGGATGTGCCACTAAAATTTGGTTACGAGAACAAGTACATCAGTAAGCGGGTACTCGTGGAAGATAGTCAACAAATTCCACCGAAGTCGGAGGCAGTCGTTTGGGCAAGGATTGATGGAGATTATGGGACAAACAAATTGTGGGTTGTCGAGGCAGCAAACAATTCAAAGACGGATATACTAGTAGGAAAAACACTGGCTATGACAAAACAAGATGGACGTATACCGGTAAGAGTACTAAATGAGTTCCGATCGCCGATCAAGCTTTCCAAAGGAGCTATATTGGGACAATGTCAGGAGGTGGAGGTGATTATAAACTGTGAACAGCTCCAGGGAAATGTCTCTACCAGCAACAGTAATCTATCAGATAATATCACGGCGTGGACGCAAGAGCTCGAAGAAGACCACCAGAGTAAGGCAAACCAACTTCTACTAAAGTACTCTACCATATTTGACAAGGATGGCTCCAAACCAGGTCGGACCAATGTAGTGAAGCATCACATTGATACCGGTGACGCGAGACCAATCCGCCAAGCTCCTCGAAGTGTTCCATTGGCCAAACGCCAAGTGGTAAGAGAAATTATACAAGAAATGAGTGACAGCGGCGTGATCGAACCATCAGCTAGTCCATGGAGCTCACCGGTAGTGCTAGTGAAGAAAAAGGATGGAAAAATGCGGTTCTGTGTGGACTACCGGAAGTTGAACGACGTAACGAAAAAGGACAGCTATCCATTACCCAGAATTGACGATACTCTGGACTCACTATCTGGTACGAAATGGTTCTCAACACTGGACTTGAAAAGCGGCTATTGGCAAGTAGAGGTGAAAGATGAGGATAAGGAAAAGACAGCCTTCAGCATTGGAGAGGGGCTGTGGCAATTTACGGTAATGCCCTTTGGACTATGTAACGCTCCAGCTACTTTTGAGAGACTCATGGATCAAGTATTGAAAGGACTGCATTGGAAAACATGTTTGGTGTACCTGGATGACATCATCGTGCTGGGAAAAAGCTTTGAGGAACACCTTAAGAACTTGGAGGAAGTTTTCCAAAGGATAGCTGGCGCCGGTCTGAAATTAAGTCCCAAAAAGTGTGCATTGTTCAAGAAGGAAGTAAGTTACTTAGGTCACAAGGTTACTACGGAGGGAATTTGCACTGCTAAAGAGAAGATCGAAGCAGTAAAGGATTGGCCAAGACCGAAAAATTTACATGAGCTACGAAGTTTCCTCGGACTGTGCACGTATTATCGTCGATTTGTACCGAATTTCGCCAGCGTAGCCAGTAGCCTTCATGAGTTGACCAGGAAGAATATGTCATTTGATTGGAAGAAGGAACATGAAGTGGCTTTACAAACCTTGAAGGAACGGCTGTGCACTGCCCCAATGCTAGCGTATCCAATCCCAGGTTCAACATTTATTTGGGATACAGACGCGAGCGGTTACGCGATTGGAGGGGTTTTGTCACAGATTGTCGATGGGCAGGAGAAGGTAGTGGCGTACTATAGCCGCACAATTGGGAAGCCCGAAAGGAACTATTGTGTAACACGGAGAGAACTACTGGCATTGGTGGAGTGCATCAAGCATTTCCACAAGTATCTCTATGGACAGCGATTTCACGTCAGGACAGACCATGCAGCCTTGAAATGGCTCTTGCAGTTCCGTAATCCAGAAGGTCAATTGGCACGGTGGATAGAGCGACTACAAAGTTATGACTTTTCCATAGAGCATCGCAAAGGCAGCAACCACGGCAATGCTGATGCAATGTCCCGGCGACCATGTAACCTAGAATGCAAGCATTGTTCGAAAGCTGAGGCCAAGGAAGATGTTATAGATGTGCGGCTAATGACTATAACATCTACGGACGAATGGAACATGGATCAACTAAGGAAGCATCAGCTAGAGGACCCAGATCTGGTACGTGTGATGCAAGGAATCGAGCAAAACGAACGACCAACAAGAGAGGAGATGTCAGCAGAGAGTCCTGTTGCCAAGTCATATTGGGCACAGTGGAACAGTCTGAAATTGGTATCCGGTTGCTTACATAGAGTATGGGAAAGCGAAGATGGTCAATGCGCTCGGAAGCTGGTAGTTGTCCCAAGGAAGAAAATCTCTGATGTTTTGAATGAGCTACATAATGGCCCAAGTGGAGGTCATCTCGGAGTCACGAAAACGTTGGAGAAAGTCAAGCAGAGATTCTATTGGGTTGGTTGCCGGCAGTCGATCGCGGAGTGGATTGCCAACTGTGAGGTGTGCATCAAAGCAAAGGGTCCGAAGTCGAGAAGTCATGGACAGATGAAGCAGTACAACACAGGTGCACCGTTTGAGAGGATTGCCATGGATGTAGCTGGCCCATTTCCTACTAGCAAACTCGGAAACAAATACGTACTAGTTGTTATGGACTATTTCAGCAAATGGCCAGAAGTTTACCCGATTCCAAATCAAGAGGCAGAAACCATTGCAGAGGTGTTCATTAACAATTGGGTAGCGAGGTTTGGTGTACCGATGGAGTTACATTCTGACCAAGGCAGGAATTTCGAATCAGTTGTATTCCAAGAAATGTGCAAGACATTGGGTATTCGGAAAACGCGAACAACTGCACTGCATCCTCAGTCAGATGGCATGGTGGAACGTTTCAATCGAACTTTGGAAGAGCACATGAGGAAAGTAGTGGATAAGTTCCAGAGAGATTGGGACACGCACATCTCCTTGTTCCTGATGGCATATCGCTCGGCAATACATGAAACAACGGGTCAGACTCCAGCAAAAGTAATTTTTGGGAATGATCTTCGGTTGCCAGCTGACTTGAAGTTTGGGATAAATGCTGATGAAGGAATAAATGCCAGGAAATCCACTAGCATCTTGGAAGAAGAAATGAGAGAAATACACGATCTTGTAAGACAACGGACGAAGATCATGAGTGATAAGATGAAAGCCAGATACGACAAAGCTATCAACTCGGAAGGTTTTAAAGAAGGAGATTTAGTGCTGTTATACAACCCACAACGAAAGAAAGGTTTGTCCCCAAAACTGCAATGTAACTGGGAAGGCCCATATAAAGTAATAAAGCGGATAAATGATGTTGTCTACCGCATACAAACTGTTGGAAGGCCACGAAACAAAATGAAGGTGGTTCACCTGGAGAGGCTAGCAACGTTTGGATCGGGAAATGTGTCTGATCGGGACGATCAGACTTAGGTGGAGGGCAGTGTGGCGAATGTTATCAAGAATCGCTCATCTTCCACCACTAGCGTCACTACCACAACTACAGCTGTTTAGATACCATTGTACAACTGTACAAGTAAGATATGAATCAGCTGTTCGACTAACAGCTGTGCTCACCTGATCGGGTTACCCTTATTGGAAGCCACTCAACGAAGGGTGTCATTCGTTAGGACCGAAATAAAAGTAGTAGTAGGTTGTGACAAATGTTTAATAACTTCATAAATAATAGAAACTATTTGCCGAAAATTATTTATTATAGCAACTAATTTGATCTGGAAATGTTTGTACAAAGATTTTACTTGTTTAGCGAAAATTTTTTCATATTTTCTAAAACTTTCTAAAACTTTTAGCACTACGCAGAAAAGCAACCCTGTGGTTGATATTTCCATGACAACTCTCTTGTTCTTCTTTGTTTACATAAAACGCAACTTGCTAATTGTATAAATTTCTGGGAATATTTTTAATAAACAAGCATTTTTCTTACTTACAGCATATATTAGTAAAGTGCCCCACCATTTAAATGTGTTTTTTCATAGATGCCTGTGCTTATTTTCTTTTTGTACTTTGTGTGTGCGTGGCGTGCATATAAGGGAGTGTTCACATGCTGCTACAAAGTTGCTTATATGGCGTTTCCACCAAACATACACCGCATCCTTTGGGTTTGGAATAATTGTCAACTGTTTCTGATGCGTGTTCCCCCTCGTTGCTCGGGCGTGATAGATCGCGTAGCTTTGTTATGAATAATCATAGCAATTAAATAATTATTATTATTACCTTGCATTAAACTCGAGGAAAAGCGACAACAAAGACGACGTATTGCACCCTCGCTGTTAATGTTGAGACTTATCACCAAATTTTCCATTAAATAATGAATAAACAGACATATTTGTATAAAAAATCATTGTTTATTTAAATAAATAAATAAAGAAAATAAGTGAGTCCCATAACTCAAACATAAAAAAGTTACTATAATTGGACACAGTGCACTAAATCATTATTCTCACACATTCTTAATACTAATATATTAAAAATTTAAGATTAGTGAGCTGTATCCATTTGTGAAAGTCGTCATTGCTTTTCCACACCACCCAGGAGGCAGCAATGTAGGCGCGTTACCGATTTTTTTTAGGTGTTCGGTTCCCCTAGAGGCCTATTTTCACCAATATACGTAGTATTTACATAAAAACGTAAAAAACAAAAATCAAACTTATTTATTTTAAAAATTCAGGTACAATAACTAAAAATAAATATAAAAAATCTAAACAAAACTACTTAGGGGAAAAAAAAGTATATTCAGTTCAAAAAAAACTATTTACAATATTTACAAAAACACCCATAGTGAAACCTTATTAAAAAAATTTCGGCTGACGAATAAGAGTATTGGAAAGAAGATTGTGGCCTTTAAAAAAATATCTAAATCTGCTTCACAAAATAAGTAAGCCTTTTCAAAAATTGAAATGAAATTAAAAATATTTACTTTAATTAGACTAGATTCGAATCCGGAAACACCCCCTAAAAGTGAGCCCTAATGGTGTGATATGCACAAAAAATTTACATTTTTGAAGTTAGGCTGATTCGCTTTCTTATTAAAATGATTTACCAAAAAGTATGTTCTGATTCTTATAAAAACAGCTTTAATGACGTCTGGTTTGCAGTTTTCGCAACAAAAGTAGGGCACCACGTCTACCATTTTATCATAGAGTATTTGGGAAAACCCAACTTTATGACAGGTGGAATCGAAATTATCGGAATAAATTTTTTCAATAGTTGAAATAAAGTCAATAAACTCGGAAGGCGGTTTTACAAGTTCACAATTAGTGAACTGCTTCTCCATTGTAAAGTAGAAGTCTTTTTCACTCATATCACCATCAAATCTGGGTAAAGGCATTAAACAGTTATGCATTTTAAAATATTTGAAATATAAATAGCCACAAAAGTATACAAAGGCACTTCGATGAAGAAAACTGCTTTGATCTATATCAACAGATACATCAACTTCAACATTCGGAATAGAGCTTAAGGTAGGCCGAGGTAAGCCTTGGAATGTTTGCCAAGAGGTGTCCCTCACTAAATGATCACTACATGCTTCCTGAAGAGTGCTAGTCGACAATTATTCTTCCACATCAGGCAACATTTCGCAATTGCCTTTATCGACACATCTAATATAACCTACGCCCCAGGCTTGTCTGAAGAGGTATGTAAAACGTTGCGCAGTTATTTTTGAATCAAACGCCCCTCCTCTTCGAATATGTCCAAAAAAGTTTTCTATTTTATCTTGACATAGTTTTCGGGTCATTAAATGTGGGAAGCCCTTACTCGACAAGAATCGCCACAAACGTCGCAAGCTATTAATATTAAGGATCCAACCTTTAATGAAGCTAAAATTATTCGTGATATCACGACCCTCTTTATCATGTACTTTCAAAGAATTAAGAAATCGTTCAGCTTCCTCAAGGAATTCTAGTTGTTCTGCTGACGCTGTGAAAGGTTGCTTGAAGTTTCCCGTTGCTCCAAAAACAAGACTATTAAAAATGTTAAAGAGTTTGTCAAAAAACAGTACAAACTCTGCTGTATTGAAAAATGAAGGAAAAGCTGAAGTACGTAAAGTTCCGGAGCTATTAACAGCGAACATTGCACTGGCAACAGAGTTGCTAAATACTTGGGAAGCTAACTTTACGCTCATTTTATTATGCTGTTTTGGCCTAATATGAACTGATGTTAGCTTGTGAGTGCATGATATGACATATTTTGAGCCCTGTTCATATAAATGGACAATGTCTTTCCAGTCTACAGGGCGTTCATAAAAGCTAACATTATTTTTTTGGTTTTCTAGGCAATTTCGGGTACTTTTGAGAAGATGGGGACTATCAAAAAAATAAACTATCTCATCGCCATTCACTTCGAAAAAAGGCCTATCTTTTGTTACACCTACCAGCCTAGAAAAGCTTGCGAAATTGGACCCTTGATCGGACACAAGTTGACACGGACGCAGGCCAATCCCCTGAAGCTGCCCAATGGCTTCAAATATGTATTTTTTCATTATATCTCCTTTGCACGATTTATGCACAAAAAAGTAAGCGAGGGGATGGGTCCAAGTCTCCCCACCAATACCTTGAACCAATATTGTTAAAACGCTGGAAGCAACCCTTGAGGTACGATTTTCATCACCATAGTCCTCCAGCCCTATAATTGAGTCCCTACTCCTCTCATATTGAACATGAGTTTTTAGAGACATTTCGTCACAACATATGGAAACATATTTCTGGGCATCCGTGAAGCCACGGCTTTTAAGCTCAAGAGCTTTTATGTTTGTTTGTTTAGTTCATAGGCATACATTTTGTTCTACATTTCCATACTAAATTGCTTTAAAAATATACCTACACGGCAACCCTGTATGGAGATTTCACTCCATTTCTTCTTGGAAATTTCAACCCTGGGCCTCGGGTTGCTGTGTTAGTTAAGCTAGTTTGACACTGTCTACAGTGTCAAAATTGGGTGTATTAGAAAGAGATAGAAATAAGGATAACTTACTTGTAGACCTGTACTATGTTAGATACATGACGTGAGAGCGACAGAGAGAGAGGCAGCTCGCGTGTTTGCGAATGTGGCACAAAGAGGAGATGACGATAGATGAACGCTTCGAGAACACTGTTGCACGAATAAACCAGAAAGGGGTAGACTTTTCTAGGTTGTGAAGCTGCTGTTTGCTAGGGTATATAAACCGCGCAAAGACAACGCAAATCAGTCAGTTTATTTTCAAGTGTTGTACAGTGAAGTACTGAACAGTGAGTTAACCCGCGATATTGTACTACGGTTTTTAGTAGTAAATAAAGCGTACTATTTATTAAGCAGAATCGGAGTGTTTTATTTAACGTACAGTGATCGAACTCAGGGAAAATAATCAAGGAATCATCGAATTCGTCACAGTACAGTGATCGGACTCAGGGAAAATAATCGAGGAATCATCGAATTTGTCACAATATTTCACATAGTCCCCATACAATCGATTGTTCCGATAAACGGATTTTGGTAGATAACTCCTGTAATTATATATTTAGGAACGTGAAATTTTGGAAGTATCGCTATTTTTATATGTGAAATTTCGATGTTGAAAATCATTGAGATGGGATAAATATTTCACATAGCTCGCATACAATCGAATATTCCGATAAGCGGATTTTGGGCTATAACTCCCGTAATTATACACGTAGGAACGTGAAATTTTGAAAGTATCGCTATTTTTATATGTTAAATATCGATGGTGAAAATCAGTGAGATGGGATAAATATTTCACATAGCTCCCATACAATCGATTGTTCCGATAAACGGATTTTGGTAGATAACTCCTATAATTGTAAGGTAGGAACGTGAAATTTTGGAATTATCGCTAGTTTTATATGCAAAATAGCGATGTTGAAAATCATTGAGATGGGATAAATATTTCATATAGCCCCCATACAATCGATTGTTCCGATAACCGGATTTTGGTAGATAACTCCTGTAATTAAACACGTAGGAATGTGAAATTTTGGAAGCATCGCTATTTTTTTTATATGTAAAATATCGATGTTAAAAATCATCGAGATGGGATAAATATTTCACATAGCCCCCATACAATCGATTGTTCCGATAAACTGATTTTGGTAGATAACTCCTGTAATTATATAGGTAGGACGAGAAAGTTCGTAACTGTTGCTATTTTAGAATGTGGAATGTCGATGTCAAAAATCAATGAGATTGGACCAATATAACACATCGCCCCCATATAATCGATAGTTCCGATAATTGCGGTATGAAAACTAATGGCGGCGATATACCAACAGGTTATCATAACCTCTAACGAGATTTTTAGCCAAGCTTCTCTTTCCAACTTGTGGTGTGTTGCTTTAGAGTTTTTCCTACAAGTTGGCGGGACCTACAGTTTTTTGCCGACTCCGAACGGCACTTGCAAAGCACATGAATTTTTTGCTGAGAAGCTTCTCATGGCAGAAATACACCCGGAGAGTTTGCCAAACTACTGCCGAGGGGCGACCCCGTTTTAGAAAAATTATTTTTCTAAATAATTTTTGATTGAATTGCGGTATGAGCATCATTTCTTTCGGTTTGCCACTAGATGTCGCCAATATTTGTTAATATTTTGGCGACATCTATCGTCCAACCCGTCAGTTTGGTTGTATTTCTTTTTAGATGTCGCTGCAAAATGAACAATTATCAGTGACATCTAGCGCCAAATAGTGGTTAACTGCAAGAAATACAGCAAGAAATATTCGTTTCATTGTATTTCTTGCAGTTTTTGTTAATTTATCTGAAGTGTGTTACCAGCCGCCGTGGTGTACCGGTTAAGTGTTCGGCCTTCTACACCAAGTCGTGGCGGTTTGATGCCCGGCAACAGTAACATCAAAAATTATTTAGAAAAAAACATTTTTCTATGAGAAGCTTCTCAGCAAAAAATTCATTTGCTTTGCAAGTGCCGTTCGGAGTTGGCAAAAAACTGTAGGTCACGCCAACTTGTAGGAAAACTCAAAAGCAACACACCACAAGTTGGAAAGAGAACCTCGGCTAAAATCTCGTTAGAGGTTATGATAACCTGTTGGTATATCGCCGCCATTACTTAGTTAGTGTTGCCAGCGCACATTTTGTTGTGGCTTCTCAAATCTTCTTCATATTTGGGAGTTTATTCGGAATATGAGCTAATGTATCAGCCGTATCAGTCAGCTGTTATCGGGTTGGCTATCGTGTTGGCCATCGTTCGCCATTCAGAATAGCAACACACCGACGATGATTGTTTTGGGCACGATATCGTCAAAGAGAATGAGGCTGGAATTAGTTTTTGAGGTCAGTCATTTTTACCTAATGAAAACCAGCCATTAGTAAGTTTTAGTAAAGCAATATCTGCATGCGCATGTTTTGAGGGATTGGTGCAACTTCGCAGGGATCTCTTGCGTTAACTATTTATAATATTGATACACCAAAAAGTTTAGTACTTTATACAATTTCCAACGTTTTGTTTTCTTTAGTAATAATTAATTAATCTATATATATATAAATGAAAAGTACTCTGTGGGACCGCGGTTTCTGTCTTAACGGCTTGACCGATTTCTATTCTGTAAAATGTACTTTCTTGGACCTCTTCTGTAGCAGGTTTATAAAAAAAACTATTAAAAACCTTTTGTTTTGTTGTCGAAATATGAAGAAAGCTGAGACGTCTAAATTTCACAATTTTGTATAGGAAATCGGTAATCTTCTATATATATAATAAAAATGAAAAGTACTCTGTGGGACCGCGCTTTCTGTTTTAACGGCTTGACCGATTTCTATTCTGTAAAATGTACTTTCTTGGACCTTTTCTGTAGCTGGTTTTTAAAAAAACCGACTAAAAACCTTTTGTTTTTTTGCCGAAAAATTAAGAAAGCTGAGACGTCTAAATTTCTTAATTTTCTATAGGAAATAGAGTGTAATGGAGTGTGGTTGCTAAGTGACCTTGCTCAATCCCGACCCTTGCGTCCTCGTTCGTGCACTCTGGGCAACGGGAGCTACCTAGGCTGGGGCCACTCTGACATACTTGGTTTAAGGGCTCACCGGGGTTTTTGCGTAGCGTCTGTTCACCATGAGGTGCGGCTGCAAGCGGGCGTCTGTCTTGAAGCAAGCGGCTCGCTATATAAATGTGTAAATATTTTCCAAAAACCCCGAAACGGGTTGTGCGCTGGGTTTGGGACCCGCCACGTAAAAAACTTAATTCCAATGAAAACAAAATCAAAGTCTCGGATGAGAACCCCCTTTAATGTTGACGACCCGGGAAAACGAATAAGGCATAATGATTTGGATATTAGGGCATGTACCGGGAATAACCGGACCCTTTCAAGGGATGGTGCCGCTGCCTGACTGGTTGATGTCCTCGTAGGCGCAAAGGCCGACATCACCGCCTGCAGGAAATGCGATGGACGGGGCAACGAAAGACGACCATCGGTCCTTGTGACGTATACTACAGTGGTCAGACACGCGGCAAAGCGCGTGGTGTAGGATTCGTGGTGGGAAAGAGACTTCGCCGCCAAGTATTAGTGTTCACTCCTGTGGACGAGCGTCTCGCTGCGATCCGCATCAAGGCGAGGTTTTTCAACATAACATTTATCTGCGCCTATGCGCCGACTGAGGAGACGGACGACGCAGAGAAGGACTCCTTCTACGATAAACTTGAACAGACTTATGATCGCTGCCCCCAGCATGATATCAAAATCGTGCTCGGCGACTTTAATGCCAAGGTGGGCAAGGAAGGAGCCTTTGGTCCTACAGTTGGAAAATTCAGTCTCCACGATATAACATCCCCCAACGGCACTAGGTTGATTGACTTCGCCGCTGCTCGCAATATGGTCATCAGTAGTACCAGGTTCCAGCATAAGCGAATACACCAAGCCACATGGCTGTCCCCTGATCAAAGAACTAGAAACCAGATTGATCATGTCTTGATTGACGGCAGACATAGCTCCGCCGTTCTGGACGTGCGTACACTGCGTGGTCCCAATATTGACTCTGACCATTATCTTGTCGCAGCCAAGATACGCACACGCCTCTGTGCAACGAAGAAAGTGCGCACAGTAACGGAAGGAAAGTTTGACGTCGAGAAGCTGCGCATGACACAGACAGCTGATAATTTCACAATTCGACGCTCACACCTGCTAGCAGAGGGCAATCCCCGACCTAACGATGTAACCGAGCAATGGAAGCATATCCCTCACTCATTGCGTACCGCCGCTGAGGCCACTATAGGGACCCAGCGAGCCCGCAAGAACAACTGGTACGATGAGGAATACAATACTGCCTCGAAAAAAAGGACGCTGCCTACAAGGAGACGTTGAGAACGGGCGCAACCCGCAGTGTGTGGCAACAATATCGTGAGGCAAAGAAGGAAGAGAGACGCATTTTCAGAAAAAAGAACAGTGAGGCCGAAAGGCGTGAGTGTGAGGAGCTTGAGATGCTGGCTGACAGGAATGATGCCCGAAAATTCTATGAAAAGATCCGGCGGATGACGGAAGGTTTTAAGACCGGGGCAAGCTCCTGTAAGGACAATAATGGCGACCTGGTAACCGACGTACAAAGTGTACTTAAATTATGGAGGGAGCACTTCTCCTCACTGCTAAATTGCGAGGGAGACGTCGAACCCGATACCCCAATCCTTGACGATGGAAAAGTCGTCCCACCACCTGACTATGATGAAGTGAGGAAAGCTATATCCCAGCTCAACAACAACAAAGCGCCTGGAAAAGACGGACTACCCGCCGAGCTGTTCAAACACGGAGGCGAAGAGCTGGTAAAAAGCATGCATCAGCTCTTATGCAGAATTTGGTCAGACGAATGCATGCCTCCGGATTGGAATTTAAGTGTGCTTTGCCCAATCCACAAGAAAGGCGATCCCGCTAACTGCACCAACTACCGCGGAATTAGTCTTCTTAATATTGCATATAAGGTTCTTTCTAGCGTGTTGTGTGAAAGGCTGAAGCCCATCGTAGACAAACTGATTGGACCTTATCAGTGTGGCTTTAGACCTGGTAAGTCTACCATCGACCAGATTTTCACGATACGCCAAATCCTGGAGTTTGGGATAAATGCTGATGAAGGAATAAATGCCAGGAAATCCACTAGCATCTTGGAAGAAGAAATGAGAGAAATACACGACCTTGTAAGACAACGGACGAAGATCATGAGTGATAAGATGAAAGCCAGATACGACAAAGCAATCAACTCGGAAGGTTTTAAAGAAGGAGATTTAGTGCTGTTATACAACCCACAACGAAAGAAAGGTTTGTCCCCAAAACTGCAATGTAACTGGGAAGGCCCATATAAAGTAATAAAGCGGATAAATGATGTTGTCTACCGCATACAAACTGTTGGAAGACCAAGAAACAAAATGAAGGTGGTTCACCTGGAGAGGCTAGCAACGTTTGGATCGGGAAATGTGTCAAATCGGGACGATCAGACTTAGGTGGAGGGCAATGTGGTGAATGTTCTCAAGAATCGCTCATCCCCAACTCTAGCGTATTTCCACCACTAGCGTCATTACGACAACTACAGCTATTCAGGTACATGACGCGAGAGCGAGAGAGTGCGAATGTGACACAAAGAGGAGATGACGATAGATAAACGTTTAGAGAACACTGTTGCACGAATAACCCAGAAATGTGTAGACATTTCTAGGTTATGAAGCTGCTGTCTGCTAGGCTATATAAACCGCGCAAAGACAACGCACTTCAATCAGTTTATTTTGAAGTGTTGTACAGTGAAGTACTGAACAGTGAATTAACCCGCGATATTGTACTACGGTTTTTAGTAGTGAATAAAGCGTACTACTTATTAAGCAGAATCTGAGTATTTATTTAACGTACAGTGATCGGACTCAGGGAAAATAATCGAGGAATCATCGAATTTGTCACAATATTTCACATAGTCCCCATACAATCGATTGTTCCGATAAACGGATTTTGGTAGATAACTCCTGTAATTATATAGGTAGGAACGTGAAATTTTGGAAGTATCGCTATTTTTATATGTGAATTTCGATGTTGAAAATCATTGAGATGGGATAAATATTTCACATAGCTCGCATACAATCGATTATTCCGATAAGCGGATTTTGGGCTATAACTCCCGTAATTATACACGTAGGAACGTGAAATTTTGAAAGTATCGCTATTTTTATATGTTAAATATCGATGGTGAAAATCATTGAGATGGGATAAATATTTCACATAGCTCCCATACAATCGATTGTTCCGATAAACGGATTTTGGTAGATAACTCCTATAATTATATAGGTAGGAACGTGAAATTTTGGAATTATCGCTAGTTTTATATGCAAAATATCGATGTTGAAAATCATTGAGATGGGATAAATATTTCATATAGCCCCCATACAATCGATTGTTCCGATAACCGGATTTTGGTAGATAACTCCTGTAATTAAACACGTAGGAATGTGAAATTTTGGAAGCATCGCTATTTTTTTTATATGTAAAATATCGATGTTAAAAATCATCGAGATGGGATAAATATTTCACATAGCCCCCATACAATCGATTGTTCCGATAACCGGATTTTGGTAGATAACTCCTGTAATTAAACACGTAGGAATGTGAAGTTTTGGAAGCATCGCTATTTTTATATGTAAAATATCGATGTTAAAAATCATCGAGATGGGATAAATATTTCACATAGCCCCCATATAATCGATAGTTCCGATAAACTGATTTTGGTAGATAACTCCTGTAATTATATAGGTAGGACGAGAAAGTTCGTAACTGTTGCTATTTTAGAATGTGGAATGTCGATGTCAAAAATCAATGAGATTGGACCAATATAACACGCGAGAGCGAGAGAGTGCGAATGTGACACAAAGAGGAGATGACGATAGATAAACGTGTGTAGACGTGTGTAGACATTTCTAGGTTATGAAGCTGCTGTCTGCTAGGCTATATAAACCGCGCAAAGACAACGCACTTCAATCAGTTTATTTTGAAGTGTTGTACAGTGAAGTACTGAACAGTGAATTAACCCGCGATATTGTACTACGGTTTTTAGTAGTGAATAAAGCGTACTACTTATTAAGCAGAATCTGAGTATTTATTTAACGTACAGTGATCGGACTCAGGGAAAATAATCGAGGAATCATCGAATTTGTCACAATATTTCACATAGTCCCCATACAATCGATTGTTCCGATAAACGGATTTTGGTAGATAACTCCTGTAATTATATAGGTAGGAACGTGAAATTTTGGAAGTATCGCTATTTTTATATGTGAAATTTCGATGTTGAAAATCATTGAGATGGGATAAATATTTCACATAGCTCGCATACAATCGATTATTCCGATAAGCGGATTTTGGGCTATAACTCCCGTAATTATACACGTAGGAACGTGAAATTTTGAAAGTATCGCTATTTTTATATGTTAAATATCGATGGTGAAAATCATTGAGATGGGATAAATATTTCACATAGCTCCCATACAATCGATTGTTCCGATAAACGGATTTTGGTAGATAACTCCTATAATTATAAGGTAGGAACGTGAAATTTTGGAATTATCGCTAGTTTTATATGCAAAATATCGATGTTGAAAATCATTGAGATGGGATAAATATTTCATATAGCCCCCATACAATCGATTGTTCCGATAACCGGATTTTGGTAGATAACTCCTGTAATTAAACACGTAGGAATGTGAAATTTTGGAAGCATCGCTATTTTTTTTATATGTAAAATATCGATGTTAAAAATCATCGAGATGGGATAAATATTTCACATAGCCCCCATACAATCGATTGTTCCGATAAACTGATTTTGGTAGATAACTCCTGTAATTATATAGGTAGGACGAGAAAGTTCGTAACTGTTGCTATTTTAGAATGTGGAATGTCGATGTCAAAAATCAATGAGATTGGACCAATATAACACATCGCCCCCATATAATCGATAGTTCCGATAATTGCGGTATGAAAACTAATGGCGGCGATATACCAACAGGTTATCATAACCTCTAACGAGATTTTTAGCCAAGCTTCTCTTTCCAACTTGTGGTGTGTTGCTTTAGAGTTTTTCCTACAAGTTGGCGGGACCGATTGCCGATTCCGAACGGCACTTGCAAAGCACATGAATTTTTTGCTGAGAAGCTTCTCATGGCAGAAATACACCCGGAGAGTTTGCCAAACTACTGCCGAGGGGCGACCCCGTTTTAGAAAAATTATTTTTCTAAATAATTTTTGATTGAATTGCGGTATGAGCATCATTTCTTTCGGTTTGCCACTAGATGTCGTCAATATTTGTTAATATTTTGGCGACATCTATCGTCCAACCCGTCAGTTTGGTTGTATTTCTTGTTAGATGTCGCTGCAAAATGAACAATTATCAGTGACAGCTAGCGCCAAATAGTGGTGAACTGCAAGAAATACAGCAAGAAATATTCGTTTCATTGTATTTCTTGCAGTTTTTGTTAATTTATCTGAAGTGTGTTACCAGCCGCCGTGGTGTACCGGTTAAGTGTTCGGCCTTCTACACCAAGTCGTGGCGGTTTGATGCCCGGCAACAGTAACATCAAAAATTATTTAGAAAAAAACATTTTTCTAAACGGGGTCGCCCCGTGGCAGTAGTTTGGCAAACTCTCCGGGTGTATTTCTGCTATGAGAAGCTTCTCAGCAAAAAATTCATTTGCTTTGCAAGTGCCGTTCGGAGTTGGCAAAAAACTGTAGGTCACGCCAACTTGTAGGAAAACTCAAAAGCAACACTCCACAAGTTGGAAAGAGAACCTCGGCTAAAATCTCGTTAGAGGTTATGATAACCTGTTGGTATATCGCCGCTATTACTTAGTTAGTGTTGCCAGCGCACATTTTGTTGTGGCTTCTCAAATCTTCTTCATTTTTGGGAGTTTATTCGGAATATGAGCTAATGTATCAGCCGTATCAGTCAGCTGTTATCGGGTTGGCTATCGTGTTGGCCATCGTTCGCCATTCAGAATAGCAACACACCGACGATGATTGTTTTGGGCACGATATCGTCAAAGAGAATGAGGCTGGAATTAGTTTTTGAGGTCAGTCATTTTTACCTAATGAAAACCAGCCATTAGTAAGTTTTAGTAAAGCAATATCTGCATGCGCATGTTTTGAGGGATTGGTGCAACTTCGCAGGGATCTCTTGCGGTAACTATTTATAATATTGATACACCAAAAAGTTTAGTACTTTATACAATTTCCAACGTTTTGTTTTCTTTAGTAATAATTAATTAATCTATATATATAAAAATGAAAAGTACTCTGTGGGACCGCGGTTTCTGTCTTAACGGCTTGACCGATTTCTATTCTGTAAAATGTACTTTCTTGGACCTCTTCTGTAGCAGGTTTATAAAAAAACTATTAAAAACCTTTTGTTTTGTTGTCGAAAAATGAAGAAAGCTGAGACGTCTAAATTTCACAATTTTGTATAGGAAATAGGTAATCTTCTATATATATAATAAAAATGAAAAGTACTCTGTGGGACCGCGCTTTCTGTTTTAACGGCTTGACCGATTTCTATTCTGTAAAATGTACTTTCTTGGACCTTTTCTGTAGCTGGTTTTTAAAAAAACCGACTAAAAACCTTTTGTTTTTTTGCCGAAAAATTAAGAAAGCTGAGACGTCTAAATTTCTTAATTTTCTATAGGAAATAGAGTGTAATGGAGTGTGGTTGCTAAGTGACCTTGCTCAATCCCGACCCTTGCGTCCTCGTTCGTGCACTCTGGGCAACGGGAGCTACCTAGGCTGGGGCCACTCTGACATACTTGGTTTAAGGGCTCACCGGGGTTTTTGCGTAGCGTCTGTTCACCATGAGGTGCGGCTGCAAGCGGGCGTCTGTCTTGAAGCAAGCGGCTCGCTATATAAATGTGTAAATATTTTCCAAAAACCCCGAAACGGGTTGTGCGCTGGGTTTGGGACCCGCCACGTAAAAAACTTAATTCCAATGAAAACAAAATCAAAGTCTCGGATGAGAACCCCCTTTAATGTTGACGACCCGGGAAAACGAATAAGGCATAATGATTTGGATATTAGGGCATGTACCGGGAATAACCGGACCCTTTCAAGGGATGGTGCCGCTGCCTGACTGGTTGATGTCCTCGTAGGCGCAAAGGCCGACATCACCGCCTGCAGGAAATGCGATGGACGGGGCAACGAAAGACGACCATCGGTCCTTGTGACGTATACTACAGTGGCCAGACACGCGGCAAAGCGCGTGGTGTAGGATTCGTGGTGGGAAAGAGACTTCGCCGCCAAGTATTAGTGTTCACTCCTGTGGACGAGCGTCTCGCTGCGATCCGCATCAAGGCGAGGTTTTTCAACATAACATTTATCTGCGCCTATGCGCCGACTGAGGAGACGGACGACGCAGAGAAGGACTCCTTCTACGATAAACTTGAACAGACTTATGATCGCTGCCCCCAGCATGATATCAAAATCGTGCTCGGCGACTTTAATGCCAAGGTGGGCAAGGAAGGAGCCTTTGGTCCTACAGTTGGAAAATTCAGTCTCCACGATATAACATCCGCCAACGGCACTAGGTTGATTGACTTCGCCGCTGCTCGCAATATGGTCATCAGTAGTACCAGGTTCCAGCATAAGCGAATACACCAAGCCACATGGCTGTCCCCTGATCAAAGAACTAGAAACCAGATTGATCATGTCTTGATTGACGGCAGACATAGCTCCGCTGTGCCAATATTGACTCTGACCATTATCTTGTCGCAGCCAAGATACGCACACGCCTCTGTGCAACGAAGAAAGTGCGCACAGTAACGGAAGGAAAGTTTGACGTCGAGAAGCTGCGCATGACACAGACAGCTGATAATTTCACAATTCGACGCTCACACCTGCTAGCAGAGGGCAATCCCCGACCTAACGATGTAACCGAGCAATGGAAGCATATCCCTCACTCATTGCGTACCGCCGCTGAGGCCACTATAGGGACCCAGCGAGCCCGCAAGAACAACTGGTACGATGAGGAATACAATACTGCCTCGAAAAAAAGGACGCTGCCTACAAGGAGACGTTGAGAACGGGCGCAACCCGCAGTGTGTGGCAACAATATCGTGAGGCAAAGAAGGAAGAGAGACGCATTTTCAGAAAAAAGAACAGTGAGGCCGAAAGGCGTGAGTGTGAGGAGCTTGAGATGCTGGCTGACAGGAATGATGCCCGAAAATTCTATGAAAAGATCCGGCGGATGACGGAAGGTTTTAAGACCGGGGCAAGCTCCTGTAAGGACAATAATGGCGACCTGGTAACCGACGTACAAAGTGTACTTAAATTATGGAGGGAGCACTTCTCCTCTCTGCTAAATTGCGAGGGAGACGTCGAACCCGATACCCCAATCCCTGACGATGGAAAAGTCGTCCCACCACCTGACTATGATGAAGTGAGGAAAGCTATATCCCAGCTCAACAACAAAAAAGCGCCTGGAAAAGACGGACTACCCGCCGAGCTGTTCAAACACGGAGGCGAAGAGCTGGTAAAAAGCATGCATCAGCTCTTATGCAGAATTTGGTCAGACGAATGCATGCCTCCGGATTGGAATTTAAGTGTGCTTTGCCCAATCCACAAGAAAGGCGATCCCGCTAACTGCACCAACTACCGCGGAATTAGTCTTCTTAATATTGCATATAAGGTTCTTTCTAGCGTGTTGTGTGAAAGGCTGAAGCCCATCGTAGACAAACTGATTGGACCTTATCAGTGTGGCTTTATACCTGGTAAGTCTACCATCGACCAGATTTTCACGATACGCCAAATCCTGGAGAAGACCCATGATAAAAGAATCGACACACACCATCTCTATGTCGATTTCAAAGCCGCTTTTGACAGCGCAAAAAGGAGTTGCCTGTATGCCGCCATGTCTGAATTTGACTTCCCTGCAAAGCTTATACGGCTTTGCCAAATGACGTTGAGCAATACCAACAGCTCCGTCAGAATCGGGAAGGACCTCTCTGAGCCATTTGAAACCAAACGAGGCTTCAGACAGGGCGACTCCCTTTCGTGCGATTTCTTCAATCTGATGCTGGAGAAGATAATTCGGGCAGCAGAGCTAAGCCGCAATGGTACAATCTTTTACAAGAGCGTGCAATTGCTGGCGTATACCGATGATATTGATATCATTGGCCTTAACAACCGCGCCGTAAGCGCTGCCTTCTCTGGACTGGATAAGGAAGCGAAAAAAGTGGGGCTTGCCGTGAACGAGGACAAGACGAAGTATTTGGTGTCATCAAAGAAAGAATCGGCGCACCTGCGCCTTGGCAGCCATGTCACTGTTGATAGTTACAAATTTGAAACTGTGAGGGACTTCGTCTATTTGGGAACCAGTATCAACACCGAAAATAATATCAGTCTAGAAATCCAGCGGAGAATCACTCTTGCCAACAAGTGCTACTTTGGACTGAGTAGGCAATTGAGAAGTAAAGTCCTCTCTCGAAGAACAAAGATCACGCTCTATAAGTCTCTCATCATACCTGTCTTGATGTATGGCTCAGATTCATGGACAATGTTAAGAGAAGATGAGATGGCCCTTGGAGTATTTGAGAGAAAAGTTCTCCGGAAGATTTATGGTCCTTCCCGTGATGCCAACGGCGAGTATCGAAGGAAATTTAACGATGAGCTGTACGAGCTCTACGCAGATCTGACCATAGTCCAGCGAATTAAAGCCCAAAGACTCCGCTGGCTGGGTCATGTGATGCGAATGGACAAAGAAGCTCCAGCACAGAAGGTTTTCCTATCGTCGCCTGAATTCGGCAGCAGAGGAAGGGGGAGGCCTCGACTTAGATGGAAACAACAGGTGGAGGATGGCTTGAACTCCCTTGGGGTTTCCAATTGGCGTCAGTTATCGCTAAAAAGGAATGACTGGCGTGCTTTGATATGCAACGGCCAAAATCGCTTAGGCGGTTAAGCGCCAATAAATGATGATGATAGGAAATAGGTAATCTATATATATAAAAATGAAAACTACTCTGTGGGACAGCGGTTTCAGTCTTAACGGCTTAACCGATTTCTATTCTGTAAAATGTACTTTCTTGGACCTCTTCTGTAGCAGGTTTATAAAAAAAAACCGATTAAAACCCTTTTGTTTTGTTGCCGAAAAATGAAGAAAGCTGAGATGTGTAGATTTCACAATTTTCTATAGGAAATAGGTAATCTATATATATAAAAATGAAAAGTACTCTGTGGGACCGCGGTTTCTGTCTTAACGGCTTAACCGATTTCTATTCTGTAAAATGTACTTTCTTGGACCTCTTCTGTAGCAGGTTTATAAAAAACCGATTAAAAACCTTTTGTTTTGTTGCCGAAAAATGAAGAAAGCTGAGACGTCTAAGTTTCACAATTTTTCTATAGGAAATAGGTAATTTATATATAAAAATAAAATATCCTTCGTATCTCTGCGATGCCTGCCTTAACGGCTGAAACGATTTCTATTCTCTAAAATGTACTTTCTTGGACCTTCTCTGTACCAGGTTTACAAAAAAACCGATTAAAAACCTTTTGTTTTGTTGCAGAAAAATGAAGAAAGCTGAGACGTCTAAATTTCACAATTTTGTATAGGAAATAAGTGGCACCACACAAAATGATTTTTTCGAAAATATTGGTATAATCGCGAATTATGGAAATGAATTCAACAAAAATTTATTTTGTGCAGAACGAAGTCTGCGGGTTCAGCTAGTTCTTTATATTTATAAACTTTTACACACAAATTTTGTAAATTTGACTGCAATAATTTTTTGTTGCAAACTTTTGTGAACGTTTTAACTCAAGCCCGAAAAGAATTCTATTTGAGTTCTTTTTATCACTCACGCACACTGTAAATTTGTGTCAATATTCACCAAAAACAGGGTTGAAATCCGACATTCGAGCTTGAGGTAAAATACTTAAATTTATTCCCTACTAACCAAACCCAAGGAAAATCCTGGATAATTCCTAAGTCGCACTACTCTAATACTGATTTCGTTTCATCGAAAAAAATGTACACTTTCACGTTGAACATGTTTACACTCTTGCACAGAACACTATAAAGATGTGATAAAAGTGTACCCGTTCTGCATGAACCTGTTATCGATAAAACGAACATAAAACACTGCCCCGTTTGATATACTATGTGCTTGAATAATTAGGTTTCCTTTTTCACCCATATTTAATTGTTATTGCAAAATCCAATTTATTTCACCAAATTTATCTATTAAATAAAATTTTCGTCACCTGATTTTTAGTGCAACCAGCTACCCTGTCAAAGTTTCAGAGGGTAAAAAGTGTGAGTTTTTTACACTCTTTAAGTGTACATTTTTTAGGAAACGAAAACATATCATATTTGACGTTTTACCTTCATTTTGCAAACGAAAACGGAAAATTGAAGAGTGTAACAAAAATGCGCATTTTTTTGATGAAACGAAATCACCATAAATCAAGGATTGATAAATAGATAGTTTTGTATGGGTGGCGGGCAGATTGGACCAATTTTTTATCGATTATTTCGTGTTATCACATGTACATGTCGTGCGCTGCTCACTTGCACCAAAGAGAATATATCAACAAGAGCCACCACTCGTTATGAAAGCAACGAAAAAGATGGATGCCGTTTTCTTTCAGGGTTTCGGTAATTTCGATATAAGTATGTTATTGTCTAATCAAAACAAAATGTGTAAAAGGAAATAGACGAGAACTGAAATAACACAAGAGTCGAAACAAAAATTTACCAGCTGTCGAATTCACAAAACTGAGGAAAACAAAATTACTGAAACCCTGAAAGAAAACGGCATCCATCTTTTTCCTTGCCTTTATAACGAGTGACGGCTCTTGTTGATATATTCTCTTTGCTTGCACTCATTTAGAAACACCATAAGAAAATAACATAGCTGCACTCCTTTAACTAAAAAATTTCCCTAAATAAAACTGACAGACCGGCACATGTTGCATACTTTTGGGCGCTGCTAGGGTTGCCGCTCTGCACACTAGCATTCAACTTTTCAAAATACCCAAAAATATTCCAATAAATTTCAAAAATACTTTTCTTTTCAATATTTTTATTCAAAATGCATTTAATAGCGTGACAAATAAAAATTTATAATAACATTAATTAAATATGGGTTAGATTAGAATAAACTGAAGTGAAACAAAAGGAGATGAAATAAACAGAAAAGAGGTAAAATTAAATTAAATTAAATTAAACAAAACAAAAATGGGTAGAAATTAAACAGAATGATATAAAATAAAACTAAATGAAATGAAATAAAACCATTTTTCAATTTTTGTTTGAGCTCAAGGCCGGTTGCAAGTAAAACAATAATAATTGTATTTATTATATTATTTATTGTCTATATTTCGTCCTTAGTTTAAGGACATCATCAGGACTGAAAAAAGGATAGTACATTGAATATTTTATAAAAATGTTTAACTAGGAAAAAACATGATTTTGAACACGTAAGACATCAAACACATAACATACATGCCTAACTTACATCTTCGGTGGTGTATCAAAGAGTGAAAATAAGTAAACAATTATAAACTGAAACAAGTGATATTTTGGAGAAAAAACTAATAATTTCAAGAGAATGTAAACAAAGAGAATAGAAAAAACCGTAATTGTAAACAAAAATTGGTAACAACAAATATACATTAAAAAGCAGAGTACAGTGCATTGTGTATCAATACAAAGTGTAAACTCTTCTGCATAGACGTCAAAATTCCAAAATGAGTTTAACACCTGTTTGAGATTGAGGTTAATAACAAGTGTGATATCATAGGCATAGGCGTGAAAATTTCAAAGTGAGTTTAGTCACCTGTTTTTAATTTCCTTTTTTGTCTCACTTCTTTCCATCTTCCCATCTCTTTCTACCATTAGGTAAAAGATAGGAGACCGCCATGTTGATGTGTGCAGGATGTTAAACAACGCCATTGCTTTTCTGTTATTCGGTGCTGGCGACATTTTAATATGTGCAGGATGTAAACAAACCGACATTTTAATGTGTGTTGTCAAAAGAAGAGTTCACACTTGTTATTGATACACAATAGTACAGTGTATATATATATATATGTCGGTTGACTAAGCATTGCAGTGTTGTTGTAAATGAGAGACGAAAGCTTGTTGTTGTATGAGAAATGCATCAAGCAATCTTATTGTGCTTCAGCAGCAAGTTGCGGTAGACATGTGCCAATTGTGTGGTATCAGCTTTGTAGTTTATCCTCTTCACATTAGGGGTGTCCACAATGTGATGCATTTCTAATATAAAGCGCTTGTTGTAATTTTTCTCCTCCTCTAATATCGTTACATTATCGAAGTCCGGGTAGTGTCCTGTGTCTTTGCAATGTCCTGATAAAGCCGTTTTGTTGTCCGAAAAAGTGTTTCTTAATTTTATGTTGGATTGTTATGGTTTGCCTTCGATTAAGTCATTTTTGGTTTAGGGTGATTGGGCATTACTCGCGGGTTTTAGTTGACAGTTTAGATTCACGCTCCGGTTTGACGTTTATCGATAGCTTTTGTGAGTTGCTATGATTGTGCACAGCTGGTAACGCCAGATATTCCCATGGAATGGAAAGGTACCAATAACGGAACTTTTAATTTCCATGAAAATAGGTATTTGGTGTGTTCCTGGAATGGCTAGGGTAAACTGAAAGGGGGGAATAGACCTATTGGTGTTATCAATTTTGTGATTGAATTTAGTTATGTATGCGCAAAATGTATTGGGCAGGGTATGGTTGACAGTTGAATACGATTCTTTTGTAAGGGACTGGTATGGCAAACGAATGTAAACAAATTAATTAACCCTATGGTATACCACATGTTCATTGGTTACCATTTTATTTCTTAACTATTAACAATAAATTAACCCTATAACATCCGCAATTTTAGTAAAAAAGTTTTGTTCGGTTACAGTTTCCTTATCTCAGCATAATAGCTGAATTCCAATCATTCTCCACTAGCACCGAAATTTACTTACTATCAATAAAAAACTTACAAATTTGATACAGAATTAACTATCATTTTGGTTGGTCATTAAATTAGAGATAAAATATAAATAGTGAAAATTTAATACAAACGTAAATTAACCAATCTTTTTTTTTTTGCAAAAAGTTTTCATGTCGGTCAAATACTTTCAGTTGGACATTATATCTGCTTTCGAATGAGAGCAACGTCAAATTCAATCACACTTTGTTCTGCAGAATTCATGTAATTGGCGATCATTGCTAGTTAATCCTATCCCCAATCCAGCAACTACGGGTTACCCAGGCCACCCAGGGAACACACCAACCACATAGTTCGGACGGCTAAAATTTTGCTCGCGCAAATAGGTGCATGCCTAGGACTCGAATCCTAATACGATAGCAGTAAAATTTACTTCTTAATACGCTTTACCCAAAATCTACTACGTTTTTTTAATGGAAATACTGTGTCCATAAACAGGACAGAATATAGGGCACAGCGTAATAGACTTATTTTTCTTCTTGGACCCTAAGCCATTGAAGAAAAGTTAAATTATCCAATTAATTTTTCAAGGATTAAAGTCCTTAACAAAAAAGTAGTAAATAAATTTTAGTACTAAATTTAACCTTGTTTTCATTAATTTTCCTTAATATAAAATCAGCAATAAAACTTGTATCATGTTCTTTGTTTTCATTGAATTCCGGATTTTATAATGATACATCACTTTGTCACAATAATACAGTTTTCCTTTTTAATATAACCCATTTCTTTATATTACCAACCACGTCAGTATCGCGCACCATGGCAACCCTCATATCACGCCATACTAAACAAACGGAACATTTCCAAATCTACCATGCCATTTGGTTGGAAATAATGGAATTTCGTTGGCACTATTGCAAAGTCGCGCGTATACCGGCTAATTAAAAGAAAATTTAACTTCGAGCGGTCGGTTGCTAGCAGTTCACGCGAAAGAAAAAAAAATATCTTTCTTTTAATAAAGTTAAAGTGCCTAGTGAAAAAAAGAGAAATAAAGTGTCAAAGGTGCACCCTAATGAAACAACCCGAATAGTTCGAAGTACCGAGGTCATAGGACTCCATAATTCCACAGTAACAGATATCGGAAGCTGCAGGGTCTAGAGAAAGATACCCAACACCGGCATCAACGTGCTGGCATAGCGCGCACCAACCCGTCAAACCAAAACATCATTAACCGTCTCATATAGGCCGCTACAACAGTAACCGCCAGCAACTGCAACAACTGCTAAGCGCAACGGAGCGCCAGCAACTACAATAACAAATACGACAACACCTGATTGACCACAGCAGGGGCCGCCTCGTATAGGCCCGCTGCACCACAGTAAAACAACAACAATAAACAAGTCACATATAAGCGCCAACAACAACAACCAAAACAACAACAACGGATTGACCACAGCAGGGACCGCCACGTATAGGCCCACTGCAACAACAACAACAAATACAACAGCAGCTAGAACAGCCACAGTGAGGCCGCCTTAATATAGGCCCACTGCACCAATAACAACAACAATAAACAAGGCGCATATAAGCGCCAACAACAAAAACAGTGGGGTCGCCTGGCCAAAGGCCCACTGCATCGGCAACAACAACAACAAGGCGCATATAAGCGCCAACAACAACAACCTATACAACAACACCAGCTAGAACAACAGCAGGGGTCGCCCCGTATAGGCCCGCTGCACCAATAATAACAACCAAGCGCATATAGGCGCCAACAACAACAACAAGGCGCATATAAAC
>CAXKVI010000001.1:118010986-118082801 GCA_964058755.1 Campiglossa producta
ATCAAAAGGTGTGTTTTTATAATGCCGCTGTTGTGAACAAAATCAATAAATAAAAATATAGCTTTTTCTATTTTCATTTAATTTTTTTCGATGACATAAACAATCGTCAAATAGTTTTCAAAAAAATGTATTAATGTAAACGGGTAGTCAACTCAATTTGGAATCAACGGCACATGCGACGAAAATTGATTCCAAAATTGAACAACGTAAACAGGCCTTTATGTACAGTCACTTCTCAGAGCAGAAAACCCAGGACATCGCCATGGATCTCTGCGCAGTGGAACCACCCGGGGTTTTACCCCGGCCAAGGACTGTCACTTTCAATGTAGCCCTGTTTAGTTAGTTTGTTCCCATTCCGAAACTATCATCCTCCACCCTGGCAGCAGGGCTGCAAGATGTTCTATTGTTACGGGCGGGCGTTGAGCCGAACCCCGGACCAAAAGAATGGATGTGCAGTGTCTGCTGCAAAAAGATATACATTAAACGGTCGCATTCTTTGCAATGTTTCTCGTGTAAGAGATGGCTTACGGCGACAACATCACGCGAAGCAACTCAACACTCTCGATCCCACCGGAGCATTTTAGATATGAGCAATGCCGAGCACCAGTCTCTCTCTGTTCCCCCATCGCACCCCGCCTCTCTCTGAAATCCACACGTTTTTTTTTTTTTTTCAGTGGAGAAAGCATCGAAAGTCTTAAAGTCAGTGTGGGACTTGAAACTAAGCACTAAAACTCCAACCGTCATGTACCGGTTCCACCCGGTACTACCGTCAAGTATTCCGTCGGGAGGTGGTTTGAGCACTAGTCTCAACATCTGTTGGGCGGCAAAACCGTCCGTTTCAGTTCATGACTGGGGATCCTTTTAATAGGGTTTCATTCTACTCGTCAGGAGTGGTGTTGAGAAGGTCGGTCGTGTCCACCAACACAAATACATTATTCGTTCATCATCATTATCATAATATAAGTACATGGTTAGGTTAGGATCAAGTGGCTGCCGCAGAGGCACACCTAGGCCAGTATTAAAAGGTGATACCACCACCACTAGGAAAGTCAGTTCCGGGACCCTGCCATATGAAAAATCCCGGTATTAACGGAATTCTCCACATAGCAGAATCCCGGGACTGACGTTCCTATACCGACACCGTTACTCCTCCTCGAACCATTTAGATGACTTGATGAAGGCCATCAGGCCCTTTATGTCCAGCTCCGTGACCTGGCGTAGGCTAACAAGGAAGGGAACTCCCAAAAAGCGCATTCTCGCGCCACTTAAAGCCGGTCACTTGCAGATGAGGTGCTCCACAGTTTCCTCATCCTCATCATCCTTACAACTCCTACAGCATCGTCGGTAGGGCACACCTAGTCCTTCTGCGTGCCTACCAATGAGGCAGTGCCCAGTTAATACGCCTATTAATATGGAGATTTCTCCTCTTTTTAGGGCATAAATTTGCCTTGATCTTTTATGATCCCATTTCAGCCAGGTTTCTTTGGATATCCGGCATCCTGGAGATTGCAGCCATCTTTCGTTGGCTTGGCTGAGTGTGTACTCCTTCAGCATAAGCTTACATGTGGCAAACGGCATACCTAAGCGCTCTTTCTCCCGAAGAACCTGATTGGTCATGCCCTGCCTCGCAAGTTCGTTTGCCCTACAATTTCCCTCAATGTCCCTATGCCCCGGGACCCATGTGAGGTTCACGCTATTCTGCTGGGCCATCTCTTGTAGAGATCGACGACAGCTGAGGGTCAGTTCAGAGTTGAACGAATAAGAGCCAAGGGATTTGATGGCCGCCTGGCTGTCGCTGAATATAAAAATGTCCTGTCCGATAGTGTGTTGGCCTATCTAAGCCGCGGCGTCCATGATTGCTGAAACTTCAGCCTGGAGGACACTGCAGTGATCAGGTAGTCTGAAGGAGAGCTCCAGGTTCAGATCCTTTGAATAAACCCCTCCTCCAACTCTGCCGTCTAACTTCGAGCCATCAGTATAAATAAAAGTGCCGCCATGATTGGCGGGACTCCGATCCGTGCTCTCCCATTCTTCCCTGCCCGTGCTCTCCCATTCTTCCCTCCCTTGATGTTAAAACCGCTATCTCCGACTGTTGTGGTCGCACAACGATCTGTGCTCAGCGGAAGAAAGCTATAGGATCCCAAAATACAGGCGTGTCCAATAGTGCTTGCGCCGTTTCCCTTAGATGCAGAGCCGATGCTGCTGCTACCCGGTGCCCTTCCAGATCGAGTGGCAAAATGCCAAGAATGGCCTGGAGTGCTTCATTGGGCGTTGTTCTTAACGCACCGCTTATACAGATCATGCAAGATCTGTGTACTTTACCTAGCAGATTAAGGTTTGTTGCCTTGCTCAGCGCAGGCCACCATACCACAACTCCATAGAGCATGATTGGTCGAATGATTGCAGTGTAGATCCATTTGCATATTTTGGGGCTGAGCCCCCATTTATTTCCAATGGCTCTTTTGCACGTGTAGAGTGCAATACACGCTTTCTTCTGGCGCTGAAGAACATTCTCCGTCTAGGTTAGTTTCCTATCCAGAACTGTGCTCAAGAACTTGGCTTTGTCAACCAAGTTCAGGTGCACGTCATTCAGTTTTGGTAGTATTAGCGGTGGTATCTTATAGCGGTTGGTGAAGAGAACCAGTTCTACTTTTCCCGGGTTGATGCTCAGTCCGCAGCGCGAGCACCATGAGGAAACCTCCCGCAGTGATACTTGCATCAAGTCGCACAGGGTTTGTGTGAATTTGCCCCGCTAAGTCGTCTGCATATGCCACTACCTTCCCGCCCCCCAGCTTGTGTCTCGCAGCATCGAGTTGATAGTGAGGTTCCATAGAAGCGGGGAGAGAACACCACCCTGAGGCGTTCCCCTTGTGACATAGCGTGATAAATCAACCGAGCCCAGTGATGAGACTATTCGTCTACCCTTTAGTAGTTGATCAATAAGTCCAATAAGAGACCTGCTTATGCCCAGACTTGTTAAAGCGGTGTTTATAGCATCAGGGCTTATGTTGTTGAAGGCTCCTTCAATATCTAAAAAGGCCGCAAGACAGTACTCCTTCTCATACAGCGATTTTTCAATAACAGAAATTAGGCTGTGAAGCGCAGTTTCTGTAGATTTACCTTTGGTGTATGTTGCTATCAATAGTAGAGGAGAGGTAGTCATTTATTATCCTCTCGTAGGTTTTGAGCACAAAGGATGAGAGACTGATCGGCCTGTAGTCCTTGGGCTCGTAATGAGACGCCTTCCCCGCCTTAGGAATAAACACTACCGTGGCACTTCTCCAGGAGCACGGAATGTAGCTAAGAGAAAGGCAGGCTGTATAGAGAAATACCAGCCATTTGGCGGATGTCTCCAGCGTGTTTATGAGTTGTGCGGGAATAATCCCGTCTGGTCCGGCAGCCTTGAACGGTTCGAAGCTTGTAACCGCCCACCTAACCTTTTCCTCCGTGAAGGGTATGTATACAGCCAGGTTTGTTGTAGGTGCTACGGGTTCCTCATTCAAGTTCCCTGGGAATTGCGTATTCAAGAGCAGCTCTAGGGTTTCCCTCTCCGTGCTGTTCCAGGATCCGTCAGGTTTGCGCAAATAGCTTGTGGCTGTTTGAGTTTTTGAGAGCACTCGTCTAAGTCTCGCTGTATCGTCAACATTTTCGACCCCAGTTCAGAAATTTCTCCACGATACTCTCTTCGCCTGCCTCAGAGCTTTTTTGTAGGCCCTGAGTTTAACTTTATATTCGAGCCATTGAGTCTCCGTGCCAAGGCTCTTGGCCTTATTAAATTGTGTCCTACATGATTTTCGGAGCGAGTCCAGGTCGTAGGACCACCAATGCGACCTATGTTTACCGCGTGGTTTTGGAACTGGGCAAGCCTGCTCTAGGGCATTCGAGAGCGCCGTTGTAAAAGTCTTTACCAGATCCTCCAACTCCCCCACTGATGAGGGGACTTGTGGGGGCAGTGCTGGTAAGTCCCTAGATAGTATTTCATTTTGTAGCTGCCAGTTAGAGTTACGTGGGTTGCATTTCATAACCGGCTGCTCAACAGAAAAGTCTAGAACTAAGGTAGGTTCGTTACCCACGTTGCAAACTACCAGGTTAGTTGTTAACAAATAGTCAAACAACGACTCTCCTCTAGCATTGATATCGGAGCTTCCCCACTGGACGTGATGAGCATTGGCGTCAGTTCCGATAATGAGATGACCCATGGAAAAATTTGCCACCAAGTCTTTTACCTCCCTCTGTGGCGGAGGTTCTTCGGCGTCGTAGGGCATATAGACCGACGCCATCGTCAGACTGGTACTGTCGACTGTTAAACTGGCAGCTGCAACGTCACCATTGGTATAGTTGGGCAAGAGAAAGTCATTCAGCTCAGACTTAACCAAAATACAGGCTCCAACCCTGCCCCCCTCGCTGGCTCGAATAAGCTTAAAACCCTTAGTCCCCAAACCGTAAATCCTTGAGCTGTTGACCCAGGGTTCTTGGATGAGGAGCACATCTACATCGCCTTTAGAGTGACGACTGATTAAAGCAGCCGAGGCTGCTTTAGATTTGTGCAGGTTTATCTGAATCACCACCAACATGAGAGCGCTCAGACTTCCCTGCCACCGTATCGTCGAGTACCACCTCGTCTGGAGGCTTATCTTTCAACGACGATTTGTTCAGACCACGGTTTGGCGTGGCAGAGATCCTACTAACTGTGGCAGTGCCAACATTGGTGCGCTCAGGACTAGCTGCTATCACTGTGACGTTGAGGTCTTCCCCGTCCAGCAGCCTGTCTCCCATCTCCGAGCTGTTCACTGCTCCTTCGCCATTTGACGTGGCAGATACCATACTTTCCGAGTCGGACATCTCCGACTCCCCTTCCAGCACTGCGATGTCCGAGTCCTCCCTGTGCATCGCCGCGGTATACGTGGATCACGATCTGACCCATGCCGTAGTGCACTCGTCCATTGCACCGTTTAAGGGGCTCGAGGGCCTCCTTGTTCAAGGTGAAGACCACTTGCCTATCAGGCCCTACCGCATCCTCGACCAGATTGACACCCCAGTCCTGCGTCGGGAGAAACGGGTTCATGATCCCCAGCATCCTGAGAATTCTCTCAGGTTCAGCAGGGATAGCAGGAATCCACGCTCTTGCCCTTGGCCGAGCCGGGATGTCCTTCCAGTCGAAAACCTCGATTCTTGCCCCTTGGTAGATCTCACCTAGCCTTGCAGCTTCTGCCTTCTACAGTGCAACAGTTTTTGCATCCTCGCAAGCGAAAACCTGGATTCGGCCCTGGTGCCATCCCGCATCAGAACCCATCGGAGTGGCACCCGGAGACTCATCCATAATGTTGAGAAGGGCATTACCGATAGCGTTTCGGACGTACCGCCACTGGTCCCTAGGGATGGCCCAGTTTTCATTACCTCGGTCAATGACGCCTATGAGGATCCTATCCTTAGTCACTTCAGTAAAGCTGAGTTTACCCATTACGGGGGCGTGTTGCTGCCGTTTCGGGTGAGCTTTAAATCCGCGTCCGATCTCTGGCATTTGAAGGGATTTCCATTAACCTTCTTTGCGCATAATCGCTTTGGAAGTTCGGTAAGATGGCTTCAGCCATCTCCACCGTCTTTCTAGCATTCGGCGAAAGCGTCTCTTGTGAAATACCCTCGTATTTCTTCAGGATCCCTGAGGCCGCTCTTTTGTCCAAGTACTCAGAGCGACAGGGAGATGTCTTTTGGGGTAAATTTCGACCTGTAGTTGCCATCGCGGTCGTTCCCTTATTTGGATCTCTGGGGCCAGGTCGTGAGACCACTGCCACAGACGTTAAAGTCTTGGTTTCGTTCAGCGTTTCAGCCGTTGTTGGCTTCACCGTGTTTGTACCGGTACTTACTTTGGGGATTGCCCCCTTATTATCCAGAGCTAATCGACTCGTAGTTGCCTTCGCTGTCGATCTCTCGGCTGATAAAGAAATGGAGTTTGTCCTCCGACGTTGCGTTCTCGCTTGCTCCAGCATTATCCTCCTCTGCTGTGCAGTATACATTGTTGTATCTTTAGTTTTAGGGGTTTTGTTACTGTTTTTCATCTTGTTCGTATGACCCCTCGCCGGGCAAAGCCAGTTTAGGGTCAAAGGAAGAGTAAAGGGAATGTATCGTCTGCCGCGGCAGAGCCCCATACCGCGGTAAGGCCATAGTTACTCTCCGAGGCGGCCCGGTATCATAGAGGCTCCGTTCGATTACAGCCACGATTTTCCTCCCGGCTGCAAACGTCCAATGGGCACGTGGTCGCATAACACCCTGGATTGGGAGGGGAAGATCTTAGTCGTCGCGCCAGAGAGGCTTGGCTTCTTTCGTGATCACAAGGGCAGCGTAGCCCTGTGGCTATCGACTTAAGCCCTCGTACCGCGGCAAGGTGTCCACCCTTCACGATGGATATAAGTACATACTATTGTATACATAAACATTTTTGACTACTTTGGTAATAGTTTATCAACGCTTACAATTACCTCTTTGGTACTTCCGAAGCTAGGCGGTTGGAAGGGACGCTAGGCGGATTGGCTCTTTTATAATAAAACGCATGTTTCCTGGCAGAGATTTACACTTACTTACACAATTGACCGCTTCTCATATCACGGCTCTCCTTGTGAGCCAGGACAGTTGAACAGGCAGTGGGTCCAATACTGTCGTCAAAAGGCAGTATTCGCCGTTACTGAAAAAAGTCCTATATTTGCAATAAACATTTACTCGCATACCGGCTCTCTTTGTGAACCAAGACAGTTGGACAGGCCGTGGGTCCAAAGCTGTCATCAGTTGGCAGTATTCGCGGTTATTGGCCCGTAGACCAAGCGGTTGGAAGGGCCGTGGGTCCAATACGCTTCAAATCTACTCACCCATGATTACAATAAATCACTCGCTCGCATAATGGTTTCCATTGTGAACCAAAACAGTTGGAGTGGCCGTGGGTCCAAAACTGTTGTTATTATCTGACTCGTATAATGCTTTATCCCTTGTTTAGTGATTATCGCCAAGCTGGGTTTCAATTTGGACGGTTGGAGAGACTTTGTCTCCAATCCGTCCACCTATCTTTCAGCTTCCATCATAGCTTAGTTCTCCCTGGTGCGCCGTGGCCTTTCCTGGCTTCTTAACCACTTCATGGTTTCTGCAATAACGTCGCACGCTGCAGTCCATTTTATTTTGCTCTGTAGCACGTGCTCACTAGTGTTTCCGGAGTGTAATCCTCCCCGATAATACTGCGAAGCCTTCTTCTAAAGCTGACCGATCTAGGGCAGTCGAATAATACGTGATGGACGTCCTCAATCGCTTCGCCCCCGCCGTGGTCGCAAAAGTTGTTTTGCTCGTGTTTGAATCGGTGAAGATATTCTTTGAAGCATCCGTGGCCGCTTAAGAACTGGGTTAAGTAGAAACCTACTTGGCCGTGAGCTCTCGTTACCCACCTTTTAATATCTGGGATACAACGGTACGTCCAACGCCCCTTTGTGGTTGTATTCCATCTATGTTGCCACTTTGGCACGCTAATCTCTTGCGCTTCGGTCCGCGAGTTTCTGTCGTCAGAAATTGTAGCTGCTTCCTCTGCCAAAATGTCGATTGGGCACATTCCTGCAATTACCAGTGCAGCATCATCTGAGACCGTTCTAAAGGCACTACAAACTTGAAGCGCACACAGGCGGTAGGTCGACTTTACCTCTCGGAAGTAAGACTGATACTCCGTGGCGTGATGCCAAACTGGAGCCCCATACAGTAGTTGGCTCCTTACGACTCTTGCAAGTAGTGGCGGCGCCCTTGCTTTGGTCCTCACGCATTAAGCATTATCCTCGATAATGATGATACTGTTTTAGATGCCTTATCATTAGCATACTCTAAATGTGTTTTGAAGGACAGCCTCCTGTCTATATTAATCCCCAGGTACTTAACTGCTGGTAGAGTGTCGATGTCATGGCTGCCGATTCGTATCGTGACTTGCTCTACCTTCTTCCTGCTTGATATGAGTACAGCCTCTGTTTTGTGTTCCGCCAGTTGTAATCCGTGATGCCCGAGCCATGATTGAACGATGGCTTGTATTAGCTATGCCGCATATGTCACTAAGGTGTTTGGCAGTAACAACCAGTGCGATGTCATCGGCAAAGCCGATAATTTTGACTCCATGTGGTACTTTGAGCTACAATACCCCATCGTACATAATGTTCCACAATATTGGGCCGAGTACGGATCTTTGAGGAACGCCACCTGTAACATGGAGCTTTTCCGTGCCATCTGAAGTTTCGTCCTTCTCAGGTAGTAGGACATGCCTTTCCGATCCAGTATATTTAGAATTTTTGCCCAGTTAGGGCTGTTGAATGCATTCATCACGTCTAAGGTCACGATAAGACAGTATTCCTTAGATCCTGCGAGCCATCGAGTGCCGCTTATTGCTTCTTGAGTCGCCTTTTTTACCATGTTCACTCGCTCAAAAATTTTACCAGCAGACTCGAGCAGACATATTGGGCTGTAGCTGGATGGCTCCGCCGGGTTTTTGCCAGGCTTTGGCAACGGCACCAGAGTCTGGCGTTTCCAGATTGAAGGGAACGTTCCCTCAGCTAAACAAGAATTAAAGAGACTCGCAAACATTGACGTCTTATAGGTAACTGTCACCTTCAGTACTTTGTTGGGCACGCAGTCTGGTTCCGGGGACTTGTTGTCCTCAAGTCGGTTAGCCGCTTGAATAACTTCCACCACTGTCACTTCATCAAATGCGTGGATTGACACGTTCGATATGGAAGACACCAACTGCCGTTGTGTGGGAAAAAGAGTATCGACCACATTCTTAAGGAAGGACGGGCAAGTCGGCATGGCTTTCCGCTGTTTCAACTTTTTCAAGACGACTTTGTAGGATGTACCCCAGGGGTCATTATCAGCGTCATCCCAAAGTGCAAGGAAGCATTGTCGTTTGCTGTTCGTTATAGCGGCTTTTAGTGCATAGCGTGCAGCCTTGAAGATAGCCTGCATTCTAGGAAATCCAGCCTTCCTCTTGCTCGTTGAAATCGCCTCCTGGCACGAATGCAGTCTCGTCTTAGTGATTGTATGCTGTCGTTCCACCAATAAGTGGAGTTGTGTTGTTTGCATGCGGACTTTCTGGCCATCGACGCGTCGCATGATACTTTGATATCCAACATCACTTTAGTGCTATTTTGTTTGCGCTTCCTGTGTGTTCAGATGTCTGCAGCACCACCTTAAAAACATCAGGGTCGAATGTACTGAGTTTCCACCCGCGACACTTCGGAATAGTTTCCTTGGATGTCCTAATTCCTCCGTCTGTTTTGATATCCACGATGATCGCTGAGTGATCGCTCTGAGTATAGCACTCGCTAATCCTCCAGTCGCACAGCCTGTAAATATTGGCGCTTACAAATGTGATGTCGATAATAGAACCGTAGCCATTTCTAGAAAATGTGTGTTGCCCGCCTGTGTTAAGTAGAGCTACGCCCAGGCACGCGAAAGCTTCGAGCAAAGCTCTTTTCGACAATTTCTTCGAACATATCTAGCGGAGTGCTGGGTGGTATGTAGCAACTATATAAGAATATATCGCCTATCTTGCCACACACAAAGCCCTTTTCTTTAAGTATGGGCTCTACGTAAATTGGGCTCTGTCCACAAGCCCATATAGCAGCCTTGCCGTCTGAGTCAGGTAGCCAATTTGCAGACCTTTCCCTGTATGGTTCGCTCAGTAAGGCTACATCAGTTTTTAGCACGCATGTTGTCTGCGCTAATAGGTCTTGCGCAGCTTCACAATGATTGAGATTAAGTTGGACCGATCTCATGACGGCCTTAGTTTCTGGACCGCCTCTCTATATACCGGGCACTTGTTTCCACCGGTGGTGCGATCAGTGCGACTTTGGCGAATTTGTGCACATCTTAGCGGTATGCCCACCGCTTCCACATTTAAAGCAAGCATCTTTTACGTCGTGTTCGCTGGTGCAATTTCTCGATATATGCCCGAAGTCCAAACATTTATAACATCGTTTTGGTTGAATTGTAGTCAGAATGCGGCATATTACCCACCCTATTCGGACTTTGCCGCTGGATAGCAGTTTCTTGGCAGCCTCCGTGGGAATGGAAATCATCGCTGTTTGTGTTTCGCCGTATGCTCTCCGAATGGATCGGATACGGGTCGGACCTATATCGCAGTCCGGGAACTGCGAGTTCAGTCCTTGGCAGATTTCTGCTGCCGTGGTCACCTCATCCATGTCCCGGATCTCACACAGTGTCTCCTCTGTGAGGGGCTTGACCTCGGCTTTGCCTGATAACGTTTGCTCCACGGCTGCTTGCAGTTTGGCGGTGTTTGTATCGGCATGCTTGGTGAGTTGGAACAATAAGTCCCCTTTCGCGGATCTTGCGAACCATTGTACTAATTTCTTTTAAGGCTGCCTCGCCCTTTACTGCTTTCAAAATTTCCGCATATGAGCAGTCTCCAGTTTTTTTATTATAATGGCGCCGGGTCGGTCCGCTTTTGGCTTTGGCCTCTTCTGTTTGTGCTCCGTCTTCCATGCCCCTCCCTGGCCTGCTGATTCACCTTCCTTGGAACCATTATTCCCTGCGGATGCGTTGACGGCTGCTTCATCCTTCTTTTTCTTGGCGTCTTTTTGTGGGGAAGGCGTTCCACCGGACGCGCGTTCGCGGACGCGTTTAGCACGTGGTTCTTTCGGCAATTGGCTTCGTGATGGAGACGTCTGCGACTGCTTTGAAGTCACAGCACTTTTTACCCCCGTAAGCTCTGCGACCTCGTTGTACGAGACCGAGATCGACTTTACCAGCTCCTTTAGATTTTGAGTTATGGTACGTTTTCCACTCTCTATAAACTGTTGTAGCTCGTCGATAAGCTTTCCTAATGCGCGAAAAGCATTGTCCTCTTCCTCGCGAGTGGGGCAGCAGCTGGAGGAGCTGATTTTGGGGGAGACTGTACTAGTCTCGACCGCCTCGCGAAGGGATCCCCTCCGTCCAGCTCGATCAGGTTAGCTGGCGTTCTCTCCATTGAGGTGACAGCTGTGGCATCCGCAATCCCCTTTGCGAATCCTTGTTTTGTGCAGACACCTTTCCTTCCTTTCTTCTTTCTGCCTTAATTTGTTTTATTTTTTATGTTAATTGTATTTATTTATTCTTTTCCTGTAGATACTATTTTTATTTTATTTTAGTTATTATTTAAATTTTTTGTTTTATTTTATTTTGGTTTTGGTTAATTTTAATATTTAATTTATTTTTGTATTTTATTTTTCTATTTTACTATTTATTTTACGTTTACTTATTATTTCAGTATTCTTATTTATTAAATTTTTTTTATTTTTTTATATTTTATTTTTGTTTTTGTTTATTTTATGTCGCTTTATTTTTTATTTATTTATTTTATTCGTATTGTGTTTTATTTTTTAATATTCTTTATTATTTAATTTTTTTTTAAATTTTTTTTTAGTTTTTTCTTATTATTATTATTATTATTATTATTATTTAGTCTTTAATAATTTACCTCTTCTGTTTATTTAATTTACCACCTTTTGTCGACACTCCCTAATGTCGACAGTCAAGGGGTTTGTGACTTTGCTAAATTGGCAGCACTAGCAAATGTCAGTTGTCCAGCTGATCTGTTCACACTTTCGGGCGACGGCATCAGCTGTATTTGGCAACTTTAGACTAAATTATTTGCTGTTTTGTTGTCTCATTCGCGTAGCACTTTCAGTTTGCAAATTAATTAAAGTTTTATAAAATTTTAGCAAAATGTGAAAACAAAGCGTTTAAGGGCGCGAGTGCACTTCCACCATTCACAACCCTTACCAGGCAAGTTAATGGTTGTACCAAGAATCTTTCGCTTGTAGTTTGTTGTTTTTTTTTGCACTATTTACAAGTTTTTTACGGAGCTGAGATTTCACTAAACTTAACCCGCGTAAACTTCTATGTGTACTTCTTCAAATGCAATAACTGCTTAGGCCAATACCACGTACATCTATACTCTGGGCTCGCAAACAGAACCTTTGGACGGATGCGTTCATCGCACCATGCTGCAACACGCCTCAACCTACGACGACAGCCATCCCGGTCACACCAAGACTTAGTCTTAGCCTACCAACACCTGGGAGGAAGTGAGTCAATTGCTGTAGGATTATTGCCTGAGTATCAATTTGGGTTGTTAAATCCACAGAGCAAATTGTCAAAGAGCATGTTTTGTTCGAGTTCTGAACAACTCGTCCGCCCATACCTAATATTTGTTAACTTGTTTTCTTTGTTGGTAGACCAAGTAATTTTTGGATTCTAGCAGGAACGAAAGACTTTTGGGAGCCTTGGTCTACTAGTGCCCGGACTTTAAAGGTTTCTCCTCTATGAAGAATGGGAACAAATACTGTGGGCAATAATTTTTGTTCTCTATTGCTGGAGAAGTGAGACAGGGTTTTATTTTCTTTGGGTGGTGAGGTTGCAGTCCGTGATTCTTGCGACTGAACTGCCTGCTTAGAGGTCGAAGCTTTGTCATAGCCATTGGCTGCTTGAGGCAGGTCCTTGAAGGGATTTCTTCTTTGATGTTGTCTAGAAGTGTTGGGGTTCGTTGGCCGAGGTGTTTGGTAGTGTAGCAGGGAGTGATGTCTCTGTTGGCAATATACGCGTTTAAAAAATTCTACCACACTCGGCTTCTAAGTGGGAGAATGCTAGACAAATTTTACAATAATTATTGTCTTTTACGAACTTATTTCGCTCCGGTATGCTAAGTTGCTTGAATTTGACGCAATTCATCATCGAGTGAAATGAATTGCACAACTTGCAGGAAATTTGCCAGGCTTGCTCGCTAAGATACGAGTGAGATTTATTTTTAAAGTTGTTCGTCTGATTATGTGATGTCGATGATCGAGGGGTGAAGCTCGAGTTTGAGTTTCGAGGTTTACTGGGCCTATAAGTACCTAGGCGTTCTACAACTTCGTATCTAGTCGTGAGGAATTTATCTAACTCCGACCAGAGGGGTAATACTTTTCTAGATTCTAGAGATTGTTCCCATAGAGCCAGTGTTTCGTTGGGGAGCTTAGAGGAGCATAAATAAAAAAGGATGGGGTCCCAATTACTAGTGGGTACGTCGTTAGAATTTAGGGTCGAGATGCAGTTATTTATCGTAGTCTGAACATCTTGAATTCTTTCCCCACTTTCACTGAATAAAAGGTTGGAGATTAAAAAGGGTTTTAAGTTGATTGTCCACACCCTCGTGAAGGGTGGATACCTTGCCGCGGTACCAGGGCTTGAGTCGATAGCCACAGGGCTCCGCTGCCCTTGCGATCATAGCTCCGTACGGCACTTCATCACGAGAGCAGCCTAGCCTCTCTGGCGCGACGACAAAGATCTTCCCCCTCCCAATCCAGGGTGTTATGCGACACCGTGCCCATTGGACGTTTGCAGCCGGGGGGCAAATCGGGCAAAAAATCTAATAAACAAGGTATTAAAAATAAGTGACGAGCAGTACTGGAACAAAAACCTGCAGAAAATATACGAAATATTGAAAAACAACAACTATCCACACACCCTAAAAAAAAATCTGCAAGAACAAGAAATAAGAGAAACACGTAATAAACATATCCAAACAACAACAAATAGAGAAAATCAAATAAAACAATATTTCGGTGTAACATATATTCCAAAACTCTCTCAAAGCATCGGCAAAGCGGTAACCAAAAATAACCCAAACATAGCATTAGCTTACAAATCCAATTCTACATTAGCTAATATATTCACACGTACAAAGAGCCCGATAAATAAACTTGAACAGCATAATGTTGTATATGAAATAACGTGTCAGGGTAAAGAAAATTAAACCTGCAACAGAGTATATATTGGTACCACGAAACGTAATTTGGATGTGAGATTAAAAGAGCACGAAAGCGACATACAAAAAATGAGAAACTCAACTGCCTTATCACAACACATCATAACAAGTGGGCATACAGCTGATATAGAAAATGCAAAAATAATAGACCGCAACAAATACGGAAGAGCACGATATACACTGGAGAGTTTAAGAATATTAGAAAAAAGAGAAAGTACTGTAAACAAAAAAGAAGATTCGCAAAATATTGGACCCGCTTACATTTTATGTTTATAATTATAATTTAGTATGACGATGATACCAAATAATGATGGTACTATTCTTTTAAGTTTTAGGTTCTAAGATAGCATATTGTGTAAGTGTTATTTGTGTTTTTAAAGCTTACACGTATGTACGTAAATTTTTAGATAAGTGTTTCATATGGTTTTTATTTTGTTTTTCATTGTTGTTTTTATTGTTGTTTTTAAATAAATAGATCACCCCTGATGAAGCTAGGAAGTCTAGCGAAACGTTGGGTTGGAAAAGTGGAATAAAATCTTTTATTTGCACTTCAAAACTAATGGTCAAAAGAGCCTAAGTCCAAAATTTATAATTATAATAATTACATTCCGTTACCAACCCCTCGCGTTGCAAGAAAGCAAGTATCCATAAAGGTTTTGTATCTTCGGAACTTCGATCGCGTTCATAAAAACAAAGATGAGAAATAATCCAAAGTTGAAAGAAAAAAATCTTTAAAAGGAACGCACCAAAAAATAAAAGTTCAAACGTGAACCCAAAGATAGGCTGCTCATAGCCCGGGATTTATCAATCAGGCAATCAACCGTTTGGAAGATACATTAACCGTATCTACTTCTTGGATTTGGATTTAGTTCCGAACAAGTATATATCAATATGCTTTTATAGATACGTATATACGTGTTTCATTAAATAAATAAAAATGTTATTAGCAGTGATCAAAAATTGCACTCACCTGTTACACTCCCGTCACAAACGTTGGCGCGCCAGCATACTGATGAAGAGAGGCTACATTTGGGCAGAAAGAAATATCATTGGGTACGCACATGTACATGTATAAGAGCATAACAACCGTCAGCCACGGTGCTTCGGTTTTTGTTGTGTCTAATTGTGATCACTCACTCGTGGTAGGGGTAGCGAGTGGGTCACTTAAGCGGCAAAATAAAAATAGTTGAAGAAGACAAAAATGAAATGGAACGCTATTAGTGAACAGGTAGTTCCGTACCTACGAGCACCGGCGTACAAAAAGGAGCAGGGAACCAAAAAGAAATTCAAGAACGTGGCTGGCCAGACGTGCACGGGCTACAGTCGGACCAAAGATAATAAATATAGTTTAAAAAAACCAAAAGTCACGCTTTTAGAGAGTATTGAACTAAAAATTTCAAAATAATTTTAAAAACCCTACACAGTAGTATTGTGGAAAAAGCGTGGTCCGCTTTGTTCAGTGCAAATTTCTTTAAAAGCGCGTGTTTTCGCTTTTTAAACTATATTTATTTTTACTTTTTAGTTAAATGTGTTATGAAGTAATCGATATATATATCGAAGCAAACGAAACCTCTGGGCATCAACTTTCGTTTGATACCCATATTGTAGGCAATTTTCAATATTATTGGACAACCTCATTTTGACCGATATCTCAGTTATCGATAAATATATCGAAATATTCCAAAGTCCAATAGAAACCTGTAGAACTTCCCTTTGGTTTGCTACCAAGATTGTAGACATTATGACCGATAACTTAGTTATCGATTAATATATCGAAGTCCAAATGCAACCTCCTATCGTTTGACACCCATATTGAAGGCACATTTCAAGGTTTTTGTGACAGTCATATGCCACTATCGGGTAGACTGATGTAGAGTTACATACAAACAAGCAACCATACATATAAATGTATGTACAAGTAAAGCTAATGAAAGCGCAGCAAAGAAACTAGCATTATGTGGGAAAAGCGTCGGCCGCTCGATATACGAAAATTATGGCACAAAGCGGACCACGCTTTTTCCACAATACTACGGTGTAGGGTTTTTAAAATTATTTTCAAATTTTTAGTTCAATACTCTCTAAAAGCGTGAGTTTTAGTTTTTTTAAACTATATTTATTTTTTACTTTTTAGTCAAATGTCCTATGAAATTATCGATAAATATATCGAAAAATACAGCAGTCCAAACGAAACCTCTGGAGTTCCACTTTCGTTTGATACCCATATTGTTAGGAAATTTTAAGGCATTTGGCCTCAGATTTTGACAATAACTCAGTTATCGAAATATATCGAAGTCCAAATGAAACCTGGGGCCTTTCCCTTTCGTTTGATACCCATATTGTAGGGATTTTTTTAGGTTTTTGGGCAATCATATTTTGACCGATAACTCAGTTATCGATAAATTTATCGAAATATGTCGATGTCCAAATGAAACCTGGGGCCTTCACCTTTCGTTTAATATCCATATTGTAGGGATTTTTTTAGGTTTTTGGGCAATCATATTTTGACCGATAACTCAGTTATCGATAAATTTATCGAAATATGTCGATGTCCAAATGAAACCTGGGGCCCTCCCCTTTCGTTTGATACCCACATTGTATGGAATTTTTTAAGTTTTTGGGCAATCATATTTTGACCGATAACTCAGTTATCGATAAATTTATCGAAATATGTCGATGTCCAAATGAAACCTGGGGCCCTCCCCTTTCGTTTGATACCCATATTGTATGGAATTTTTGTAGGTTTTTGGGCAATCATATTTTGACCGATTATTCAGTTATCGATAAATTTATCGAAATATGTCGATGTCCAAAAGAAACCTGGGGCCTTCACCTTTCGTTTAATACCCATATTGTAGGAAAATTTTAAGGTTTTCGGGCAACCACATTTTGACCAATAACTCAGTTATCGATAAATTTATCGAAATATGTCGATGTCCAAATGAAAACTGGGGCCTTCACCTTTCGTTTGATACCCATATTGTAGGAAAATTTTAAGGTTTTCGGGCAACCACATTTTGACCAATAACTCAGTTATCGATAAATTTATCGAAATATGTCGATGTCCAAATGAAAACTGGGGCCCTCCCATTTCGTTTGATACCCATATTGTGGGGAATTTTTTAGGTTTTTGGGCAATCATATTTTGACCGATTATTCAGTTATCGATAAATTTATCGAAATATGTCGATGTCCAAAAGAGACCTGGGGCCTTCACCTTTCGTTTGATACCCATATTGTAGGAAAATTTTAAGGTTTTCGGGCAACCACATTTTGACCAATAACTCAGTTATCGATAAATTTATCGAAATATGTCGATGTCCAAATGAAAACTGGGGCCCTCCCATTTCGTTTGATACCCATATTGTGGGGAATTGTTTAGGTTTTTGGGCAATCATATTTTGACCGATTATTCAGTTATCGATAAATTTATCGAAATATGTCGATGTCCAAAAGAAACCTGGGGCCTTCACCTTTCGTTTAATACCCATATTGTAGGGATTTTTTTAGGTTTTTGGGCAATCATATTTTGACCGATAACTCAGTTATCGATAAATTTATCGAAATATATCGAAGTCCAAATGAAACCTGGGGCCTTCACCTTTCGTTTGATACCCATATTGTAGGGATATTTTTTAGATTTTCGTGCAACCACATTTTGACCGATAACTCAGTTATCGATAAATTTATCGAAATATGTCGATGTCCAAAAGAGACCTGGGGCCTTCACCTTTCGTTTGATACGCATATTGTAGGGAAATTTTAAGGTTTAGGGCAACCACATTTTGAGCGATAACTCAGTTATCGATAAATTTATCGAAATATGTCGATGT
Organism: Campiglossa producta; assembly: GCA_964058755.1. NCBI lineage: Eukaryota > Metazoa > Arthropoda > Insecta > Diptera > Tephritidae > Campiglossa > Campiglossa producta. Next base: position 118,028,630 of record CAXKVI010000001.1, read on the forward strand.
CCAAATGAAACCTGGCGCCCTCCCCTTTCGTTTGATACCCATATTGTATGGAATTTTTTAGGTTTTTGGGCAATCATATTTTGACCAATAACTCAGTTATCGATAAATTTATCGAAATATGTCGATGTCCAAATGAAACCTGGGGCCAAAAATAATAGACCGCAACAAATACGGAAGAGCACGATATACACTGGAGAGTTTAAGAATATTAGAAAAAAGAGAAAGTACTGTAAACAAAAAAGAAGATTCGCAAAATATTGGACCCGCTTACATTTTATGTTTATAATTATAATTTAGTATGACGATGATACCAAATAATGATGGTACTATTCTTTTAAGTTTTAGGTTCTAAGATAGCATATTGTGTAAGTGTTATTTGTGTTTTTAAAGCTTACACGTATGTACGTAAATTTTTAGATAAGTGTTTCATATGGTTTTTATTTTGTTTTTCATTGTTGTTTTTATTGTTGTTTTTAAATAAATAGATCACCCCTGATGAAGCTAGGAAGTCTAGCGAAACGTTGGGTTGGAAAAGTGGAATAAAATCTTTTATTTGCACTTCAAAACTAATGGTCAAAAGAGCCTAAGTCCAAAATTTATAATTATAATAATTACATTCCGTTACCAACCCCTCGCGTTGCAAGAAAGCAAGTATCCATAAAGGTTTTGTATCTTCGGAACTTCGATCGCGTTCATAAAAACAAAGATGAGAAATAATCCAAAGTTGAAAGAAAAAAATCTTTAAAAGGAACGCACCAAAAAATAAAAGTTCAAACGTGAACCCAAAGATAGGCTGCTCATAGCCCGGGATTTATCAATCAGGCAATCAACCGTTTGGAAGATACATTAACCGTATCTACTTCTTGGATTTGGATTTAGTTCCGAACAAGTATATATCAATATGCTTTTATAGATACGTATATACGTGTTTCATTAAATAAATAAAAATGTTATTAGCAGTGATCAAAAATTGCACTCACCTGTTACACTCCCGTCACAAACGTTGGCGCGCCAGCATACTGATGAAGAGAGGCTACATTTGGGCAGAAAGAAATATCATTGGGTACGCACATGTACATGTATAAGAGCATAACAACCGTCAGCCACGGTGCTTCGGTTTTTGTTGTGTCTAATTGTGATCACTCACTCGTGGTAGGGGTAGCGAGTGGGTCACTTAAGCGGCAAAATAAAAATAGTTGAAGAAGACAAAAATGAAATGGAACGCTATTAGTGAACAGGTAGTTCCGTACCTACGAGCACCGGCGTACAAAAAGGAGCAGGGAACCAAAAAGAAATTCAAGAACGTGGCTGGCCAGACGTGCACGGGCTACAGTCGGACCAAAGATAATAAATATAGTTTAAAAAAACCAAAAGTCACGCTTTTAGAGAGTATTGAACTAAAAATTTCAAAATAATTTTAAAAACCCTACACAGTAGTATTGTGGAAAAAGCGTGGTCCGCTTTGTTCAGTGCAAATTTCTTTAAAAGCGCGTGTTTTCGCTTTTTAAACTATATTTATTTTTACTTTTTAGTTAAATGTGTTATGAAGTAATCGATATATATATCGAAGCAAACGAAACCTCTGGGCATCAACTTTCGTTTGATACCCATATTGTAGGCAATTTTCAATATTATTGGACAACCTCATTTTGACCGATATCTCAGTTATCGATAAATATATCGAAATATTCCAAAGTCCAATAGAAACCTGTAGAACTTCCCTTTGGTTTGCTACCAAGATTGTAGACATTATGACCGATAACTTAGTTATCGATTAATATATCGAAGTCCAAATGCAACCTCCTATCGTTTGACACCCATATTGAAGGCACATTTCAAGGTTTTTGTGACAGTCATATGCCACTATCGGGTAGACTGATGTAGAGTTACATACAAACAAGCAACCATACATATAAATGTATGTACAAGTAAAGCTAATAAAAGCGCAGCAAAGAAACTAGCATTATGTGGGAAAAGCGTCGGCCGCTCGATATACGAAAATTATGGCACAAAGCGGACCACGCTTTTTCCACAATACTACGGTGTAGGGTTTTTAAAATTATTTTCAAATTTTTAGTTCAATACTCTCTAAAAGCGTGAGTTTTAGTTTTTTTAAACTATATTTATTTTTTACTTTTTAGTCAAATGTCCTATGAAATTATCGATAAATATATCGAAAAATACAGCAGTCCAAACGAAACCTCTGGAGTTCCACTTTCGTTTGATACCCATATTGTTAGGAAATTTTAAGGCATTTGGCCTCAGATTTTGACAATAACTCAGTTATCGAAATATATCGAAGTCCAAATGAAACCTGGGGCCTTTCCCTTTCGTTTGATACCCATATTGTAGGGATTTTTTTAGGTTTTTGGGCAATCATATTTTGACCGATAACTCAGTTATCGATAAATTTATCGAAATATGTCGATGTCCAAATGAAACCTGGGGCCTTCACCTTTCGTTTAATATCCATATTGTAGGGATTTTTTTAGGTTTTTGGGCAATCATATTTTGACCGATAACTCAGTTATCGATAAATTTATCGAAATATGTCGATGTCCAAATGAAACCTGGGGCCCTCCCCTTTCGTTTGATACCCACATTGTATGGAATTTTTTAAGTTTTTGGGCAATCATATTTTGACCGATAACTCAGTTATCGATAAATTTATCGAAATATGTCGATGTCCAAATGAAACCTGGGGCCCTCCCCTTTCGTTTGATACCCATATTGTATGGAATTTTTGTAGGTTTTTGGGCAATCATATTTTGACCGATTATTCAGTTATCGATAAATTTATCGAAATATGTCGATGTCCAAAAGAAACCTGGGGCCTTCACCTTTCGTTTAATACCCATATTGTAGGAAAATTTTAAGGTTTTCGGGCAACCACATTTTGACCAATAACTCAGTTATCGATAAATTTATCGAAATATGTCGATGTCCAAATGAAAACTGGGGCCTTCACCTTTCGTTTGATACCCATATTGTAGGAAAATTTTAAGGTTTTCGGGCAACCACATTTTGACCAATAACTCAGTTATCGATAAATTTATCGAAATATGTCGATGTCCAAATGAAAACTGGGGCCCTCCCATTTCGTTTGATACCCATATTGTGGGGAATTTTTTAGGTTTTTGGGCAATCATATTTTGACCGATTATTCAGTTATCGATAAATTTATCGAAATATGTCGATGTCCAAAAGAGACCTGGGGCCTTCACCTTTCGTTTGATACCCATATTGTAGGAAAATTTTAAGGTTTTCGGGCAACCACATTTTGACCAATAACTCAGTTATCGATAAATTTATCGAAATATGTCGATGTCCAAATGAAAACTGGGGCCCTCCCATTTCGTTTGATACCCATATTGTGGGGAATTGTTTAGGTTTTTGGGCAATCATATTTTGACCGATTATTCAGTTATCGATAAATTTATCGAAATATGTCGATGTCCAAAAGAAACCTGGGGCCTTCACCTTTCGTTTAATACCCATATTGTAGGGATTTTTTTAGGTTTTTGGGCAATCATATTTTGACCGATAACTCAGTTATCGATAAATTTATCGAAATATATCGAAGTCCAAATGAAACCTGGGGCCTTCACCTTTCGTTTGATACCCATATTGTAGGGATATTTTTTAGATTTTCGTGCAACCACATTTTGACCGATAACTCAGTTATCGATAAATTTATCGAAATATGTCGATGTCCAAAAGAGACCTGGGGCCTTCACCTTTCGTTTGATACGCATATTGTAGGGAAATTTTAAGGTTTAGGGCAACCACATTTTGAGCGATAACTCAGTTATCGATAAATTTATCGAAATATGTCGATGTCCAAATGAAACCTGGCGCCCTCCCCTTTCGTTTGATACCCATATTGTATGGAATTTTTTAGGTTTTTGGGCAATCATATTTTGACCAATAACTCAGTTATCGATAAATTTATCGAAATATGTCGATGTCCAAATGAAACCTGGGGCCCTCCCCTTTCGTTTGATACCCATATTGTATGGAATTTTTTAGGTTTTTGGGCAATCATATTTTGACCGATAACTCAGTTATCGATAAATTTATCGAAATATGTGGATGTCCAAATGAAACCCGGGGCCCTCCCCTTTCGTTTGATACCCATATTGTATGGAATTTTTGTAGGTTTTTGGGCAATCATATTTTGACCGATAACTCAGTTATCGATAAATTTATCGAAATATGTCGATGTCCAAAAGAGACATGGGGCCTTCACCTTTCGTTTGATACCCATATTGTAGGAAAATTTTAAGGTTTTCGGGCAACCACATTTTGACCAATAACTCAGTTATCGATAAATTTATCGAAATATGTCGATGTCCAAATGAAATCTGGGGCCCTCCCCTTTCGTTTGATACCCATATTTTAGGGACATTTTACGGTTTTTGGACCACTGGGGCTTAAACCGAACGAGAGTTACATACATACAAGCAAGCAAACAAACAAACAAACATACAAGTGAACCTAATAAAAGCGTGGTAAAAATATTAATAATTTTGCCAACCAAAAAAAAAAACGGAAATTACAAAGACACGCGAAAAAAAAAATGAAGATACAAAGGTGACTCAAATTTTCTTAACAAAACTTGTCCATATAAACCGAAGAAAAAAACCAACCGCGTGAAATAATAAGAGCGAACGCGTAAGACGCAAAAAAAATTAGTGACAAGATCGAGTGGTAGGGAACGAAACGGAATTTTAGTGTCAATTAAGCGAAAAGTGTAGAAGAGATAAAAATAGCAAGAATATACAAAAAAAACCCCAAGAAACCCTAACTAAAAGCTTACTTTGAATATTTGATTGGATAAATAAATTGCACAATTTTTGATTGCGAATAATAATTAAAATCTTAGTGAGTTTATATTGTTGTTGTTGTAGACTTCAAAGTTGTGCTCCCGCGTTCGTAGTGCAGTTTCTATCGCTGTTGGCGTCGTCGCTGTCCACTTGTCCCAAAAATATTCGCTCTGCTGTTCCGCTCCCTTGCTGTTACGCTTATAAAAATTTCTGTTAACAGGGTATTGACCCTGCTGGCCTATATGCTGGGCCAGCTGTTGTATACCCCTATGCTCCGAGCGTTGCGATTATTTCTGCTTCTATTTTGTGACGTGTGCTGGTGTGGTAGACGTGTTGTTGTTGGCAATTTCACCTAAGCGAATTATCGTACTCCAATCCGGCCTATTGACTGCCTTTTCAATACGGCTTTTTGTTAACGCTGTTGTTCAATGCAGATAGTTGCAAGTACGCCTGCAAGGATAAAAAAAAATCGTTGAGTTACAACACCTACATACGTCCATAGGTAGATATGCCAGCACATCTATCCCTCTATTATTACTTTTGGTTTATGGCGGCCGCCGTGGTGTAGCGGTTAAGTGTTCGGCCTTCTACACCAAGTCGTGTCGGTTCGATGCCCGGCAAAAGTAACATCAAGAATTATTTAGAAAAATAATTTTTCTAAACTGGGTCGCCCCTCGGCAGTAGTTTGGCAACCTCTCCGGGTGTATTTCTGCCATGGGAAGCTTCTCAGCAAAAAATTCATTTGCTTTGCAAGTGCCGTTCGGAGTCGGCAGGAAAAACTCAAAAGCAACACACCACAAGTTGGAAAGAGAAGCTCGGCTAAAAATCTCGTTAGAGGTTAAGATGACCTGTTGGTATATCGCCGCCATTATTTTTTTGGCTACTTGCTTGTACGCTGGCTCTAGGAACAGGTATTCCTCACGGTATCTGGTATCTTCCAATCTGGCCGGAACCAGTCAAAGAAATTTAATATTGTTGGCACTAGTATACCACCACTTTAGGTCCAACACACTTTACTTATCAAACCACTTCTTCACTGTGCAGTCGAAACTATCTAATAACCGGTATAACGATTGGCGATTCTTTTATAGCCTATACCCTGCCTAGAAATCTGATTCGAGTCCTAACTGTCCGCTTCGAATCTTTTCACTTTAAGGTTTAACACATACATGTTTACTTGAACTGCATTATCGAGCTACATGGCCAGGATGGCAGTTGCATGCAGTTAGGTATGTGTTGTTTGAGGGGCCTGTGAGTTGTGGGTATGTGTCAGTGGGTTTACAGGCTGTCGTTACAGGCTCGCATCCGTCGATGGTGCCTGCATCATGGAGCGTGTGCGTAAAGAACGTCCCTAACACAGCCTGTCCTTTGTGGTGCCCAATGTGTGGTCTCGACCCACGGCCTGTGGCCGGGCAGCCATCCCTTTACAAGTTTGCTTCACTCCTTGCTCTTTCTCTCCTTGGTTTTTCTGTGATATTGGACATAATACACTTACTAAACGCATGCCTCCAACCGCTAACAACACATATCTACTACACGTGTACTATCCCACAAACATGTCCTTAGCGTGGTATACCCCGACTTTTTTCCCACTAATATCTCGGAGCTCGTACATTGAGTTGCCTATTTATTTTAGTACTACACATTTGACTTGCTTTGGGGCAAGTTTGGCATTGTAATGATCAATCTGCGAACTCTGCTTAAAGTTCCGTCGGTATACCACTTGTCCGATCTTAAACTTCACTTCTCTACTCCTCGTGTTATAAGCCTTTTTAGTCCTCTCGTGTGCCAGTTTCAGCTCCTGCATAATCTTATCCCTGATCGATTGCATCCTATCAGTCGCCATGGTGACTTCGCAATCGACATCCTTCACCTCCCCTAGTTTCCTGTATATTTCGTACGATGCAGCTTGTTGCACCATAGGCATCCCGAAAAGTGCGAAGTATGGTGAATTACCAATTGCGGTATGAAACCCACTGCGTAAAGCGAAAGCTACGTCACTAAGGTGCCCATCCCATTTCCTTTGGTCTTTGGTATTACTTGTAGGACGGATCTGCTCACTCTCTCCGCTGCATTGGCTTGCGGAGAGTAAAATGCAGTTTTAATATGTTTAGTACCATATTTCTCTAGGAAGGTGTTGAAGGTCTGGGAGACGAACTGCCTTCCATTGTCGGAATGCACGTATTGGGGAACGCCAAACACGTGGAACACTTCTGTATCTAGAAATCTAACAACTTCCATTGAGGTGGCTTTCCGCATAGGCTTCAAAAACACGAATTTCGAGAAGTGGTCCAAACACACAAACACATAGACATTACCATTTGACGAACGTGGATAGGGACCCATGAAATCGATAAAAATGCGTTGAAATGGTCGCTTAGTTACGCGTTGTTTGCCCATCAGTGGCCTATGGAATGCATTTTGCGTCTTGTTCCCTTTGCAGACTTCACACTGTGCTACATATCTACTAACCTCTGTTACCATGCCTGGCCAGTAATATTTCGTCCTTATCCTAGCTAAAGTTTTATGTACTCGCGTGATCCGTGATAACTTGGAGTGTGGTTGCTAAGTGACCTTGCTCAATCCCGACTCTTGCGTCCTCGTTCGTGCACTCTGGGCAACGGGAGCTACCTTGGCTCGCGGCAGAAAGAGAGGGAGCCCCGGTGGGGCCACTCTGACATACTTGGTTTAAGGGCTCACCGAGGTCTTTTTCGCAGCGTCTGTTCACCACATGGTGCGGCTGCAAGCGGGTGTCTGTCTTGTAGCAAGCGGCTCGCTATATAAATGTGTGAATATTTTTATCAAAATCCCGGAGACGGGTTGTGCGCTGGGTTTGGGACCCGCCACGTAAAAAATGTATTCCAATGAAAAATTTAATAAAGCCTCGGATGAGAACCCCCTTTAATGTTGACGACCCGGCAAAACGAAATAAGGACTACGAGAAGGATATTAGGGCATGTACCTGGAATGTCCGGACCCTTTCAAGGGATGGTACCGCTGCCCGAATGGTTGATGTCCTCGTGAACGCAAAGGCTGACATCACCGCCCTGCAGGAAATGCGATGGACGGGACAAGGAAAGACGACCATCGGACCTTGTGACGTATACTACAGTGGCCAGACACGCGGCAAAGCGCGTGGTGTAGGATTCGTGGTGGGAAAGAGACTTCGCCGCCAAGTACTAGCGTTCACTTCTGTGGACGAGCGTCTCGCTGCGATCCGCATCAAGGCGAGGTTTTTCAACATAACATTTATCTGCGCCTATGCGCCGATTGAGGAGACGGACGACGCAGAGAAGGACTCCTTCTACGATAAACTTGAACAAAATTATGATCGCTGCCCCCAACATGATATCAAAGTCGTGCTCGGCGACTTTAATGCCAAGGTGGGCAAGGAAGGAGTCTTTGGTCCTACAGATGGAAAATTTAGTCTCCACGATATAACATCACCCAACGGCACTAGGTTGACTGACTTCGCCGCTGCTCGCAATATGGTCATCAGTAGTACCTGGTTCCAGCATAAGCGAATACACCAAGCCACCTGGCTGTCCCCTGATCAAAGAACAAGAAACCAGATTGATCATGTCATGATTGACGGCAGACATAACTCCACCGTTCTGGCGTGCGTACACTGCGTGGTCCCGATATTGACTCTGACCATTATCTTGTCGCAGCCAAGATACGCACCCGCCTCTGTGCAACGTAGAAAGTGCGCACAGTAACGGAAGGAAAGTTTGACGTCGAGAAGCTGCGCATGACACAGACAGCTGATAACTTCACAACTCGACTCTCACACCTGCTATCAGAGGGCAATCCCCGACCTAACGATGTAACCGAGCAATGGAAGCATATCTCTCACTCATTGCGTTCCGCCGCTGAGGCCACTATAGGGTTCCAGCGAGCCCGCAAGAACAACTGGTACGATGAGGAATGCAAAACTGCCTCGAAAAAAAAGGACGCTGCCTACAAGGAGACGTTGCGAACGGGCGCAACCCGCAGTGTATGGCAACAATATCGTGAGGCAAAGAAGGAAGAGAGACGCCTTTTCAGAAAAAAGAAAGTGAGGCCGAAAGGCGTGACTGTGAGGAGCTTGAGATGCTGGCTGACAGGAATGATGCCCGAAAATTCTATGAAAAGATCCGGCGGATGACCGAAGGTTTTAAGACCGGGGCAAGCTCATGTAAGGACAATAATGGCGACCTGGTAACCGACGTACAAAGTGTACTTAAATTATGGAGGGAGCACTTCTCCTCACTGCTAAATTGCGAGGGAGTCGTCGAACCCGATACCCCAATCCCTGACGATGGAAAAGTCGTCCCACCACCTGACTAGGATGAAGTGAGGATAGCTACAACAAAGCACCTGGAAAAGACGGACTACCCGCCAAGCTGTTCAAACACGGAGGCGAAGAGCTGGTAAAAAGCATGCATCAGCTCTTATGCAGAATATGGTCAGACGAATGCATGCCTCCGGATTGGAATTTAAGTGTGCTTTGCCCAATCCACAAGAAAGGCGATCCCGCTAACCGCACCAACTACCGAGGAATCAGTCTTCTTAATATCGCATATAAGGTTTTTTCGAGCGTGTTGTGTGAAAGGCTGAAGCCCATCGTAGACAAACTGATTGGACCTTATCAGTGTGGCTTTAGACCTGGTAAGTCTACCATCGACCAGATTTTCACGATACGCCAAATCCTGGAGAAGACCCATGATAAAAGAATCGACACACACCATCTCTTTGTCGATTTCAAAGCTGCTTTTGACAGCGCAAAAAGGAGTTGCCTGTATGCCGCCATGTCTGAATTTGACTTCCCTGCAAAGCTTATACGGCTTTGCCAAATGACGTTGAGCAATACCAACAGCTCCATCAGAATCGGGAAGGACCTCTCTGAGCCATTTGAAACCAAACGAGGCTTCAGACAGGGCGACTCCCTTCCGTGCGATTTCTTCAATCTGATGCTAGAGAAGATAATTCGAGCAGCAGAGCTAAACCGCAATGGTACAATCTTTTACAAGAGCGTGCAATTGCTGGCATATGCCGATGATATTGATATCATTGGCCTTAACAACCGCGCCGTAAGCGCTGCCTTCTCTGGACTGGATAAGGAAGCGAAAAAAGTGGGTCTTACCGTGAACGAGGACAAGACGAAGTATTTGCTGTCATCAAAGAAAGAATCGGCGCACCTGCGCCTTGGCAGCCATGTCACTGTTGATAATTACAAATTTGAAACTGTGAGCGACTTCGTCTATTTGGGAACCAGTATCAACACCGAAAATAATATCAGTCTAGAAATCCAGCGGAGAATCACTCTTGCCAACAAGTGCTACTTTGGACTGAGTAGGCAATTGAGAAGTAAAGTCCTCTCTCGAAGAACAAAGATCACGCTCTATAAGTCTCTCATCATACCTGTCCTGATGTATGGCTCAGATTCATGGACAATGTCAAGAGAAGATGAGATGGCCCTTGGAGTATTTGAGAGAAAAGTTCTCCGGAAGATTTATGGTCCTTCCCGTGATGCCAACGGCGAGTATAGAAGGAAATTTAACGATGAGCTGTACGAGCTATTCGCAGACCTGACCATAATCCAGCGAATTAAAGCCCAAAGACTCCGCTGGCTGGGCCATGTTATGCGAATGGACAAAGAAGCTCCAGCACAGAAGGTTTTCCTATCGTCGCCTGAATTCGGCAGCAGAGGAAGGGGGAGGCCTCGACTTAGATGGAAACAACAGGTGGAGGATGACTTGAACTCCCTTGGGGTTTCCAATTGGCGTCAGTTATCGTAAAAAGGAATGACTGGCGTGCTTTGATATGCAACGGCCAAAATCGCTTAGGCGGTTAAGCGCCAATAAATGATGATGATGGTGATCCGTGATAGCTGTGACTGGCAGGCCCTCGACATATGGCCGGAAACGCTTGATGCTCACCACTGCAGCATAACATTCGAGTTCAGTTATACTATAGTTCCGCTGTGCTTTGTTTAGCTTAGCTGAGGCATATGCTATGGGTCTTTCATTATTGTCTTCATCCAGTTGGAACAGTACGCCCCCCACTCCGTCCGTCGATGCGTCGCATTGGATATAGAAGTGTTTGGTGAAGTCCGGGTGTATCAGAACTGGTGCTGATATTAACCCTTGTTTCAGACGCACGAATGCCTTTTTTGCTTCGTCTGTCATTGTGAATCTGTTAATTTTGTCCTTAGTCAGGCAGTCGTGCAGTGGCGCTGCAATTGTCGCGTAGTCCTGGATGAACCTTCGGTACCAACCGGCCATCCCCAGGAACCGCCTTAGTGGCTTCGGAGTCCGAGGTTCGGGAAAATCCCTGACAGCGGCAATCTTGTTGGCATCTGTACGAATACACCCGTCGCCCACCACATACCCCAAGTAGTAGTAGAACTTCTCTAAAACAAAATTTGCTTTTTTCGACATTGATAGTAAGTTTGGCCTCCCGCAAACACTTAGCGACCTTTTCTAACATACACAAATGCGACGGGAAATCTTCCGAACACACAAGCAAGTCATCCAAATACACAAACACCGATTCACGCAAGGAGGCGGGTATGACTTTATCCATGAGTCTGCATATTCGCTGAGCAGCGTTGCACAACCCAAACGGCATCACTGTGAAACGGCCCGGTACCGTGAAAGCGGTCTTTTCTCGCGATTTAATTTCCAGCGGAATTTCCCATTTTCGTGCATCTAGACAAAGACGATTTTTGGTACCCTTAATTACTAATGACACAGGCGAGTTCCAGCTACTATTACTTTCTTCTATTACCCCCATTTCAAGCATTCTATCTAGTTCTGCATATACCAATTTTTGAATTGCAGGTGATATGGGGTAATGTCGCTGTTTGACCGGCAGGTTTTTATCAATTATTAATTTATTAATTAAATATCCAAAGACAGCAAATGAGGGAAATGTTGCCTTTACACGCTCTAGTTCTACGGGTTGGTTGTCGGTCAAGGAGTGTTGGACCGCGTCAAACGACAGGTCGCTTTCGGCTGGCAACAGCTCTGCGACGACAGCCCCCTTTGTGCCCAAACTAGTGCCCCTACTGACAACACTCATATTGAAGGCCTGCCAGTAATCTATTCCTAAATAGACATCCTGTTGTAGCCCCGGAACGATAAGAAACTCTAACTCTCGGATAGTGTTATCCCACAACACTGGAAGTGTTACAACACCCTCAACTGCGGTTTCTCCACCGTTGGCTGTTTTAATGTTTTGGCCTTTAATCGGCATTATTAGGTGCTCCTTTCCTCGTAGTATAACCTCTGCGTTCTTTCCTAGGCAACACGCTGCCGCTCCTGAGTCGAGTAGAGCTAACACCTCCTGTTCCCCTATCGTGGTCTTCGCGAAAAAGCGGTTATCTCCTGTTACGGTCACTATAGTTGATATTATTTTATCTTTCAATCTTTTGTGCAATTTTCTCTTTTCCCTTATTTTTTGAATTTTCTTGTACTTTCTACTTCTTTCCCGGTTTTCTAATGACTCACAAAATATTCTCTTCGTCGCTGCCTCATATTCTATCTTTCGTTGATGGAGGCTTTTAACCTCGCGTTTGGTCTCAGCACACCCTCCTTCATTCCTATCGCTGTCTATCTCTATCTTATCTTATCTCGTTAACAGTTGGACTGGTGGCTGTTGATCGGGTGCTCCTTTTCCTGGCAGGAGTTCCCGGCAATCTTCGCCAGTGCACAGTTTACCTTTTCAGGTTTGAAGACGCAGAAGGACGTGTTGCCTCCACAGGCAAAGCAGGCCATGTCGTGAAAATGTGATTTGCAGCGGCCTTCCTTTTTGCTTCAGACGGATTTTTAACAAAATAATCGTCCGGCAACCCACATGAAAAGCATAACATCAGATGGAAAGGTGATGGACAGAACGAGTTGATGGTGGACTGGGACCCTTTTGTGGTGCAAATGTATTGCCAAGGACTGCGTTTTTCGCGCTAGGATTACCTAGGTGTGGCTGATACTGACTTTTGCTCCGGCCTGGATTAGTGATGGCTTCTACTGTTTTGAAGTTGGTTATTTCATCTGGTAGCTGGACTTCTGGGAACGCCAATTCACTGACGTTTTTCCTCTGCTTTTATTTTCCTTCATAACTCGTTCTGCGCGCTTGCATTCACTCTTTAATTCAGCTAGTGTATTCATCTTAGAAGCAAAAGTCAGGTTTGTCAGGTAAGGTTTCAAGCTTCTTTTCAAAATTCCTACTAATTCCTTCTCTGGAAGCTTCTTTTTTAGTCGAAACGTGAGATTATGAACCTCCCCGTAAAGTTCATCAAACCCTTCCTGCGGAAGCTGCTTGCGTTCCATTATTTCCCTAATCTTGGCTTGCGTCATAATGACGCTTAACCGCCTAGGCGATTTTGGCCGTTTCGAATCAAAGCACGCCAGTCATTCCTTTTTAGCGATAACTGACGCCAATTGGAAACCCCAAGGGAGTACAAGTGATCCTCCACCTGTTGTTTCCATCTCAGTCGAGGCCTCCCCCTTCCTCTGCTGCCGAATTCGGGTGTCGATAGTAAAACTTTCTGTGCTGGAGCTTCGTTTTCCATTCGCATAACATGACCCAGCCAGCGGAGCCTTTGGGCTTTAACCCGCTGAACTATGGTCAGGTCTGCGTAAAGCTCGTACAGCTCATCGTTGAATTTCCTTCGATACTCGCCGTTGGCATCACGGGAAGGACCATAAATCTTCCGGAGAACTTTTCTCTCAAATACTCCAAGGGCCATCTCATCTTCTCTGGATACTGTCCATGATTCCGAGCCGTACATCAGGACTGGTATGATGAGAGACTTATAGAGCGTGATCTTTGTTCTTCGAGAGAGGACTTTGCATCTCAAGTAGCACTTGTTGGCAAGAGTGATTCTCCGTTGGATTTCTAGACTGATATTATTTTCGGTGTTAATGCTGGTTTCCAAATAGACGAAATCTCTCACCGTTTCAAACTTGTAGCCATCAACGGTGACTTGGCTGCCAAGGCGCAGGTGCGCCGATTCTTTCTTTGATGACAGTAGGTACTTCGTCTTGTCCTCGTTCACCGCAAGACCCACTTTTTTCGCTTCTTTATCCAGCCCAGAGAAGGCAGCACTTACGGCGCGGTTGTTAAGGCCAATGATATCAATATCATCGGCATACGCCAGCAATTGTACGCTCTTGTAGAAGATTGTGCCATTGCGGTTTAGCTCTGCTGCTCGAATTATCTTCTCCAGCATCAGGTTGAAGAAATCGCACGAAAGGGAGTCGCCCTGTCTGAAGCCTCGTTTGGTTTCAAATGGCTCAGAGAGGTCCTTCCCGATTCTGACGAAGCTGTTGGTATTGCTCAGCGTCATTTGGCAAAGCCGTATAAGCTTTGCAGGGAAGTCAAACTCAGACATGGCGGTATACAGGCAACTCCTTTTTGCGCTGTCAAAAGCGGCTTTAAAATCGACAAAGAGGTGGTGTGTATCGATCCTTTTATCATGGGTCTTCTCCAGGATTTGGCGTATCGTGAAAATCTGGTCGATGGTAGACTTACCAGGTCTAAAGCCACACTGATAAGGTCCAATCAGTTTGTCTACGATGGGCTTCAGTCTTTCACACAATACGCTAGAAAGAACCTTATATGCGATATTAAGAAGACTGATTCCGCGGTAGTTGGTGGGGTTAGCGGGATCGCCTTTCTTGTGGATTGGGCAGACCACACTTAAATTCCAATCTGGAGGCATGCACTCGTCTGACCATATTCTGCATAAGAGCTGATGCATGCTTTTTACCAGCTCTTCGCCTCCGTGTTTGAACAGCTCGGCGGGTAGTCCGTCTTTTCCAGGCGCTTTGTTGTTTTTGAGCCGGGATATAGCTATCCTCACTTCTTCATAGTCAGGTGGTGGGACGACCTCCTCCTTCCTCATCGTACCAGTTGTTCTTGCGGGCTCGCCGAAACCCTATAGTGGCTTCAGCGGCGGTACGTAATGAGTGAGAGATATGCTTCCTTTGCTCGGTTACATCGTTAGGTCGAGGATTGCTCTCCGATAGCAGGTGTGAGAGTCGAGTGGAGAAATTATCAGCTGTCTGTGCCACGCGCAGCTTCTCGACGTCAAACTTTCCTTCCGTTACTGTGCGTACTTTCTTCGCTGCACAGAGGCGTGTGCGTATCTTGGCTGCAACAAGATAATGGTCCGAGTCGATATTGGGACCGCGTAGGGTACGCACGTCTAGCACGGTGGAGCTGTGTCTGCCGTCGATCATGACATGATCAATCTGGTTTCTTGTTCTTTGATCAGGGGACAGCCAGGTAGCTTGGTGTATTCGCTTATGCTGGAACCTGGTACTACTGATGACCATATTGCGGGAAGCGGCGAAGTCAATCAACCTAGTGCCGTTGGGGGATGTTACATCGTGGAGACTGAATTTTCCAACTGTAGGACCAAAGACTCCTTCCTTGCCCACCTTGGCATTAAAGTCGCCGAGCACGATTTTGATATCATGCAGGGGGCAGCGATCATAGGCTTGCTCAAGTTTATCGTAGAAGGAGTCCTTCTCTGCGTCGTCCGTCTCCTCAGTCGGCGCATAGGCGCAGATAAATGTTATGTTGAAAAACCTCGCCTTGATGCGGATCGCAGCGAGACGCTCGTCCATAGGAGTGAACGCTAGTACTTGGCTGCGAAGTCTCTTTCCCACCACAAATCCTACACCACGCGCTTTGCCGCGTGTCTGGCCGCTGTAGTATACGTCACAAGGACCGATGACCGTCTTTCCTTGCCCCGTCCATCGCATTTCCTGCAGGGCGGTGATGTCAGCCTTTGCGCTCGCGAGGACATCAACCAGTCGGGCAGCGGTACGCTCCCTAGAAAGGGTCCGGACATTCCACGTACATGCCCTAATATCCTTCTCATTGTCCTTACTTCGTTTTGCCGGGTCGTCAACATTAAAGGGGGTTCTCATCCGAGGCTTTTTCGATTTTTTCATTGGACTAGATTTTTTACGTGGCGGGTTCCAAACAAGTATATATCAATATGCTTTTATATATATATACTTGTGTTTCAGTAAATAAAAAAAAATGTTATTAGCAGTGATCAAAAATTGCAATCACCTGTTACACTCCCGTCACAAACGTTGGCGCGCCAGCATACTGATGAAGAGAGGCTACATTTGGGCAGAAAGAAATATCATTGGGTACACACATGTACATGTATAAGAGCATAGCAACCGTCAACCACGGTGCTGCGGTTTTTGTTGTGTCTAATTGTGATCACTCACTCGTGGTAGGGGTAGCGAGTGGGTCACTTAAGCGGCAAAATAAAAAAACTTGAAGAAGACAAAAATGAAATGGAACGCTATTAGTGAACAGGTAGTTCCGTACCTACAAGCACCGGCGTACAAAAAGGAGCAGGGAACCCAAAAGAAATTCAAGAACGTGGCTGGCCAGACGTGCACGGGCTACAGTCGGACCAAAGATAAAAATATTAATAATTTTGCCAACCAACAAAAAAAAAACCGAAATTACAAAGACACGCGAAAAAAAAACTGAAGATACATAGGTAACTCAAATTTTCTTAACAAAACTTGTCCATATAAACCGAAGAAAAAACCAACCGCGTGAAATAATAAGAGCGAACCCGTGGAGTGTAATGGAGTGTGGTTGCTAAGTGACCTTGCTCAATCCCGACTCTTGCGTCCTCGTTCGTGCACTCTGGGCAACGGGAGCTACCTAGGCTCGCGGCAGAAAGAGAGGGAGCCCCGGTGGGGCCAATCTGACAAACTTGGTTTAAGGGCTCACCGAGGTTTTTTTTGCTGCAAGCGGGCGTCTGTCTTGAAGCAAGCGGCTCGCTATATAAATGTGTAAATATTTTCCAAAAACCCCGAAACGGGTTGTGCGCTGGGTTTGGGACCCGCCACGTAAAAAACTTAATTCCAATGAAAACAAAATCAAAGCCTCGGATGAGAACCCCCTTTAATGTTGACGACCCGGCAAAACGAATAAGGCATAATGATTTGGATATTAGGGCATGTACCGGGAATGTCCGGACCATTTCAAGGGACGGTGCCGCTGCCCGACTGGTTGATGTCCTCGTAGGCGCAAAGGCCGACATCACCGCCCTGCAGGAAATGCGATGGACGGGGCAAGGAAAGACGACCATCGGTCCTTGTGACGTATACTACAGTGGCCAGACACGCGGCAAAGCGCGTGGTGTAGGATTCGTGGTGGGAAAGAGACTTCGCCGCCAAGTATTAGCGTTCACTCCTGTGGACGAGCGTCTCGCTGCGATCCGCATCAAGGCGAGGTTTTTCAACATAACATTTATCTGCGCCTATGCGCCGACTGAGGAGACGGACGACGCAGAGAAGGACTCCTTCTACGATAAACTTGAACAGACTTATGATCGCTGCCCCCAGCATGATATCAAAATCGTGCTCGGCGACTTTAATGCCAAGGTGGGCAAGGAAGGAGTCTTTGGTCCTACAGTTGGAAAATTCAGTCTCCACGATATAACATCCCCCAACGGCACTAGGTTGATTGACTTCGCCGCTTCCCGAAATATGGTCATAAGTAGTACCAGGTTCCAGCATAAGCGAATACACCAAGCCACCTGGCTGTCCCCTGATCAAAGAACTAGAAACCAGATTGATCATGTCTTGATTGACGGCAGACATAGCTCCACCGTTCTGGACGTGCGTACACTGCGTGGTCCCAATATTGACTCTGACCATTATCTTGTCGCAGCCAAGATACGCACACGCCTCTGTGCAACGAAGAAAGTGCGCACAGTAACGGAAGGAAAGTTTGACGTCGAGAAGTTGCGCGTGACACAGACAGCTGATAATTTCTCCACTCGACTCTCACACCTGCTAGCAGAGGGCAATCTCCGACCTAACGATGTAACCGAGCAATGGAAGCATATCTCTCACTCATTGCGTACCGCCGCTGAGGCCACTATAGGGTTCCAGCGAGCCCGCAAGAACAACTGGTACGATGAGGAATGCAAAACTGCCTCGAAAAAAAAGGACGCTGCCTACAAGGAGACGTTGCGAACGGGCGCAACCCGCAGTGTATGGCAACAATATCGTGAGGCAAAGAAGGAAGAGAGACGCCTTTTCAGAAAAAAGAAAAGTGAGGCCGAAAGGCGTGAGTGTGAGGAGCTTGAGATGCTGGCTGACAGGAATGATGCCCGAAAATTCTATGAAAAGATCCGGCGGATGACGGAAGGTTTTAAGACCGGGGCAAGCTCCTGTAAGGACAATAATGGCGACCTGGTAACCGACGTACAAAGTGTACTTAAATTATGGAGGGAGCACTTCTCCTCACTGCTAAATTGCGAGGGAGACGTCGAACCCGATACCCCAATCCCTGACGATGGAAAAGTCGTCCCACCACCTGACTATGATGAAGTGAGGATAGCGATATCCCGGCTCAAAAACTACAAAGCGCCTGGAAAAGACGGACTACCCGCCGAGCTGTTCAAACACGGAGGCGAAGAGCTGGTAAAAAGCATGCATCAGCTCTTATGCAGAATATGGTCAGACGAATGCATGCCTCCGGATTGGAATTTAAGTGTGCTTTGCCCAATCCACAAGAAAGGCGATCCCGCTAACCGCACCAACTACCGCGGAATTAGTCTTCTTAATATTGCATATAAGGTTCTTTCTAGCGTGTTGTGTGAAAGACTGAAGCCCATCGTAGACAAACTGATTGGACCTTATCAGTGTGGCTTTAGACCTGGTAAGTCTACCATCGACCAGATTTTCACGATACGCCAAATCCTGGAGAAGACCCATGATAAAAGAATCGACACACACCATCTCTTTGTCGATTTCAAAGCCGCTTTTGACAGCGCAAAAAGGAGTTGCCTGTATGCCGCCATGTCTGAATTTGACTTCCCTGCAAAGCTTATACGGCTTTGCCAAATGACGTTGAGCAATACCAACAGCTCCGTCAGAATCGGGAAGGACCTCTCTGAGCCATTTGAAACCAAACGAGGCTTCAGACAGGGCGACTCCCTTTCGTGCGATTTCTTCAATCTGATGCTGGAGAAGATATTTCGAGCAGCAGAGCTAAACCGCAATGGTACAATCTTTTACAAGAGCGTGCAATTGCTGGCGTATGCCGATGATATTGATATCATTGGCCTTAACAACCGCGCCGTAAGCGCTGCCTTCTCTGGACTGGATAAGGAAGCGAAAAAAGTGGGTCTTGCCGTGAACGAGGACAAGACGAAGTATTTGCTGTCATCAAAGAAAGAATCGGCGCACCTGCGCCTTGGCAGCCATGTCACTGTTGATAGTTACAAATTTGAAACTGTGAGGGACTTCGTCTATTTGGGAACCAGTATTAACACCGAAAATAATATCAGTCTAGAAATCCAGCGGAGAATCACTCTTGCCAACAAGTGCTACTTTGGACTGAGTAGGCAATTGAGAAGTAAAGTCCTCTCTCGAAGAACAAAGATCACGCTCTATAAGTCTCTCATCATACCTGTCCTGATGTATGGCTCAGATTCATGGACAATGTCAAGAGAAGATGAGATGGCCCTTGGAGTATTTGAGAGAAAAGTTCTCCGGAAGATTTATGGCCCTTCCCGTGATGCCAACGGCGAGTATCGAAGGAAATTTAACTATGAGCTGTACGAGCTCTACGCAGATCTGACCATAGTCCAGCGAATTAAAGCCCAAAGACTCCGCTGGCTGGGCCATGTTATGCGAATGGACAAAGAAGCTCCAGCACAGAAGGTTTTCCTATCGTCGCCTGAATTCGGCAGCAGAGGAAGGGGGAGGCCTCGACTGAGATGGAAACAACAGGTGGAGGATGACTTGAACTCCCTTGGGGTTTCCAATTGGCGTCAGTTATCGCTAAAAAGGAATGACTGGCGTTCTTTGATATGCAACGGCCAAAATCGCTTAGGCGGTTAAGCGCCAATAAATGATGATGATGATGATGAACCCGTAAGACGCAAAAAAACTTAGTGACAAGATCGAGTGGTAGGGAACGAAACGGAATTTTAGTGTCAATTAAGCGGAAAGTGTAGAAGAGATAAAAATAGAAGGAATATACAAAAAAAACCCAAGAAACCCTAACTAAAAGCTTACTTTGAATATTTGATTGGATAAATAAATTGCAAATTTTTTAATGCGAATAATAATTAAAATCTTAGTGAGTTTTTTATTGTTGTTGTTGTAGACTGCAAAGTTGTGCTCCCGCGTTCGTAGTGCAGTTTCTATCGCTGTTGGCGTCGTCGCTGTCCATTTGTCCCAACAATATTCGCTCTGCTTTTCCGCTCCCTTGCTGTTACGCTTATAAAAATTTCTGTTAACAGGCTATTGACCCTGCTGGCCTATATGCTGGGCCAGCCGTTGTATACCCCTATGCTCCGAGCGTTGCGATTATTTCTGCTTCTATTTTGTGACGTGTGCTGGTGTGGTAGACGTGTTGTTGTTGGCGCTTTCACCTAAGCGAATTATCGTACTCCATTCTGGCCTATTGACTGCCTTTTCAATACGGCTTTTTGTTAGCGCTGTTGTTCAATGCAGATAGTTGCAGATAGGTGGTATACCACTGTCCTTTAAACGCTCGCCCGCCAGATTCTCTTTACAGTTCTCAAGTACGCCTGCAACGATAAAAAAAATCGTTGAGTTACAACACCTACATACGTCCATAGGTAGATATGGCAGCACATCTATCCCTCTATTATTACTTTTGGTTTATGGCAGTAATTCTGGCTACTTACTTGTACGGCTCTAGGAACAGGTATTCCTCACGGTATCTGGTATCTTCACTATACTTATCAAACCACTTCTTCACTGTGCAGTCGCAACTATCTAATAACCGGTATAACGATTGGCGTACCTTGTACAGCCTATACCCGTCCTGGAAATCTGATTCGAGTCTTAACTGTCCGCTCGCATACAAGTGCATTTCATGTAGGAATATGCTACGAATCTTTTCACTTTAAGGTTTAACACATACATGTTTACCTGAACTGCATTATCGAGCTACAGGGCCAGGATGGCAGTTGCATGCAGTTAGGTATGTGTTTTTTGAGGGGCCTGTGAGTTGTGGGTACGTGTCAGTGGGTTTACAGGCTGTCGGATGGGGGGCTCGCTTGTGCCTGCCTGACATCTAGCTCTTATAGACAAAGAAAATCATGCCAATAACAGGAGAAATGAAAGATCAACGAGGACAGAGAAAGGATAAGTTGCTGAGATGATAAGGCCTGTCATGTCACGTGGAGTCTTTCCCACCCTCTTCCACGCAACTTGCTGGAAACCATGGGCGCCGTGTCGACTCCTATCTCCTTACGGCGCCCCCAAAATCTGACCTATGTCCGTTAGCTAGCCTTCAAACATGTGAATATAGTCTCCGTCTACATTCCCTCTCCCCCCCTGTTTGCGCAAGGGCAGCACCCACGCCAAACAAAAAGAAACTTAGGTTGAAGTGGCTGCCGCAAAGGCACACCTAGGCCAGTATTAAAACCCCCGTTGTGATACCATCAACACTAGGAAAGTCAGTCCCTGGACCCAGCCATATGGAAAATCCCAGTGCTATTGGGACTCTCCACATAGCAGAATCCCGGGGCTGACACTCCTAAAACCGACACCGTTACACCTCCTCGAACCATTTAGATGACTTGATGAAAGCCATCAAGTCCTTTATGTCCAGCTCCGCTACCTGGCGTAGGCTATCCAGGAAGGGAACTCCGAAAAAGCGCCTTCTCGCGCCGCTTACAGCCGGGCAGTTGCAGATGAGATGCTCCACCGTTTCCTCCTCCTCATCATCTTTGCAACTCCTACAGCATCGTCGATAGGGTACACCCAGCCTTGCTGCGTGCCTTCCAATAAGGCAGTGCCCGGTTAAAACCCCTATTAATATAGATATATCCCTTCTTCTTAGGGTGTAAATATATTTAGATCTTTTAATATCCCATTTTGGCCAGGATTGTTTGGATACTCGGCACCCTGGCGATAAAAGCCATCTTTCATTGGCTTTTCGGAGTGTATGCTCCTTCAGCATTAGCTTGCATGTGGCAAAGGGCATACCTAAGCGTTCTTTATCCTGAAGAACCTGCTTGGTCGTGCCCTGCCTAGCAAGTTCGTCTGCCCTACAGTTTCCCTCAATGTCCCTGTGTCCCGGGACCCATGTGAGGCTCACGCGGTTCTGTTGGGCCATCTCCTGAAGAGATCGACGACAGCTGAGCGTCAGTTCAGAGTTGAACAAGTAAGAGCCAAGGGATTTGATTGCCGCTTGGCTATCGCTGAAAATAACGATATTCTGTCCGATAGCGTGTTGCCCTATCCAAGCCGCGGCGTCCATGATTGCTGAGACCTCAGCCTGGAAGACGCTGCAATGATCAGGCAGTCTGAAGGAAAGCTCAAGGTCCAGATCCTTGGAATAAATCCCTCCTCCAACTCTGCCGTCCAACTTCGAACCGTCGGTGTATATGGAAATGCCGCCATTAGTAGCAGGACACCGATCCGTCCTCTCCCAGTCTTCCCTGCTGGGAATGTTTATTCTGAACCAGCTATCTCCGACTGTTGTGGTTGCACAAGGGTCCGTGCTCGGAGGGAGAAAGCTGTAAGAATCCAGAATACCGGAGTGTCCAGTAGTGCCTGCGCCGCAGCCGGAAGTTTCCCTTAGACGCAGAGCCGATGCTGCCGCTGCCCGGTACCCTTCCAGATCGAGTGGCAAAATGCCAAGAATGGCCTGGAGAGCTTCGTTGGGCGTTGTTCTCAACCCGCCGCTTATACAGGTCATGCTAGATCTGTGGACTTTACCTAACAGGTTTAGGTTGGCTGCCTTGCTCAGCGCAGGCCACCATACCACGACTCCATACAGCATAATTGGCCGGATTATCGCAGTGTAAATCCATCTGCAGATTTTGGGACCGAGTCCCCATTTTTTGCCAATGGCTCTTTTACAGGTGTAAAGTGCAATGCACGCTTTCCTCTGGCGCTGGATGACATTCTCCTTCCAGTTAAGCTTTCTATCTAGAACTATGCCTAGGAATTTGGCTTTGTCAGCCAAGTTCAGGCGCACGCCATTTAGTTCTGGTAGGCTTAGCGTTGGTACTTTATACCGGTTAGTATAAAGGACAAGCTCCACTTTTCCCGGGTTGATATTAAGTCCGCAGCGAGATGACCACGAGGAAACTGATCGCAGTGCTACTTGCATCAAGTCACACAGGGTTTGTGGGAATTTGCCCATGTATGCAATAGCTAAATCGTCTGCATATACAGTGAGGTTCCATAAAAGCGGAGAGAGAACACCACCCTGAGGCGTTCCTCTTGTGACATAGCGTGAGAAATCAACTGTGCCCAGTGTAGAAACTATTTTCCTTCCCTTTAGTAGCTTATCAATTAGTCCAATAAGAGACCTGCTTATGCCCAGATTAGTTAGAGCGGTGTTAATAGCCTCCGGGCTTATATTGTTGAAGGCACCTTCAATGTCTAGGAAGGCCACGAGACAGTAATCTTTTTCATACAACGATTTTTCAATAACAGAGACAAGGCTGCGAAGCGCAGTTTCCGTTGATTTACCTTTGGTGTATGCATGTTGATAGCTAGAGATAAGGTTGCTATCAATAGTAGAGGAGAGATAATCGCTAATTATCCTCTCGAAGGTTTTGAGTGCAAAGGACGAGAGACTGATCGGTCTGTAGTCCTTAGGCTCATAGTGTGAGGCTTTCCCAGCCTTAGGAATAAAGACTACCTTGGCGCTTCTCCAGGAGTGCGGAATGTAGTTGAGAGCCAGGCAGGCTGAAAAGAGAAATACCAGCCATTTAGCCTATGTTTACAACGTGTTTATGAGTTGTGCGGGGAAAATCCCGTCTGGCCCAGCAGCCTTGAACGGCTCAAAGCTTTTGATCGCCCACCTTACCCTTTCCTCCGTGATGGGTATATTCACTGCCATATTTGTTGCAGATGCTAAAGGTGCTTCATGCAAGTTCCCCGGAAAGTGTGTATTCAATAGCAGCTCCAGGGTTTCCCCTTCCGTGCTAGTCCACGATCCGTCAGGCTTCCGCAAATAGCTAATGGCTGTTTGAGTTTTTGAGAGCACTCGTCTAAGTCTCGCCGTATCATCGACCTTTTCGACCCCGGTGCAGAAATCTCTCCACGAAGTTCTCTTCGCCTGCCTTAGGGCCCTTTTATAGGCCCTCAGTTTAACTTTATATTCGAGCCATTCAGGCTCCGTACCGAGGCTCTTGGCCCTATTAAATTGGTTCCTGCAGGACTTGCGGAGCGAATCCAGGTCGTAGGACCACCAGTGTGGTCTATGTTTACCGCGTGGTTTCGGCACTGGACAAGCCTGCTCTAGGGCATTTGAGAGTACCGTTGTAAAGGTCGCAACCAGATCATCCAGTTCTCCTACTGATGATGGAGCTTGTGGGGGTAACACTGGTAGGTCCCTAACTAATATTTGATTATGTAGCTGCCAATTAGTGTTGCGTGGATTGCGTTTCATAACTGGCTGCTCAACAGAAAAATCTAAGGCAATTTCTATGTACCGGTGGTCGGAAAATGAATGCTCCTCAAGAACACGCCATTTCCTAACCCACTCATAAGCGCCTTCGCTACAAATAGTGAGGTCTATGACCTCCCTACGGGCTTTAGTGATAAAAGTAGGCTCGTTACCCACGTTACAAACTACCAGGTTAGTTGTTAGTAGGTAGTCAAACAGAGACTCGCCCCTAGCGTTAATATCGGAGCTTCCCCACGGGACGTGATGAGCATTAGCGTCAGCTCCAATAATAAGATGACCCGTGCAGAAATTTTCCACCAGATCTTTCACCTCCTTTTGTGGAGGAGGTTCTTCGGCGTCATAGGGCATGTAGACCGACGCCATCGTCAGGCTGGTGCTGCCGACCGTTAAGCTGGCAGCTGTAACGTCACCATTTGAATAGTTGGGTAAGAGAAAGGTGTTCAGCTCAGACTTGACCAAGATACAGGTTCTGACCTTGCCCTCCTCATTAGCTCGGATGAGCTTGTACCCCTTAGCCCTCAATCCACAGATCATTGAGCTATTAACCCAGGGTTCTTGGATAAGGACCACGTCTACGTCGCCTTTATAAAGACGACTGCTTAGGGCAGCTGAGGCCGCTTTAGATTTGTGCAGGTTAATCTGAAGCACCACCAACATGAGAGCGCTCAGCCTTCCCTACCACCGTCGTACCGTCGTGGAGGTCTACCCCGTCCCGGGGCCTATCTCTCAACGACAATTTATCTGCACGATTTGGCGTGGCGGAATCTCTACTGTCTGAAGCGGCATCAACGTTAGTGTGCACCGGATTGCCCTCCACCACCGTGCGGTCGAGGTCTTCCGCGTCCGTTAGGCTATCTGACATCGCCGAGTCGTTCACGGCTTCCTCGCAATTTGACGTGGCGGATACCATACTTTCCGCGTCTGACACCCCTGCCTCCTCTTCTGGTCCTTCGATTTCCGAGTCCTTCGAAGCGGCCGGAATGGCAGCGCGTTGTGCATCGCCACGGTATACGTGGATCACGATATGACCCATTCCATAATGCACTCGTCCGTTGCACCGTTTAAGGGGCTCGAGTGCCTCCTTATTCAGTTAAAACCACCTGTCTATGAGGCCCAACCTCACCCTCGACCAGATTGACACTCCAGTCCTGCGTCGGGAGAGACGGATTCCAGGCCTGCAGCATCTCAGCCGGAATGTCCTTCCAGTCGACGACCTCGATTTTTGCCCCTGGGTAGACTTCACCCAGTCTTGCAACTGCTGCCTTGTACAGTGCAACAGTTCTTGCATCCTCACACGCGAAAACTTTAATCTGACCCTGGTGCCAACCCGCGTCTGTACCCCGCGGCGGTCTACCCGGAGACTCACGCCATATGTCGAGAAGGGCCCTGCCAATTTCGTTCCGGACATACAGCCACCGGTCTCTAGGGATGGACCAACGGTCGTTGGCTCGATCAATGACACCTATAAGGATCCTGTCCTTGGTCACTTCAGCAAAGCTGGGTTTGCCCACTACTGGGATATTCTGATGCCGCTTCGGATGGGGATCCACCTCTCCGTCCGATCTCTGGCGTTTGAAGGGATTCCCGTTCAGGCTTTTAGGCGCATAGGGCCTTTGGAAATTTGGTATCAGAGCTTTCGCTTTCTCCACCATCTTCCTTTCATTCAGCGATAGTGTATCCTGCGATGCTCCCTCATATTTCTTCAGGATCCTTGAAGCCTTCCTTTTATCCCAGTACGCAAAGCGTCGGGGAGATGTCTTTTGGGAGGAGTTCAGACCCGTAGTTGCCATCGCGGTCTCTCCCTTTGATAGAAGCTTAGTTGCGTCTTCCTTCTCTTTCGGATCACTGAGGCCAGGTCCCGAGACCATTGCCACAGACGTTGAGAGGTTGATGTTCGTGCCGGCGCTTGATGGAAGTTTAGCATCCGCCGTTTTCTGCTTACCTGCGTATGCAGCCGCACTGGTGCTGGCTTTCATCAAGTCACTCTCACTTGCTAGCAGTTTCGAGGATGACCGACCCGTAGTTACCATCGTTGTCGGTCCCCCAGTTGACTTTGAAATAGAGTTTGTCCTCCGGCGTTGTGATTTCTCTTGCTCCAGCATAGTTCTCCTCTGCTGCGGAGTAAACGAAGTTATTGATTGTTTTGAATTTTGAGTTGTATTCATCTTGTTCGTACGACCCCTCGCCGGACACGGCCAGCTTGGGGTCAAGGGTGGATTAAGGGGAATGTGTCGTCCGCCACGGCAGAGCTCCATACCGCGGTAAGACCATGGTTACTCTCTGAGGCGGTCCGGTATCAGAGAGGCACCGTTCGACTACAGCCACGATTTGCCTCCCGGCTGCAAACGTCCAATGGGCACGGTATCGCGTAACACCCTGGATTGGGAGGGGGTAGATCTTTGTCATCGCGCCAGCGAGGCTAGGCTGCTCTCGCGATGTAGTGTCATGCGGAGCTATGATCGCAAGGGCAACGTAGCCCCGTGGCTATCGACTAAGCCCTCGTACCGCGACAAGGTATCCACCCTTCACGAGGGAAAAGAAACTTAGCACTCCATGACTATATTGCGAAACACATCAACCCTTAAAGTTCGTCGAGAATTTCATATTATGTTTTACTTTTTCTTGTTTGTTACACAAGCTTCATTTCACAAACTCATTCTTAAAACAAAAGCTACTTCCTAGTTAATATTAGTGGAGTTTAGAAAATAAACAAATTCAACGAAACGCACTATCTATTTGTTTTCAAATCTCGTAAACCTGCTAATTTAGCAAAAAAACTAATAATGTTAATAGAAAACTATAAAAATTACATTCCGTTACCAACCCTTCGCGTTCCAAGAAAGCAAGTATCCATAAAGGATTTGTATCTTCGGAACGTTAATGTCGAAAACCTAACTTCGATCGCGTTCATAAAAACAAAGATGAGAAATAATCCACAGTTGAAAGAAAAAAATATATAAAAGGAACGCACCAAAAAATAAAAGTTCACACGTGAAACCAAAGATAGGCTGCTCATAGCCCGGGATTTGTCAATCAGGCAATCAACCGTCTGGAAGATACATTAACCGTATCTACTTCTTGGATTTGGATTTAGTTCCGAACAAGTATATATCAATATGCTTTTATAGATATATACGTGTGTTTCATTAAATAAAAAAAAAATGTTATTAGCAGTCACCAAAAATTGCACTCACCTGTTACACTCCCGTCACAAACGTTGGCGCGCCAGCATACTGATGAAGAGAGGTTACATTTGGGCAGAAAGAAATATCATTGGGTACACACATATACATGTATAAGAGCATAATAACCGTCAGCCACGGTGCTGCGGTTTTTGTTGTGTCTAATTGTGATCACGCACTCGTGGTAGGGGTAGCGAGTGGGTCACTAAAGAGGCAAAATAAAAAAACAAAAATTAAATGGAACGCTATTAGTGAACAGGTAGTTCCATACCTACAAGCACCGGCGTACAAAAAGGAGCAGGGAACCCAAAAGAAATTCAAGAACGTGGCTGGCCAGACGTGCACGGGCTACAGTCGGACCAAAGATAAAAATATTAATAATTTGGCCAACCAACAAAAAAAAAACCGAAATTACAAAGACACGCGAAAAAAAAACTGAAGATACATAGGTAACTCAAATTTTCTTAACAAAACTTGTCCATATAAACCGAAGAAAAAAACCAACCGCGTGAAATAATAAGAGCGAACGCGTAAGACGCAAAAAAACTTAGTGACAAGATCGAGTGGTAGGGAACGAAACGGAATTTTAGTGTCAATTAAGCGGAAAGTGTAGAAGAGATAAAAATAGAAGGAATATACAAAAAAAACCCAAGAAACCCTAACTAAAAGCTTACTTTGAATATTTGATTGGATAAATAAATTGCAAATTTTTTAATGCGAATAATGCGAAAGTGAGTTTATATTGTTGTTGTTGTAGACTGCAAAGTTGTGCTCCCGCGTTCGTAGTGCAGTTTCTATCGCTGTTGGCGTCGTCGCTGTCCACTTGTCCCAAAAATATTCGCTCTGCTTTTCCGCTCCCTTGCTGTTACGCTTATAAAAATTTCTGTTAACAGGCTATTGACCCTGCTGGCCTATATGCTGGGCCAGCCGTTGTATACCCCTATGCTCCGAGCGTTGCGATTATTTCTGCTTCTATTTTGTGACGTGTGCTGGTGTGGTAGACGTGTTGTTGTTGGCGCTTTCACCTAAGCGAATTATCGTACTCCATTCTGGCCTATTGACTGCCTTTTCAATACGGCGTTTTGTTAGCGCTGTTGTTCAATGCAGATAGTTGCAGATAGGTGGTATACCACTGTCCTTTAAACGCTCGCCCGCCAGATTCTCTTTACAGTTCTCAAGTACGCCTGCAACGATAAAAAAAATCGTTGAGTTACAACACCTACATACGTCCATAGGTAGATATGTCAGCACATCTATCCCTCTATTATTACTTTTGGTTTATGGCAGTAATTCTGGCTACTTACTTGTACGGCTCTAGGAACAGGTATTCCTCATGGTATCTGGTATCTTCACTATACTTATCAAACCACTTCTTCACTGTGCAGTCGCAACTATCTAATAACCGGTATAACGATTGGCGATCCTTTTATAGCCTATACCCTGCCTGGAAATCTGATTCGAATCTTAACTGTCCGCTCGCATACAAGTGCATTTCATGTAGGAATATGCTACGAATCTTTTCACTTTATGGTTTAACACATACATGTTTACCTGAACTGCATTATCGAGCTATAGGGCCAGGATGGCAGTTGCATGCAGTTAGGTATGTGTTGTTTGAGGGGCCTGTGAGTTGTGGGTACGTGTCAGTGGGTTTACAGGCTGTCGTTACAGAGCTCAAGGTCCAAATCCCTTGAATAAACCCCTCCTCCAACTCTGCCGTCCAACTTCGAGCCGTCGGTGTATATAGAAGAGCCACCATTTGTTCCGGGACACCAATCCGTCCTCTCCCAGTCTTCTCTGCTGGGAATGTTTATTTTGAAACAGCTATCCCCGACTGTAGTGGTCGCACAACGATCTGTGCTTAGAGGGAGAAAGTGTCCAATAGTACCCGCACCCAAACTGGAGGTTTCTCTTAGGCGCAGAGCTGATGTCGCCGCTGAAAGAAACCCTTCCAGATCAAGTGGCAAAATGCCCAGAATGACCTGGAGGGCTTCGTTGGGCGTTGTCCTTAGCGCACCGCTTATACAGATCATATTGGATCTAGGGACTTTCCGCAACAGATTCAGGTATGTTGCCTTCCTCAGCGCAGGCCACCATACGACGACTCCATACAGCATGATTGGGCGAATGATGGCCGTGTAGATCCAACTGCATACTCTAGGGCTGAGCCCCCATTTTTTGCCAATGGCTCTTTTGCATGTGTAAAGAGCGCTGCAAGCTTTCTTCTGGCGCTGAAGAACATTCTCCTTCCAGATTAATCTGCACAAATCTAAAGTGGCCTCGGCTGCTTTAAGTAGTCGTCTTTCTAAAGGCGACGTGGATGTGGTCCTCATCGAAGAACCCTGGGCATAGTACAGGTCTACAAGTAAGTTATCCTTATTTCTCTCTCTTTCTAATACACCCAATTTTGACACTGTAGACAGTGTCAAACTAGCTTAACTAACACAGCAACCCGAGGCCCAGGGTTGAAATTTCCAAGAAGAAATGGAGTGAAATCTCCATACAGGGTTGCCGTGTAGGTATATTTTTAAAGCAATTTAGTATGGAAATGTAGAACAAAATGTATGCCTATGAACTAAACAAATTTTGTGATTTGGATAAAATTGATTGTTTTTTTATGAAAAATAATGTCATTTCAATTATATGAACTATAACTATTAGAATATCAATATATTTTGCAGTTTTTATACAATTCAATATTTATTTTGATGATAAATGAAATGATTTCAATATATTTACATATTTTATGAATAAGAATATTTTGAAATACATTGCAGACGTGAAATGCAACCCTGCGCGTAAATATGTACGTACATACGTGTGTGTATACACAACTGTTAGTTCAAACGAAGCAGTTGATGAAGTGAGTCGTTTCAAAAAAAGTTTATTTTAATATTTAATTTTATAATACAATTTCGGCTAATAATTTAATTTATTTACAAAGAACAACATTTTTCCGTCTTTCAGATATTTTTGCCGAGTTAAAGTGGAAAAAAATAGTGTGTGGTAATAAGAATTTTAGCAAATAAGACATGTATACATGTATCTAATAAAGTTGTTCGTTTCCAGAAATGCCCGACCATTGCTGTATTTTAGGATGCGGATTAGGAGTCCCGCGATACCCTTTTCCTGCAGAAACAGAAATGCCAAGGTGAGTGTATAAAGTGACTAAGTTTTAAATATGAGAAAATATTCTTTCAATAATTCTTGTTAAGTTCTTTATGGGCAATTATTGTGCATAAATTCAGATATTAGATATTATGCCATTCATAATTTTCTTAGCTTTATACAGTTTGAGTTTAGTAAAAAAATATATATGTATACATATAAACCCATTTATTTCTAAGTATTGTTATTTAACCATTTAAGTTTATATGGTGTAAATTAAAGCAAAAAGCTATTTAAGAAATGTTCTACATGTATACTTAATATTTTTTAAATATTTGTTTTCAGAAAAAATTGTATCCCTAACGGACCAAAACGGGTATTATAAAAAATGTGTGGTTATAGGTAAAGATTCCTGCTTTTTATTTTTGATCTTATATACATTTTATTTTACAACGCAATGTTTTTTTGTTTAATTTACAACGCCGTTTTCCTTTTATTTTAAAATGCTTTTATATTATATAAAAAAAAAAAATTCCTGATATAAATTTAAGAGTATATTCACCCATAGTGACTCCGGATTTGCCAACCCAGACTAGTGGTAGTATAATTGCATTGGTTATTGAAGATCTTATCCCGGTACTTTCTTCATCAGGAAACCAGAGTAGTGATAATATGATTGAATTGGGCACTGAAGATCTTGTCCCTGTACTTTCTTCATCAGAAGACCAGAGTAAAGATAATATAATTGAATTGGGTACTGAAGATCTTGCCTCTGTACTTCCTTCATTAGAAACCGTAACAAGTGCCTCAACTTTTAATATATTACTATCAAGAATGTGTGAGAATAATGATTTAGTGCACTGTGTCCAATTATAGTAACTTTTTTATGTTTGAGTTATGGGACTCACTTATTTTCTTTATTTCATCATCATTTATTGGCGCTTAACCGCCTAAGCGATTTTGGCCGTTTCGTATCAAAGCACGCCAGTCATTCCTTTTTAGCGATAACGGACGCCAATTGGAAACCCCAAGGGAGTTCAAGTCATCCTCCACCTGTTGTTTCCATCTCAGTCGAAGCCTCCCCCTTCCTCTGCTGCCGAATTCAGGCGACGATAGGAAAACCTTCTGTGCTGGAGCTTCTTTGTCCATTCGCATAACATGGCCCAGCCAGCGGAGTCTTTGGGCTTTAATTCGCTGGACTATGGTCAGATCTGCGTAGAGCTCGTACAGCTCATCGTTAAATTTCCTTCTATACTCGCCGTTGGCATCACGGGAAGGACCATAAATCTTCCGGAGAACTTTTCTCTCAAATACTCCAAGGTCCATCTCATCTTCTCTTGACATTGTCCATGAATCTGAGCCATACATCAGGACAGGTATGATGAGAGACTTATAGAGTGTGATCTTTGTTCTTCGAGAGAGGACTTTACTTCTCAATTGCCTACTCAGTCCAAAGTAGCACTTGTTGGCAAGAGTGATTCTCCGCTGGATTTCTAGACTGATATTATTTTCGGTGTTGATACTGGTTCCCAAATAGACGAAGTCCCTCACAGTTTCAAATTTGTAACTATCAACAGTGACATGGCTGCCAAGGCGCAGGTGCGCCGATTCTTTCTTTGATGACAGCAAATACTTCGTCTTGTCCTCGTTCACGGCAAGACCCACTTTTTTCGCTTCCTTATCCAGTCCAGAAAAGGCAGCGCTTACGGCGCGGTTGTTAAGGCCAATGATATCAATATCATCGGCATACGCCAGCAATTGCACGCTCTTGTAAAAGATTGTACCATTGCGGTTTAGCTCTGCTGCTCGAATTATCTTCTCCAGCATCAGATTGAAGAAATCGCACGAAAGGTAGTCGCCCTGTCTGAAGCCTCGTTTGGTTTCAAATGGCTCAGAGAGGTCCTTCCCGATTCTGACGGAGCTGTTGGTATTGCTCAACGTCATTTGACAAAGCCGTATAAGCTTTGCAGGGAAGTCAAATTCAGACATGGCGGCATACAGGCAACTCCTTTTTACGCTGTCAAAAGCGGCTTTAAAATCGACAAAGAGATGGTGAGTGTCGATTCTCTTATCATGGGTCTTCTCCAGGATTTGGCGTATCGTGAAAATCTGGTCGATGGTAGACTTACCAGGTCTAAAGCCACACTGATAAGGTCCAATCAGTTTGTCTACGATGGGCTTCAGCCTTTCACACAACACGCTAGAAAGAACCTTATATGCGATATTAAGAAGACTAATTCCGCGGTAGTTGGTGCGGTTAGCGGGATCGCCTTTCTTGTGGATTGGGCAAAGCACACTTAAATTCCAATCCGGAGGCATGCATTCGTCTGACCATATTCTGCATAAGAGCTGATGCATGCTTTTTACCAGCTCTTCGCCTCCGCGATTGAACAGCTCGGCGGGTAGTCCGTCTTTTCCAGGCGCTTTGTTGTTTTTGAGCCGGGATATAGCTATCCTCACTTCATCATAGTCAGGTGGTGGGACGACTTTTCCATCGTCAGGGATTGGGGTATCGGGTTCGACGTCTCCCTCGCAATTTAGCAGTGAGGAGAAGTGCTCCCTCCATAATTTAAGTACATTTTGTACGTCGGTTACCAGGTCGCCATTATTGTCCTTACAGGAGCTTGCCCCGGTCTTAAAACCTTCCGTCATCCGCCGGATCTTTTCATAGAATTTTCGGGCATCATTCCTGCCAGCCAGCATCTCAAGCTCCTCACACTCACGCCTTTCGGCCTCACTTTTCTTTTTTCTGAAAAGGCGTCTCTCTTTCTTCTTTGCGTCACGATATTGTTGCCATACACTGCGGGTTGCGCCCGTTCGCAACGTCTCCCTGTATGCAGCGTCCTTTTTTTCCGAGGCAGTTTTGCATTCCTCATCGTACCAGTTGTTCTTGCGGGCTCGCTGGAACCCTATAGTGGCCTCAGCGGCGGTACGCAATGAGTGAGAGATATGCTTCCATTGCTCGGTTTTCTTTATTTATTTATTTAAATAAACAATGATTTTTTATACAAATATGTCTGTTTATTCATTATTTAATGGAAAATGTGGTGATAAATCTCAATATCAACAGCGAGGGTGCAATACGTCGGCTTTGTTGTCGCTTTACCTCGAGTTTAATGCAAGGTAATAATAATAATTATTTAATTGCTATGATTATTCATAACAAAGCTACGCGATCTATCACGCCCGAGCAACGAGGAGCAACACGCATCAGAAACAGTTGACAATTATTCCAAACCCAAAGGATGCTGTGTATGTTTGGTGGAAACGCCATATAAACAACTTTGTAGCAGTATGTGAACACTCCCTTATATGCACGCCACGCACACACAAAGTACAAAAAGAAAATAAGCACAGGCATCTATGAAAAAACACATTTAAATGGTGGGGCACTTTACTAATATATGCTGTAAGTAAGAAAAATGCTTGTTTATTAAAAATATTCACAGAAATTTATACAATTAGCAAGTTGCGTTTTATGTAAACAAAGAAGAACAAGAGAGTTGTCATGGAAATATCAACCACAGGATTGCTTTTCTGCGTAGTGCTGAAAGTTTTAGAAAGTTTTAGAAAATATGAAAAAATTTTCGCTAAGCAAGTAAAATCTTTGTACAAACATTTCCAGATCAAATTAGTTGCTATACTAAATAATTTTCGGCAAATAGTTTCTATTATTTATGAAGTTATTAAACATTTGTCACAAGCTACTACTACTTTTATTTCGGTCCTAACGAATGACACCCTTCGTTGAGTGGCTTCCAATAAGGGGAACCCGATCAGGTGAGCACAGCTGTAAGTCAAACAGCTGATTCATATCTTACTTGTACAGTTGTACTATGACCTTGGGTCAATAGCTCGAGAATCTGCGGATTGGGGACTAAGGGCTTCAAGCTCATTCGAGTCAGCGAGGAGAGCAAAGTCAGAACGTGTATTTTGGTCAAGTCTGAGTGATATTAATGGTGATATCAGTTTAACGGCCGACAGCACCCGCCTGACGGTGGCGTCGGTCTATATGCCCTACGACGCCGAAGAACCTCCACCACAAACGGAGGTGAAAGACCTGGTGTCAAATTTCTGCACGGGTAATCTTATTATTGGAGCGGACGCTAATGGTCACCATGTCCAATGGGGGAGCTCCGATATCAATGCCAGGGGCGAGTCTCTGTTTGATTACCTCTTAACAACCAACCTGGTAATTTGGGTGGGTAATGAACCTACTTTTATCACTTAGACCCGCAGGGAGGTCATAGACCTCACTATCTGTAGTGAAGGCGCTTATGAGTGGGTCAGAAAATGGCGGGTTCTTGAAGAACATTCATTCTCTGACCACCGTTACATAGAAATGGTTTTCGACTTTATTGTAGAACTTTGATACTTAGAGAAAATTGACAAAGATTTACACAGCGATGGATACCATGACGCGTTTCGGACTTTCCAGGGTCCACATCAGATGGATTTTCGGACACAGAACTACTGTGTCTGCACCGAAGCGGTTAAAGGAATTGCTTATAACAAATCAGCTACGATGCCCTGTAGTATTTCTAAGTCAACTTTCTTATAAGCGTGCCAATTTCATACCTTTAGACATAAGGCCGCGACATACTTTTCATATGATACACGGAATATGAGTATATTATTAGGCGTGCATATTTATGCAGAAGCACACTGAGGTTTTTAATTTGCATTCCTTCATACCACTTTTATGTGTATTATTGGTTTCGCTCTACCTATGGTGTGTACTTATGTATCAATTATGAATTTTCTTATTGGAGCTTAGCTCGAAAATTGTTTATACCTGCTGTACTTTTTACTAGTACTAGGGTATTCTAAATTTTGATGAACAACCAATCATGAAGCGCAATCCACGTAACACTAATTGGCAGTTACATAATGAAATATTAGACAGAGACCTACCAGTACTGCCCTCACAAGCCCCCTCATCAGTAGAGGAACTGGAGGATCCTGTTACTACATTTACATCGGCGATCTCAAAGGCCACATTGGTGGACTCGCTCCGCAAATCATGCCGGAAACAATTTAACAAGGCCAAGAGCGTCGGCTCTCAGCCTCATTGGCACGAATATAAAGTTAAACTAAGGGCCTACAAAAAAGCTCTGAGACAGGCGAAGAGAACCTCGAGGAGAAAGTTCTGCACTGGCGTCGGAAAGGTCGACGACATAGTGAGACTTAGACGATGACTCTCGAAAAGTCAAACAGCCATCAGCTATTTGCGAAAACCTGACGGACCCTGGACCAGCACGGAAGAGGAAACCCTTGAGCTGCTCTTGAATACACATTTTCCGGGGAATCTGCATGACGCACCACTAGCACCTGCAACAAACCTGGCAGTAAATTTACCCATCACTGAGGAAAGGGTAAGGTGGGCAGTTAAGAGCTTTGAACCGTATAAGGCTGCCGGGCCGGACGGGATTATCTCCGCGCAACTTATAAACACGTTGAGGACATCAGCTAAATGGCTGGTATTTCTCTTCACAGCCTGACTGGCTCTCAACCACATTCCGGGCTTCTGGAGAAGCGCCACGGTAGTGTTTATCCCTAAGGCTGGGAAGGCATCCCACTACGAGCCAAAAGACTACAGACCGATCAGTCTCTCGTCCTTTGTACTCAAAACCTTTGAGAGGATACTAAGCAACTACCTCTCAACGACTGTTGATATCAACCTTAAATCTAGCTATAAGCATGCATACACCAAGGGTAAATCAACAGAAACTGCTCTGCACAGCCTAGTATCTGTCATTGAGGAATCGCTGCGTGAAAAGGACTACTGTCTCGTGGCCTTCCTAGACATTGAGGGGGCTTTCAACAATATAAGCCCGGAGGCAACTCCGCTCTAACTAATCTGGGCGTAGATAGACCTCTAACTGGTTTATTTGACCAACTTCTAAGGGGAATGAAAATAGCTTCTTCACTTGGTACGGTTGAGTTTTCACGCTATATCACAAGGGGAACGCCCCAGGGTGGTGTTCTTTCCCCGCTTTTATGGAACCTCACAGTCAACTCGTTGCTACGTGACAGAAGCTGAGGGGCGAGAAGATAGTGGCATACGCAGACGATTTAGCTATTGCATTCAGAGGTAAGTTCCCACAATCTCTGTGTGACCTGATGCAAGTAGCACTGCGAGAAGTTTCGACGTGGTCCTCTCGCTGCGAACTTAGTATCAACCCGGGGAAAGTGGAACTTGTCCTCTTCACCAACCGGTACAAAATACCGCCACTAAGCCTACCAGAACTAGATGGCACGCGCCTGGGCTTGTCGAATAAGGCCAAGTTTCTAGGCATAGTTCTGGACAGGAAATTGAATTGGAAGGAGAATGTTCTTCAGCGCCAGAAGAAAGCTTGCATCGCTCTTTCCACATGCAAAAGAGCCATTGGCAAAAATAGGGGCTCAGCCCTAGAGTATGCAGTTGGATCTACACGGCCATCATTCGCCCAATCATGCTGTATGGTGTCGTCGTATAATGGCCTGCGTTGAGCAAGGCAACATACCTGAATCTGTTGCGGAAAGTCCATAGATCTAATATGATCTGTATAAGCGGTGCGCTAAGGACAACGCCCAACGAAGCCCTCCAGGTCATTCTGGGCATTTTTCCACTTGATCTGGAAGGGTTTCGGTCAGCGGCGGCATCAGCTCTGCGCCTAAGGGAAACCTACAGTTGGGGTGCGGTTACTATTGGACAATCCAGTATTCTGGAATCTTACAGCTTTCTCCCTCTAAGCACAGATCGTTGTGCGACCACTACAGTCGGGGATAGCTGTTTCAAAATAAACATTTTCAGCAGAAAAGACTGGGAGAGGAACGATTGGTGTCTCGAAACAAATGGTGGCACTTCCATATACACCGACGGCTCGAAGTTGGACGGCAGAGTTGGAGGAGGGGTTTATTCAAGGGATTTAGACCTTGAGCTCTCCTTCAGACTACCTGATCATTGTAGCGTCTTCCAGGCGGAAGTCTCGGCAATCCTGGACGCCGCGGCCTGGTTAAGCAAACGTTTTATCGGAGAAGATATCGCTATTTTCAGCGATAGCCAAGCGGCCATCAAATCCCTTGGCTCATACACGTTCAACTCTGAACTGACGCTCAGCTGTCGTCGATCTCTTCAGGAGATGGCCCAACAGAACCGCGTAAACCTCATATGGGTCCCGGGACATAGGGACATTGAGGGAAACTGTAAGGCAGACGAGCTTGCCAGGCAGGGCACGACCAAGCAGGTTCTTCAGGATAAAGAGCGCTTAGGTATGCCGTTTGCCACAAGCAAACTAATGCTGAAGGAGCACACTCCGTCAAGCCAACGAAAGATGGGTGCAATCCCCAGCAATCGGATATCGAAGAAAACCTGGCCAAAATGGGATCTTAAAAGGTCTAGACGCATTTATGCCCTAACTAGGAGGGAAATCTCCATTTTGATAGGGGTATTAACCGGTCACTGCCTCATTGGTAGGCATGCAGAAGGCTAGGTGTGCCCTACCGACGATGCTGCAGGAGTTGCAAAGATGATGAGGAGGAGGAAACAGTGGAGCACCTCATCTGAAACTGTCCGGCTTTAAGCGGCGCGAGAACGCGCTTTTTGGGAGTTCCCTTCCTGGAAAGCCTAAGCCAGATCGCGGAACTGGACATAAAGGAATTGATGGCCTTCATAAAGTCATCTAAGTGGTTCGAGAGCAGTAAAGGTGTCGGTTTAGGAGTGTCAGTCCCGGGATTCGGCTATGTGAAAAATCCCAACAACTCAGGGATTTTCCATATGGCTGGGTCCCGGGACTGACTTTCCTTGTGTTGGTGGTATCACAACGGGCCTTTCAAAACTGGCCTAAGTGTGCCTCTGCGGCAGCCACTTGAACCTAACCTAACCTGTTGATTGTCCACAAGAATTCTACGGTTCTCGTATCTGGACTTAAGGGCCCCCGGGGCGAGTTCCATTTTGGTCATTAAGAGGGTATTTTTGAATAATGAGACGTGCCTTTCCACGGGTTTTTTCCCTCAAGTGATATAATTTTTGAACTTGAGAGAGTTTGGGGTGGTTTATGTACACTGTCGTGAACATATCTCTGAAGGATGTCCACGTATCGTATCCACCGTGGAACACTTCTGTGTCACATGCGTGGACTTTGAGGTAGGACTTTTTCGAGTTTTGTTAACTCGAACACGGATTTGTTCAAAATCTGCGCCAATTCATCCTCTTCCGCTTGAGATTTCGACCGTGTTCTAGGTCCTTGTTGGGGTGGTTGGAGATTTATATTTTTTCGACTTTATCTTCAGCCATTTTTATTGGGGTATTTTACAGAAAGGAGAGGGAGAAAACAAAATATGTGTCTTAGGAGTACACAGGAATATTTGGTAAATGTGTATAAGGAGTACACAAATATTTTGGAAAAGTGTATAAGAGGTACACAAAAATATTTACAAATGTGTATAAGGAGTACACAACTATTTTTGGAAAAGTGTATAAGAAGTACACAAATATTTAATGGGAATGTGTATAAAGGAGTACACAAGAGATAACAAATTTTTAGAAATATTTAACTACTTGGGCTTTATTTATTTTAATTTAAAAAAATAATTTGCTTCTATTTTACTGTGTTTTTCCCACTGTATTTTTGAGACCGTTTTTATGAGTTTCGGCCCACTGTGCCTTTTTGTTCGCAGCTGTACTTATTGGAGTGTATATATATAAATATGCACTTGTCTCAGCGCTTCTGAGTCCAAGTGTCTTTGTATGTGTGAGAGTACACACTTTTTGTAATTTTTTGAGCTAAGAAATGGAAGTAGGGGAAACAACGATTTGGTTAATTTGTCAAATATGGTTTTTGACCCTTCTTACAGTGTATATATAACTAAGGATGTTCAGTTTCTTCTTCCGCTCCAATGATGCTGAGTGTAAGAATTAGAGGGGGGTATGGGGGTTTTTGACCGTTGTTTCAGTATGTTGAATTTATGTTGGCGGCGTAGAGAGGGGTGCTTGTAGGGAGTATATGTATAGCGAAAGTAAGTATATGGGTAGGGTGCAATGGGTTTCTATATATATATGTATATACGAGTGCGTTATTTAAAATTTTAGCGGATTATTAAAATTTTATAATTTAAAATTTCTGCAAATGAGAACATAAGGGGTTTCTCAAAGCTTTTTTTAGAGATCCGCTAAGTTATGTAAATCGGGTATATGGAGGATATGCGGGGTAAAATATATTTATATGAGTATGAGTGTAAGTATGTAGGTATGTATATGCAATATGTGAAGGATGTAAACAAACCGACATTTTAATGTGTGTTGTCAAAAGAAGAGTTCACACTTGTACTGATACACAATGCCCAAAGGTAAACAAAGTACAAAGGCAAATTTTCATTATGTCAAATGGTGTCAAATTTCATCGACTTACCCCCGAATTCTGTAATTTTGTCTCATCTCAAGTCACAAAAATTGAGATTTTTCGTTTGAGGTTTGATATGGACGAAATGGAATTGGAACACAAAATGTCTCTATTAGTGACTATTGTCTCTATTAGTGACTAGAGACAGCTTACAGAATTCGGTGGTTAATCGAGGTTTGGCTGAATATTTCGATAAAGTCGATAAAAGTTCTCAAAATTTGACCTAATGAAAACCAGAGGTTAGACACTATTTTGTAGAAGTTTAAGAGATACAAATTACCTGATTCGGTTTGAGTCATTTTAAATGAATAATTTTTATCAATAACACTTGTTATAGTACATTTACACTGCACCAAGTTTGGCGAATTTAAATGAGTCATTTCGAACCTGTTTACACTGGCAAATTTGCTTTTGGCTTCACCTTTCCTGCAAGAACCTTCTCCCAGGACAAAAATCCACCGAAAGAAAATGCACTACCGTGATGTTTTAAACACCTGTATAGTAATAATAAAAGAAGAGTCAAGAAGACTTCTGTCTCTTCCGGGTAGAGTTGGTCCATTTTCTTAAAAAAACTAGTTGAAATTGTTATTTACAGCTGTGCATAGTGCAAAAGTTATCACACGTCAAGTGCCCATTGAGGTTCTTGCTGGGCAATTCTAAATGTGGAAAATAGGCAGGGTTGCTACTTTGAGGAACTGTGGATTGTAGTGTTCGGCGAATGAGGCCAAATGTCATGGAATTCCAAATTTAGAAAATGAGATTTGTATGGAAAAAAGCACCAAATTTGCAATTTTTCGCCAAATTTTCGAAATTTGGTGCGGTGTAATTAAACACTGCATAAAACTTTTAAGCTAAGGGTACACCTAGCAACGCGACAGGACGCGACCAAATATTCTTTGCATGTGTTCTTAAGCTAAGGGTACACCTAGCGACGCGACACGACGCGACCAAATAGTCGTTGCATGTGCTCTTAAGCTAAGGGTACACCTAGCGACAGCAACACCACGCGACACAACATAGTTGATCAAATAGGCAACTATTTGGTCGCGTCGCGTGGTGTCGCAGGGTGTACCTGTACCTTTATGGAGCAGAGTACACCTAGAGACAGCAGCACCACGCGACACGACGCGACACAACATAGTTGATCAAATAGGCAACTATTTGGTCGCGTCGCGTCACTTCGTGTCGCTAGATGTACCCGTACCTTTAAAGCGAGTAAGCAAAAGTCCTGTTAGTTTCAACAGCTCCAACTAATAAAAATATCTAGTGGCGCTAGTCTCAGAGGGTATGTAACAAATAATAACTAAATGCATACACTTATCAGTGATAGATATTAACACAAAGGGGATTTTCCATAAATGCTTGTATAATTTTTTTAATATTTCTTAAAGTTATAAGAAGTCATAAAAAAGATTGCGATAATTGTACAATAAAATTTTTTTAAGGTCTGGCAGTGCCTTTTTGATCGTACTCAATAAACATATGAACGAGTAACAATTAGTTCAAGTTAGCTACGAGGCTCTGTAGTTTTGTGCGCAAAATAAATAAAAGTAGTTATTGTGAAATAAAGATGTGTTATAAAATAAAAATTACTAAAGAAAAATGTGAAATGGTGAATAAACAAAATAAGTACATGTGTAACTGAATAAACATATGCACATATTTTGTTAGCAGTCTGGCAGCACTAGTGTGTCATCTACAATTTTTCTTGTTACTTTTGGGCGTGGAAGAAAAGAAAACAATTTGGTTTTTATTAATTTATTTCAATTTCTATTTCATAAAAGTACCTAATTATACATTAATTGTGAACCCTGCATTTTCCAGTGGAAAACAAGAACCCCTGTTCAGGTGATCATCTATTCAACTTTGCAAGTTTGCTGAAATTGGTGCTCCATCTTTGTTGTTGGCAGTCAATTAACTTATAAAGCCACCCACTTCAATTGTGTGTCTTCCCGCCTAAAGTTTTTATAGCCACTGAAGGTTGTTCGTGCTTCAAGCTTTGTTTTGGTGGTTTGTGTCCTTGCTAAACGTCAACGTTTTGTTTACTGCCGTACCAGTGGTAATCAAACTGTCGCTACCCAACAAGCAATTTCAATAAGCAAGCAATAATATGCCGAAAACACCACGCTCACCACAAAACACGCATTTCGCTGCCTCTGGTCCCGCCCCCAAACAAGCTAGACACGCCGAGAACTCTGAGCCCTCTTCTTCGGATATTCTCGACGCAATAAGGTCTATGGAAGCTAACTTTAATCTGCAAATGAGAGATCTTGCTTCCAAAAGTGATGTTGCTGACCTTACACAGCAGATTAGCCTGGTTACTGAGAAAATAGTTAAGTTGGAGGAGGAAAACAAGGTTCTACGTCAGGAGCTTGAGGCCCTCAAAGTTGATCGCTCGGCCGATAAAAAGGAATTGTGCGACTTGTCAGACAAAATAAGAGGCAAAAATATTATTATTAGGGGACTATCGCAGGACGCTGCATCGGATGACGGAGTCAGTGCATTATGCCGTCAGAAGTTGGACCTCCCGAATATTGTGGTTCGTGACACTCCAACCATTTTTAAACTAAGAAGCGGTGTGGGTGTCGTTGCTGAGCTAGGGTCGCACTCAATGGTTAAGGATGTTCTGGGGAATGCTAAAAAGCTGTCGGGCTCATCTATTTATATTGAAAAGGACCTCGGCGAGCATCAACGTTTACAAAAGAAAGCTCTCCTACAGCTTAGGAAAGATCTATTCGCCCTAGATCGCTCCAAAAAGGCTCTTGTGTATAATAATACGATGCGTGTCAACAACAAGTGGCTTAAATTCTCAGTTGATGTGTGGGGAAGTGCCGGCTGACTCTATGTTGAAGGAGTATTATGGGTGCGCTATTTCCGATCTTTTAACTGATTTCCCGGACCTGCTCAGAAGAGCTTCTACGAAAAAAAACTAGGTATCTTAAGTAGTGGTAATTTATGTCTAGATCAGTGTCTTTTAGCAAACTCCTCAAATGATGTTAATGTGCCGTTTTCTAGGGAAGTTTTAGATGATCTCTCGATTTTGTCTTATAATGTAGCTAACTTGAATAGTAAATTTAAATTTAAGGATGCTTTTAATTACATTCAAAGTTTTGATATTTTCTTTTTATTTGAAACGCATGTTTTGGCTGAGGATAGATCGAAGTTCTTTCACCTTTTTAAAGAGTATGGGTTACATTGGATAGATGCAACCAAAGCACATAAGGCTGGTCGTGCTAGTGGTGGTTGCTTGTTTGGGTTTAAAAAATGTATTAAATCGCGCTACAGGCTAAAATTCGTTACAGCTTATGGTTGCACATACTTGTCTGTTCATCTAAGTGATATCGTCTTCTGTTTCATCCCGCAATATTTGAACTGTACGCGGTGGAATGCTGATTTTGCATGTCTCGTAGATTTTCTAGAAAATCTTAAACCCAGCTCATTTTGTATTGTTGGTGACCTCAATGGCCGCGTAGGCTCGTCCCAAGTTGTCAGAAAGGAAGCCTTATCAGAAATGTATCATGTTCGTGATTCACGAGTGTCCAAAGACTCGGTACTAGATAACAAAGGTAGGCAAATACTTAATTTGGCTGAAGACTTTGGTGGGGTTGTTTTAAATGGAAGGGTGGATGGTGACCTGAGTGGTGAATTTACTTTTTGTGGGGTAGTTGGCCGTACAGTAATTGATTATGCTATCTGTTCTTTTGACATTTTGGGCCTAATCGATAGTTTTTCCGTAGAATCAAAATACTTCTCGGATCATATGCCGATCGTTATTAAACTCCGCGGTCGCGTGCATACTACCGAATACGTCGGTATTTCATCTTCTGCAAGAGTTACATGGAAACCGCACAGGGCGGATAAATACAAAGAGGCTATCGCTGGATCTTGCAATACCGATTATATATACTCCGTGGTACCTATTGATCAGAAAGTTTCCATAATTACCGAAAAGGTTAAGTCGGCAGCGCAAATAACCAAAGGGACCTATCGCTTCTCGCCGAAAAATGAGTGGTTTGACAGCCAGTGCTCAAACTTACGCAGAAAAGTAATGAATGCATTAAATGTGCTGAGAAAGAGCAATCTTGAAAGCGATAGAATTAAGTACCTCGCCTTCCGTAAAGAGTATACTACGCTTTGCAACCGGAAGAAACTAGAGTGGAGATGTAAAGAGATAGAGCAGCTTAACACTGTTAGAAACTCGTGCGATTGGTGGCGTTTAGCAAACTCCCTCAAAAAGGTCCGCGGTAAAGTAAGCAGCAACCTCCAAATACATGATTTTTATTCCCATTTCAAGGATCTTCTTTTTCGCAACAACATTAACTCGTGTGTGCATTGGGCTCTGCCTCAGCGTTCTGATTCCTTTCTCGATGCTCCTTTCGACTACTGGGAACTCCAACTGGTTATAGACAGTACCAAATGCAAAAAAGCCCCAGGGAAAGATGGCATATGTTACGAGTTTTATAAATTTGCTCCGCAATATTTTCTCAACGAACTGTTGACGCTTCTAAATTTTATATACATGAGAAAGCAGCTGCCTTCTTCTTTTAGTTCCTCAATTTTGATCGCCCTTTTCAAAAAAGGTGACCCTAACACTACCACAAATTACAGAGGTTTGTCTCTTTTAGATACTATTTACAAAATTTTTTCTGGGCTCTTACTTAATCGCATAAATGC
This sequence comes from Campiglossa producta, assembly GCA_964058755.1. Classification (NCBI taxonomy): domain Eukaryota; kingdom Metazoa; phylum Arthropoda; class Insecta; order Diptera; family Tephritidae; genus Campiglossa; species Campiglossa producta. The sequence goes on from CAXKVI010000001.1 coordinate 118,073,252, forward strand.
GTGGATCGATTCTAACAGCATCTTGGATGAGTCCCAAGCCGGTTTTCGCAGGGGTTACTCGACGATAGACAATATCTTTGTGCTCTCAAGCATTGTCAATCTAAACTTTTCACGCAACAGGAGAACTTTTGTCTTCTTCGTAGACTTCTCGTGTGCTTTTGACACGATTCCCCGCAATATGCTCTTTTATAAACTAGCCTCCTACGGTCTTTCTACTCATATGATTGAAATTCTGAGCCTTATCTACGCGAATACGTCTTGTAAGGTTTTGTTCGACGGCGAACTGTCCGAATCTTTCCCTGTAAACCACGGGGTCCGTCAAGGCTGCCTTTTAAGTCCGATTTTATTCTCATTGTACCTAAATGACTTGAATGACTATCTGCCCGGAGGTGTGATGATTGGTAACAATAAGATAAAGGTGCTTATGTATGCTAATGATTTGGTACTACTTGCCGAATCTCCCGAACAGCTACAGGTAATGATAAACTCTCTCCGCGACTACTGTAGCCAATGGGCACTAACTGTAAACCTGAGTAAGTCAAAAATCATGATATTTAGGAAAGGTGGTAGAATACCTAGTTCGTGGAAATGGTCTTATGGCAGCGAAGACATTGAAAAAGTTAACGAATACAAATACTTAGGTGTTCTCCTCACTTGCCAGTTATCTTTTACTAAGCACTTAAATTCAAAGTTGGTGGATGCAAAAAACGCTATTTGCGCAACGTGGTTGAGCTACATTAACAACCCGCGTATCTCATTGAGTCAGAAATTAAAAATCTTTGAGGCTGCTTCCAGGTCCATCATGTTTTATGGCGCACAAGTATGGGGTGTCACCCAATTTGACCAAGTAGAAAAACTCTTCAGATTTTTTATAAAAAAACTGATTTTTCTTCCCTCTAATACGCCAAATTATATGCTGCATCTGGAAACAGGTTTGCAGCCCCTATATTTACATACACTCCGTCTACACATGCTTTATATTTCTCGTTGTCTTAGTCTTACTCATCACAGACTCCCCCGCCTCCTGGCGGAGGAGACTGCCAAGCTGGGGATATCTTGGGCAAACGGTTGGAAAGAACTTGCGATCAGGGTTAACTTACCTTTCATTACGGAATTCTCAGTAGCTAATATTCAGGCTTTCACGTTTTCGCTCTTAGATCGCCTTGCTGAGAGTAATACAAATATGTTCCTAGATATGGCACAAAAGTGTACTTCTCACGATCTTTACAATATTTTAGTGCCCTTAGAGAGTTCATATTTCACGGATGATTTCAGTGCTTATGCCGTTAGTTTAATTCTACGAGCAAGGGGAGGTCTGCTGAACCTAAACGCTAGAGCTTACAAAAACATATCGTCTCCACTTTGCACAGTGTGTAATTTGCGGATGGCAGAAGACGCTTTTCACCTTATTGGATCATGTCCTATATATAACAATTTCCGTTTGCTTTATTTTGGGGAAAGAACTTTAGATATGGCGAAGGTCATTGCTATTTTAAATGGTTATAATTTCATTTCTCTTGCCAAGTTTCTTGCAGACAGCATTAAATTCAGAAATTTGATATTAAACGAATTCTCATAGCTTATACATAAGTAATTTATTTAACATGCAGTGCGACACGCAACATATTCTGTTATTGTCGCAATTCTCAATTTTTATTTATTTTATTTATATGTTTGTGCATAGTAGCCTAAGTCATATGCTGTATTTCGATTTGTTTAAAATAAATATATAATACTACTACTATTTTGTTAGCCCGATTCCCTAACTTTTAACCACTCGCCAATCGTTTAGGTTTTCGCCAGGGTTTGGCGTTTGTTCTTAACGAAACTGTGATTCTCTAACTTGCCTTTAACGCATTTCCATATTTTTAATATTTCGCACCAAATAAAGCGCCACAAACTCAAAAGACATTTTTATTTCAATTTATTTCAAACACTATCAAATTAATCCGCGATAACTGGCTACAATGAAAGTGTTAGCGAAACCAGCTGATCGAGCTTATCGACTTTTAGTGTGGTTAACACTTAGAGAATAGGGAAAAGCGATAAAAATGGCGTTAAACAGAATTAACGCTAACACTTGGCGATAAAATAGTTAGGGAATCGACCTACAGGTCAGGTAACTGGAACCAAAGAGAATATATCAACAAGAACCACCACTCGTTATGAAAGCAACGAACAAGATGGATGCCGTTTTCTTTCAGGGTTTCGGTAATTTCGATATAAATATGTTATTGTCTAATCGAAACAAAATGTGTAAAAGAAAATAGACGAGAACTGAAATAACACAAGAGGCGAAACAAAAATTTAGCAGCTGTCGTATTTACAAAACTGAGGAAAACAAAATTACCGAAACCCTGAAAGAAAACGGCATCCATCTTTTTCCTTGCATTTATAACGAGTGACGGCTCTTGTTGATATATTCTCTCTGCTGGAACGCAACTATTGTGGCGAATATTCTCAAGAATCGCTCATCCCTACTTGTACTCCCACCACTAGCGTATTTCCACCACTAGCGTCACTACGACAACTACATCTTTTTAAGCAGGGCATACACGACCGATATGCGCTGTCGCGAAAGTAATATCCACTTTATCCTTATGGTTCGTTGGATTGGATAGCTTTGACCGTAGTCCATAGTTTGCCAACACCATCGGAGAGGTTGCATTGTTCCACGTGTTGTTTCCATTTGGCCAGTTTGTGTTTATCGACCAACCTACGAATTTCCGCGTTGAGATCACTTATGCGGGGGTCTACGGGATTGAGACTTCGCACTTCATCTCTTTCTCTAGCCATGGCCGCTGCCTCCGCGGGGAAATTGGTCTTATTTGAGATATTCGACCCGCAAGAAGGAAGCGTTTAGAGGCCAAGTCAATGACTGAGGAAGTCTTGTTCGCCTTCGTGTACGTCCGTGGGAATGGGTAGAGCAGCCACGGATTCGTCCGTGTCTGACGCAAACGTGATTATGGGTCGCCAATTTTTGTTTTTCAGTAGTCCCGTGCTTACGATAAAAATATCCTGCGAACTATAGCAATTACCCTATACTCTTGCTGGTGCGTCTCCGTTCAGTGTGCAGAAAGCTGTATCATCTATTTGCTCCGCAAGTGCATGCCCTCTATTGTCTGCTTGCAGGTTTGAATGCCACATGTCGTGGTGCGCATTGAAGTCGCCCACGATCACGCGGTTATCTCCTCGTAGTAGCAGCCTAATGTCGCGGTGATAACCGTGGGGAAACTTGAGACAGGGGGTATGTAGATGTTAATGATCCTGTACGGATGGTTATGCCTTGTCTTTCTAAGATATCATCCGTTCCTTCGAGGTATCAAATAGATCATACTGTACAGAGTTTTGTGTTATGAACGCTAGACCACCTCCTAGACCTCCTGTTACTCTGTGACGGTCTTTCCGATGGATGTTATATCCGCCATAGGTAATGAGGTTCGACCTAGGACTGAGCCTGGTTTCTTGAACTGCGGCAAGTTTTATGTCATATTGCGTCATCAGATTAGTTATCTCCATGATCTTTTCAGTTAATCCGTTACAGTTGTGCTGTAAGACTTGGAAGTGCGCCGCTGGAGTCGATGTGGAGTTCACCATAAGCGTGAGAGACGGATGTGTTCGCCCAGGTGTTGGTAGGCTAAGACCAAGGCTGTGCCTCAGTCTAGTTAGCTGTGGACCTGGTGTGACCGGGTTGGCTGGCGTCGTAGGTTGAGGCGTGTTACAGCATGGTGCGATGAACGCATCCGTCCAAAGGTTCCTGTTTGCGAGCCCAGAACATAGATGTACGTGGTATTGGCCTAAGCAGTTATTGCATTTGACCGATGACGCGAGCGTGTATAGTCTTAGTACACGTAGAGACAGGTACGAGAAAATGATTATCCTGACTCACGTGTGGATTTAAGAGAGAGGGGGGTGCGATGGATGAACAGAGAGAGACTGGTGCTCGGCATTGCTCATATCTAAAATGCTCCGATGGGAGCGAGGGTGTTGAGCTGCTGCGCGTGATGTTGACGCCGTAAGCCGTCTCTTACAGACAGCAAAACTCCTGCAACGCCATATCGGGCAGTTAATCGGAACAACTCGTCGTTGATAGGCAACCTCCGGGATGGGGCAAACCTCGACGATATGGGGACGGCAGGGAAGTCCGTGCGCTCTCATGTTGGTGGTGCTTCAGATTAATCTGCACAAATCTAAAGTAGCTTCGGCTGCTTTAAGTAGTCGTCTTTCTAAAGGCGACGTGGATGTGGTCCTCATCCAAGAACCCTGGGTCAATAGCTCGAGAATCTGCGGATTGGGGACTAAGGGCTTCAAGCTCATTCGAGCCAGCGAGGAGAGCAAAGTCAGAACGTGTATTTTGGTCAAGTCTGAGTTGAACTCCTTTCTCCTACCTAACTACACCATTGGTGATATTACCGCTATCAGTCTCACGGTCGACAGCACCCGCCTGACGGTGGCGTCGGTCTATATGCCCTACGACGCCGAAGAACCCCCACCACAAACGGAGGTGAAAGACCTGGTGTCAAATTTCTGCACGGGTAATCTTATTATTGGAGCGGACGCTAATGCTCACCATGTCCAATGGGGGAGCTCCGACATCAATGCCAGGGGCGAGTCTCTGTTTGATTACCTCTTAACAACCAACCTGGTGATTTGCAACGTGGGTAATGAGCCTACTTTTATCACTAAGACCCGCAGGGAGGTCATAGACCTCACTATCTGTAGTGAAGGCGCTTATGAGTGGGTCAGAAAATGGCGGGTTCTGGAAGAACATTCTTTCTCCGACCACCGTTACATAGAAATGGTTTTAGACTTTATTGTAGAACAACCAATCATGAAGCGCAATCCACGTAACACTGATTGGCAGTTACACAATGAAATATTAGACAGAGACCTACCAGTACTGCCCTCACAAGCCCCCTCATCAGTAGAGGAGCTGGAGGATCTTGTTACTACATTTACATCGGCGCTCTCAAATGCTCTAGGACAGGCTTGTCCAGTGCCAAAACCACGCGGTAAACACAGGCCACATTGGTGGTCCTACGATTTGGACTCGCTCCGAATATCATGCCGGAAACAATTTAACAAGGCCAAGAGCTTCGGCTCTGAGCCTCATTGGCATGAATATAAAGCTAAACTAAGGGCCTACAAAAAAGCTCTGAGACAGGCGAAGAGAACCTCGTGGAGAAATTTCTGCACTAGCGTCGAAAAGGTCGACGACACAGCGAGACTTAGACGAGTCCTCTCGAAAAGTCAAACAACCATCAGCTATTTGCGAAAGCCTGACGGATCCTGGACCAGCACGGAAGAGGAAACCCTTGAGCTGCTCTTGAATACACATTTTCCGGGGAATCTGCATGATGCACCACTAGCACCTGCAACAAACCTGGCAGTAAATATACCCATCACTGAGGAAAGAGTAAGGTGGGCAGTTAAGAGCTTTGAACCGTATAAGGCTGCCGGGCCGGACGGGATTATCCCCGCGCAACTTATAAACACGTTGGAGACATCAGCTAAATGGCTGGTATTTCTCTTCACAGCCTGCCTGGCTCTCAACCACATTCCGGGCTCCTGGAGAAGCGCCACGGTAGTGTTTATCCCTAAGGCTGGGAAGGCATCCCACTACGAGCCAAAAGATTACAGACCGATCAGTCTCTCGTCCTTTGTACTCAAAACCTTTGAGAGGATACTAAGCGACTACCTTTCAACGACTATTGATAGCAACCTTATCTCTAGCTATCAGCATGCATACACCAAGAGTAAATCAACAGAAACTGCTCTGCACAGCCTAGTATCTGTCATTGAGAAATCGCTGTGTGAAAAGGACTACTGTCTCGTGGCCTTCTTAGACATTGAGGGGGCTTTCAACAATATAAGCCCGGAGGCGATCAACTCCGCTCTAACTAATCTGGGCGTAGATAGACCTCTAACTGGTTTAATTGACCAACTTCTAAGAGGAAGGAAAATAGCTTCTTCACTTGGTACGGTCGAGTTATCACGCTATGTCACAAGGGGAACGCCCCAGGGTGGTGTTCTTTCCCCGCTTTTATGGAACCTCACAGTCAACTCGTTGCTACGTGACACAAGCTGGGGGGGCGGGAAGATAGTGGCATACGCAGACGATTTAGCTATTGCATTCAGAGGCAAGTTCCCACAAACTCTGTGTGACCTGATGCAAGTAGCACTGCGAGAGGTTTCGAGGTGGTCCTCTCGCTGCGGACTTAGTATCAACCCGGGGAAAGTGGAACTTGTCCTCTTCACCAACCGGTACAAAATACCGCCACTAAGCCTACCAGAACTAGATGGCACGCGCCTGGGCTTGTCGGATAAGGCCAAGTTTCTAGGCATAGTTCTGGACAGGAAACTGAATTGGAAGGAGAATGTTCTTCAGCGCCAGAAGAAAGCTTGCATCGCTCTTTACACATGCAAAAGAGCCATTGGCAAAAAATGGGGGCTCAGCCCTAGAGTATGCAGTTGGATCTACACGGCCATCATTCGCCCAATCATGCTGTATGGAGTCGTCGTATGGTGGCCGGCACTGAGCAAGACAACATACCTGAATCTGTTGCGGAAAGTCCATAGATCCAATATGATCTGTATAAGCGGTGCGCTAAGGACAACGCCCAACGAAGCCCTCCAGGCCATTCTGGGCATTTTGCCACTTGATCTGGAAGGGTTTCGGTCAGCGGCGGCATCAGCTCTGCGCCTAAGAGAAACCTCCAGTTGGGGTGCGGGTACTATTGGACACTCCAGTATTCTGGAATCTTACAGCTTTCTCCCTTTAAGCACAGATCGTTGTGCGACCACTACAGTCGGGGATAGCTGCTTCAAAATAAACATTCCCAGCAGAGAAGACTGGGAGAGGACGGATTGGTGTCCCGAAACAAATGGTGGCACTTCCATATACACCGACGGCTCGAAGTTGGACGGCAGAGTTGGAGGAGGGGTTTATTCAAGGGATTTGGACCTTGAACTCTCCTTCAGACTACCTGATCATTGTAGCGTCTTCCAGGCGGAAGTCTCGGCAATCCGGGACGCCGCGGCCTGGTTAAGCAAACGTGTTATCGGAGGAGATATCACTATTTTCAGCGATAGCCAGGCGGCAATCAAATCCCTTGGCTCATACACGTTCAACTCTGAACTGACGCTCAGCTGTCGTCGATCTCTTCAGGAGATGGCCCAACAGAACCGCGTAAACCTCATATGGGTCCCGGGACATAGGGACATTGAGGGAAACTGTAAGGCAGACGAGCTTGCCAGGCAGGGCACGACCAAGCAGGTTCTTCGGGATAAAGAGCGCTTAGGTATGCCGTTTGCCACATGCAAACTAATGCTGAAGGAGCACACACTCCGTCAAGCCAACGAAAGATGGCTGCAATCCCCAGGGTGTCGGATATCGAAACAAACCTGGCCAAAATGGGATCTTAAAAGGTCTAGACGCATTTATGCCCTAACTAGGAGGGAAATCTGCATATTGATAGGGGTATTAACCGGTCACTGCCTCATTGGTAGGCATGCAGAAAGGCTAAGTGTGCCCTACCGACGATGCTGCAGGAGTTGCAAAGATGATGAGGAGGAGGAAACGGTGGAGCACCTCATCTGCAACTGTCCGGCTTTAAGCGGCGTGAGAACGCGCTTTTTGGGAGTTCCGTTCCTAGATAGTCTAAGCCAGATCGCGGAACTGGACATAAAGGACTTGATGGGCTTCATAAAGTCATCTAAGTGGTTCGAGGAGGAGTAACGGTGTCGGTTTAGGAGTGTCAGTCCCGGGATTCTGCTATGTGGAAAATCCCAACAACTCAGGGATTTTCCATATGGCTGGGTCCCGGGGCTGACTTTCCTTGTGTTGGTGGTATCACAACGGGCCTTCAAAACTGGCCTAAGTGTGCCTCTGCGGCAGCCACTTGAACCTACCTACCTACCTTCAATAGAAACTACTAAAACGTCATATTCCCTATAAAAAAATCCGTCAAAATCAAAATTTCGTACAAATCGGAAATCTTTCCTTCTCGTTTGTTTGTGCGTAAGAGTTTTTGCATCAAAACAACTGGGCGAGGCGTATGTCGTGTTATAAATGGAAAAATACTCGTGCTTAATTAAGCATAGAAAATTATTTCATAGGTTTCACACCAAGTCCTAAAATTCGCAAATCTTTCATATAGTTAGCATTGAAATGTTCTATATGGTAGTATAAATATATGCATAAATGGACACTGAGAAGGGTTTACCTTCAAGCTGGGTAGTGGCCTAAGGTGTTAGACCTTCTAGCATACAAGTCACTACAGTGTTGTGAGTTCGACTCTCACAATGCCGGGAAGAAAAGTCCATGAAGAGATGTAATTACAGTATCATCGAAACATATGTCGGCTTGTCTGGTTCCTGCAGCGCGTAAGTAAATTTTTCTCAAATAACACATTTTCATAAAAAAAAATAGATTTTCAGACATTGATAATGCAAATAATTTTCATGATCTGAGTGCTCATCGATAGAATTTGTCAAAATTTGACCGAATGAAAATCAGGCTTAACAGCCTAACCTAATATAAATGCGGGCTGTTTGTTTTCTGTCTGAAAAGGATCTCGTTAGTAAAACCCGATCGATATTAATTCAGGATAGTTTATTAATTAAAGAAATAAAGTAACAAATAGTAAAATGGAAAATGATGTGATGAACTTGACATTACCGGAAGAACAGAGGAACGGAAGAGAGCTAGTTACACGAGTTAGTTGACAAAGAGCAGAGTTGCCCAATAAACTTCTGAAGTGTTTCTGACATTCGTTATAAATTAGTGATACCAGATTTCTTACATTCCCCTAGACTTAATTAATGTAATATACTATATTCAAAAAATTTTATTATTGTAATCAAACTTGGTTAAATCGCTCAGTCTGCTTCCGGACTCGTTTGGAACGCCGGAGAAGTGCTGTCGCTGCGTTAGGTGATGATTAGTCTAGCTCCGGTGAACGTTTGCATGATTGTGTTGTGGCTACGGAAGGCGGTCGCTTAGGTGTTGCTTGGTTATCTACTGGCAACTCAATTTCGATATTGTCGGTATCTAGTGGCGGATTGGATGTATGCGTTTTTTGAAGTCGGAGCTGATTTTGGTGACGCCTCCACAACTATCGATTTGTCTGTACACTATACATCTTTTTACCCAGGAAAATCTTATACGAACACTCGTTGTGTGCATTCGTGTTTTTATTCGCTCCGCAAATCTTAATATTTGTTTTATTTATTTTCGTTGTTTTCCTAATTCTAATATTTATTATGGATAACTCCTGTGGTCTAATAAGTTCCTGTGGAAAATGCAAAGTAGATTTTTCAAGATCGGAAACGAATTTAATGCCGTGCAATGGATACTGCAAAAAGATTTTCCATCGTGCCTGCTGTGTTAGAATCTCTGAATATGACATAAAGCTGATAAAAAAAACCGACACCTTATTTATCTCTGTGAGGAATGTGTTGATATGCCTGAAAAGATCACTAGGGCATTGGGACACCTACAGGCGACTCAGAGTTACAATTTTGAATTGATAACAAACGTTTTTAATGG